>JANRMT010062816.1:23168624-23286179 GCA_026402145.1 Polypterus bichir lapradei | reverse complement strand
AGATAGATAGATAGATAGATAGATAGATAGATAGATAGATAGATAGATAGATAGATAGAATCAGACAGATTTAGTTTCATAACAATAAAATTAAATCTTTCAATCTTTTCAAATGTTGATTTTTTAAATCAAGACAATGTGCAGTCTTTATCAGGACTGGCTCAGTAAAAGAGAAGATATAAAATAAAGTCTGATTGTATGGTCTAACAAAAATATTCTACTATACAAATGAAGCTATTATGAAGTACAAATAAAAGTTGACATTTTTAAAGAAAATGTGTTTAATGACGAGTAGCTTATTACTTTTAGCACTTCTCTTTACCATTCTAAGTTAGATTCCCAGACCAAATGTCCATCACTCACCTCATTAACCAGCTTTGCTGCCTCTTTGGCTGTGTGGAAGAACGGAGAGTCCACTGTATATTTGAACTTGTCTCTGTTCTTCTCAAAGGAGACACGGTACTTGTGCTACGAACAAAAACAGGGAAATGCATATGTGGATTTTTTATTCAAAAAGGGAATTTTCTAATTTCCTGGGCAAAGCCATTCTTGAAGTGACATTATTTTTTCAAAATTGAATTTTCACAAAACAATGACATGATGATCATCAAGTATGTGTTTTAAATTGAGACTTGTGTACTTAAGAGTTTAATAATATATAACATGGAAAGATAACAATATGTACTTCATATTATATCCTTCTTTTTGTAAATCCCCTTGATGTACAAACAACAATTTTTTTTCATACACCATACAACTCTGTAATGGCCAGTCTGTGGCTTGCTGAACCAGTAACGTCACTTCAGAAGAAGCCCACCGAATCAACCAGCTGATAAAGAAGGCAGGCTCAGTTATGGGATGCCCTTTAGAACCCACTGAAGGTAACAGAGAATTAAGACAAAGCTGATAGACATTGTGAACAATTCTTCACATCCTCTCTCTAGCACCCTAACACTGAGAACTTTCAGCCAACAAAATATTTAGCAGAAATGTGTAAAGAAAAATGACTGGGCCTTCTTTATAGCAGTGGTCATTCGACTTTATAACTCCTCATCGTGACTGTTACCTTTCAAAATTCACAAGCTTTCCTTTCCTTTTTTTAGTTATTTGAGTGTGTATTTGAGAGGGTGGTTGTCTAGTTGTTGTTTGTAACAATATTGTAATATTGATTTATTCATTCAGCTTCTGTAGAAATGCCAAATCCCCCCTTGGTGTCATCCATCCATCCATCTCTCTCTCTTTACATTTGGCTTGACTTCTGTTCTTGTCACAGTCATGTAATATGCCAGTACTCATCAGGCAAAAATATGTTGAAATGACTATAAATGTTTAGAAGTATCATCTTATATCACATTATCACATCATCTGTGTCATGTACTTTCAAGAATGTAATTAGCAAAATGAAAATAATTATTTTTTAAATATTAGGAATAATATAATCACTCCTTGGACAGTAATATTCTTGGTGCTTAAAGAGAGGAGTGAATGAGCCAGCCGGTCTGTTTCTATCTTTTACAGAGAAATCCCCAGCCCACACTATGAAAGTAAGGTCCCTCTGCTAAGTCCTGTCCAGCGTGGCCTGTACAGTACACTTTTTGATTGTGTTACATAATTATTCAACTGGAGATGCCAACAGGTGATGTAACATTTCCAAAGATCAACCAGACCAATTCCAGAATTATAACTGGAACATAAGGCGCAGTGTGACACAAAAACTAAACCCAATTTTCGTGAAAAATCCCTTTTAAGACCACCGCTACCCAGGTTGCCAAAACAGCTGCCTGTCTGACAATCCAACAGATTGTATTATTTGAAGTTGCCATGATATGGGATCCCACTGTGACCTTCTTAAAAAGTGAAAGTGTTACAAACTAATTTGTGAAGGCGACAATGCAAAAGCCTTGAATGATAAGGGTCAAGAGTGACGTACCTTTGGGCCACTGAAGGGTTTCATTTAAGGATACACAAAGTAACATACAGATGGGTCCCTTAGATTGATCACTGCATGTTAATGGCTTTGTGTTACCTACCATGCTGTAAAGATTCTTATTCTGTCCCGCCAGAACCAGGTCAGGAGTGTCCCAGACATAGCAGCCGATACCCTTCAGCCAGGACAGGTCTTCCTTGTATTTCACCTAACAGAAAACACCAACTCAGTCAGTCTACTCGTACTTCTTTCAACACATTTAATCCCTGACATGCTCCTTGTTAATTTCTGTTAATATGCAATTTGCACAGCACTTTAAATTAAATGAATAGAACCCCACATAAATAAACGCAACTGAACCAATCAGCATACTACTTGTGAAATCATTTTTCTTAGTTAGGTTTGAGGCCTGCTGAAGTCTAACTGGTGTCAGACATGTTGCCATTTCACGGTCATAATCATGAATATTCTTACTCAACGGGTTAATTCATTTTAAAATCTTTACTTTGTACCACACACTTAAAGCCAAATGAACAGGTGGAGACCGTGTGCTGACCACTTGCCGGCCAAGAAATGGACCACAGTGCAAGTGCGATCAAGAGGCAACACTGCCCGAATCACCAGTGTGTTACACATTAATTAAATTGATGGACAAAGAGAATACAATGATAGAGCAAGTTGGTAAAATTTTCATTTGAAAAACATTCTTTGTCTAACCTGCAGAAAACATTAACAGCAATTTAAAAATCCTCAATTGTAGTTTTACGCTTCCCAACACTAACAAGTATTTACACATTTTGGATTTCTTACACCTAAACAGTGCAAATTGAGAAATATGACAATGTTAAGCTATCGTTTGTCTTCCAAACTCCTTCTTTTTAGGCCATACACTAACTGGAATGCTTCCAGTCCCACAGTGGCATGGCTTGAAATGTTTCCGAATGAAGTGAGAGTTACTTACATCACTGACAGCATTGCTGACCATGCGATGATGGAAATGCTCTGGGCGATCAGGAATGGACCTCCACAAGCCCAGCTGGCTGATGTACTTCTCTTTGTATTTCACCTTAAGAAAGACAGAGACAATTAGAACGACGGGTCAAATTCACTTGTTGTTTAAAAATATTAGGTCAACCTCCTCTGATATGTTCTTTAGCCTTTACTTATGTTAAATAACCTCAAGTATCAGGGGTCACTTCTTGTAAATCTAGTTTTTTTCAGCCATGTTAAGACATATTAACAAAAGTACATTTGTAAGCTTTCAGCGATGGAAAAATCAAAATCAATTAATTTGACAAAGGAATGGTTTGGAATCAGAACAACTCTCTTCAAGCCAAAGATACTTACACTGCTGATATCATCTGTAACCTTGCGATGGTAAGTAATGTCCAGGGCGTCCTTCACCGTGCGGTAGTGGCCCTTTGCCTGCTCAAATGCTTCCTTGTAGCGTAACTGATGGCCAGAACAAAGCATTGTAGTTCAGGTGCATCACATTAAAGTGGTCAAAGAACAGCTGAAATACGTGTAAAGCGTGTACTTACATCGCTAGCGTTGAAGTAAACCTTCTTTGCAATGACCAGGCCGGGCGTGTCGGCTATAGGTGTATATTTGCTCTTCATCTTTTCGTACTGCTCCTTGTATTTTTTCTAGCAAAGGAATAGAACTGAATCATTAGGAAGTGCGCAGCATCAAGGCTATCTTTCTAAATCTGAATGCACTTTAAGAAATGGAATTTCACTTCATTTTAAGTGAATTAATATTACGTATGTTAAGTTCCACACAAATTCACAGTTAGCAAACCAGACCTACATACAGTATTCTGTAAATAAATAAGAATACCTCGCTGGTGATCACTTTCATTTCCCTGGCATGCTTCAGAGATGGTGTCTGAAATTCCGGAGTGTAGTGGGGCCTCTCCTTCGTAGCCATTTCAGTGTACAGATACTGGAGATGAGAAGACGTATATCACATTTATCACATCTAAATGTGATAACGCCAACACTGAAAACTTGTTCACAACTCCAATCAAGGAAAGTGATACTAATAAATAGATATATATATATATATATCATCAATGTTTAAAAGACAATGTCTTATTCTATTTAGCAAACAAAGCAGCTGAACAACTTACTTGGCTCTGGATCTGCTGGCCATGTTTGGCTCTCAGAATGTCAATGCTATCAGGAACTGGAGTGTATTTAGTCTTCGCTTCATTGCCAACAGCTCTGTAAACCAACTGATAAAATGACATACTAACAAATTATAATCAGTCTTGAGTTTATGATATTTAGAGAATTTACAATGACAGTTCCTAAACATATATGTCTATTTGCAGCAAATATAAAGAGTAACACTGAAGGAAAGGTAGCTGTTTTGCAAAGCCCCTGTGAATCAAAATTTATCAGAAAGAACAAACTGAATTGCCTCTTAAGACCTCGCGTCCTGACGTACACTTGTGCACTTTAGTACCTCTAGTCTTGCTATGAACTGGGAACTATTGGGAGAGCTACTTCTAATCTTCTGAGCTTCATGCACCTCTTCAAGATCAGCCTCTTCACACACACAATATCCTGGAGCTGCTCTGCTCTTTCTGATATCTGCCCGCAGTTCTTGGTGGTTCATTGCCACCTTGTCGGCTGCAGTGCTACACTCTGGGTACTCTTCCAATGACTGCTGTTCTCCATTGCCTTTTCTAGATTTCCAGGCACTCGTACATACTGCATACATGCTGAGTTTTGTGAGCATTAATAGTAAGTAAACTGAACACATACATTACTTAAATGGGATTTGAGCTCTGACACAGTTCTGTACTCGGGAGTATCCAAGACAACAGAGAACTTTTCGTGCATCTTCTTAGCAGCTGTGGTATATCCAGACTGGAGGGAAAGGAGAATAAATGAATGTTGTTAGTTGCCACAGCAAGTCTTTGTTACAAACAGCACTCTGTTCTTGTTTCATTCTACACACCCTGCCATTTTATAGTGTCACTCACTGTCTATGTCATCAATGTGCTTTATACATGCAGGCACATGATTCATTAATGATCACTGCTTCTGTTTTAGTTATGATAGAAATGTCATGTTTTACTACACTCTCGTATATCAAGTTATTGAGTCATGTTGACCTTTTGTAACTTTCTGAAACATTTTAAAGTTCTATTAGCAAACCTAACCTACCCAGAGTTTGGCAGTTTCCCTGGCACGGACCATATCTGGTGTATCATACAAGAAACATCCCATGCCCCTCAGCCACTGGAGATCCTCCTTATATTTTATCTAAAGAAGCATAAAGAAAGAACAGAGAATCAGGTAATAAAACACTTCTGTCTGGATTTCAAATGAAGAATCAGAATTGTCTCAGCAACAAAACAATACACAGCACCGTACTATTCAAACTCAAATTATAGGAAATGTAAAAGACTTGCAATGAATTTAAAAACATTACAAACAGTTTGAAAAGAGTTTAGGATTTGTGAAGATTTTTTTCTGTGAAATGAAACTTTTCTAAATGTTTTTGAAATCTTTTCTTTAAATTTTATTCAAACATATCATCGTCATTATTTTAAATATTATTGTGCTTACGTCACTGGTGATATCATTAACATAACGGCAATGCATCAAACCAGGAGTCGTTGGCATAGAAATCAGATGTCCCTTCATGTTGTTGTAATGGGCCTTGTAGCATAGCTGAAAAAGGAAAGAAAGTTCCGGTAACACTTCTTAACTCTCGTTTGGAAATGTAAAAGTTCAAATCTGTATATTTAACATCTGTGTGTTTCTTTACTAATTCAAAAGTACTCTCTAAAAATAGAAAACGCATGCAGTTCAAAAATCAAATAGCAAGTGTGACTGAGGTGTAAATTACTGCGGTTTAATTGTTCAAAAAGAAAACTGCACAGCATGCGGTTTAAATGTTTACAGTACGTACATCACTGATGGCCTCTTGGGTGGCTTTGACCTGTTTGATTTCAGGGGTGTCGTAGGTTGTGTGGATCTTATCTTTCTGGCTGTGGTACAGATGGCGGTACTGCCGCTGTTAAGGGAAACAAAAGCAAACGTTAGTCCATTTTTAGCCATTTCATTTATCCAAAACTTGCACTGAGAGATGGTCAAAAGTTGAAGAGTTCTTTTGGCTTTCTAATGATCAGCATGATAAAAATGGAGGTGCATTTTACCTCATTGATGACGCTGTTTGTCTTCTTTATGTTGACAAAACCCACACTGTCCGCCAGAAGAGTGTACCCCTTTGCCTTCATGTGTTCATAGGCCTCTTTGTACTTAAGCTGTGAATAAAATTGAGAAAGCAGCAATCATTTCCTTGGCTCTATGTGAATAAAAAACAACACACATACAGTATACCTGTGAAACTTTGACCTCATGCATTATTTTGTATTAAAGATTTTCATCATTAGATGACATTTGTTTTTATTACTTGTGCAGAAACAATAATGCTGCATTGCAGTCCTAATAAAAGTAGAATAAGCACAATAAAAGAGCGTCTGCCACTTACGTCACTACGGATAGTGCTGTTGTTCTTTGCATGCATGTTAAGTGGCGTATCATAAGGCAGAGTGTATCCAGTAGGCATAAAAGTCAGGCTCGCTTCTTTGTAAAGGTTCTAGTGAAATAAGAAATAAAAAAAAAACACATTAAAATGCAAAAAAGGTACACACATCAGAAAAATGAACTGCACTCGAACAAAAAATATTATTATATAGCTGCTGTTATGGAGCGACTTAATTCCAAATAAACAAAGCTTTGTCTGTTGATTTTTTTTAAAGATACAAATGGCTGATCTCAAAGAATTTACATGACAGATAAAAGACTTACAAAAAAGACATTTGAATCAGATTGTCCAAAAGGACATGAAGATTGCCCCAGAAATCTAAATACTAGACTTAACTAGCATTAGGTCCTGATGTGAAGCTCAAGACCAATTCAATTACTTCTCATTTTGTATGAAAATGTGCTTTATAAATAAGTGGTGTTATGAATCACGTATTTCTCTTGTGTCGTTATGAATGGTTTGCATTCACAAAGTATTAAACAAAGCTTTTTTATGACTTTTTTCAGTAGTCTGTACACTGGCGACCTGCTGTTTATTATAAGGACATGTTTAAATTGATCCCAAAGTGATGTAACAATACAGCAATACTAAATGACAAACATATTGCTATAAAGAGAGCACAGAAGCACTTTGTTACGGTCACGTATGGAGTCTGGCATCACACACTGAACTTTGTGGTCCAGCACCTCAGCTGCTTGTCCAGATGGCTTACCATACAACGGTTGGGTGGTTAGCATATCTTACATTATGCAGGCTACACTTACAAAGATCTGTTTAACATGTCACAAAGCTTGTAAGGTGTCTGCTGAGGAGAGTTACTATCAAAGACAGTCTAGAGCATCAGAATTCAAACGGAGTATAGCAGAGGTCACATACATCACTCTGAATCTTGTTAGCTTCTCGAGCTCTCTCCAGGTCTATGGTGGTGGCTGATGGGGTCATCGTGCCTTTGACGTTCTTCACATAGTCATTGCGGTATACAATCTGAAGAGGAAGAAAAAACGATAACAGCCCATGGAATTAGCACCTTTAACTTGTGGTTTTAATGTACCCCCCCACATAAAACAGAGAAACAAACAAAAGGTCAAGATTTCATGACACATGTGCTTTGATAGATTTTTATATCTTATTCTTTAACAATTTATAATCCTTTACCTTCATCAGACTATCTCTTTAGAAAAAATGTTGTATGGAAATGCTCTCCTCTGCCTTATCTAGAAGCTCGCTGCAGGGGCTGATGAGACGATGCTCAGAGGCCTTCCTTCAGAGATGACAGCACAGTGCACAAGCAACGTTCTGAATCTAGCAATACAACTGGATTGTGTGTCTTTACACAAAAAATCCATTTTTAAAAATTTGACACATATGCGTCAATATTTCAATATTTTTAACTCCTCTGTTTCTCCAAAACATGAGTACTATGATTGACATTTGACTATGAAGCTGTGCTTTCAGGAATTAAAAGGTTTATCACCAACCCAATTTTAATAACCTATATATTTTTTATAGCTAAGTTCTAAGCTACATTCTTACACTACGTTTACCAATTTTTGCTCACCAAACTAATAAACAACAATTGCGACTTTTAACTACTCAGAATACTTTTTAGTAGCAGACAATCTTGAGGCTTCCTGCTTCTTTAAGGAAATGAGTAAGCCGGTGTTTAGCCATCATGTCATTTCCTTTGACTCTGAAACATCGGCTTCATCAAGTTGTCTCGGTCGGCACTTAGGAGTAACTAGAAACTTCATTTTCACAAAACAAACCCATTCTGTAGCAATAATCATGTAAGTGTCAAAAACACAGACAGCAGATGGAGCGGGCCAGGTAAGGACCTGAGCAACAAGACGAGTTACAGAGACTGGCTCACCACGTTTGGATTCTGTTTAGATTTTTTTATCTATACTTATTTATTATGTGCTTCTGTTTCAAGTACTTATGACACTTAACAGTAATTATTATATTAAGTAGTTCTCTGCCTGCTGCATATTCCAAGTGTTACGTTTTTCCCTGAAGTACTTATATCTAGTGCTCTTGCCCTCTCTTGCTCTACCTATTGGGTCATTCATTTTCTGCGCCTGCTTAATTAAATGATTGGGTTCACATGCATCAGAGTCTATCTGAGAAACACTGACTGCAAAATACAGAAACCAACCCTGGAGAGAACATCAGTCCATTTGAAGGCATGCTCGCACGTGGCAGACACACTCCAGCTACCCATCCATATCCATACCTGAACCTGCTTTGTCCTATTTGGGGTCACAGCAATTCACCCAAATGGCACTCTCATGTACGTTGTAAACACACACACACTCACACTCACTCATATGTGGACAGTTTAGATCAAACTAGCACCAGTCTTACAAATTCTAATATACAGTATATCACATGTAACTTGACCTAATAACACATGGCACATTTACTGTATTAGCCCACAGGTAACTAATCAAATGAAGTTTCTTCTTATTGAAGACTGGGAATAAAAGCACAAAAATGATACCATTTAAAGGCTACATAAGACTGACATTTGAAGATGCAATTTCTCCAATTATCAAGTTTTGAGAAATAAAATACATAATAAGGATGTCAGTTCAGCAACCTAACATCCCAGCGCTGCCTACAGAAAATCAGTATGAACCCCACCTCAGCAGAATGTGCTCGTGGGTATTAAACCAGTGTACTCACATCGCTCAGCTGGTTGGCACTGATCACAGCTTGGACGTAGGTAGGAGTGTCTGTCACCACAGTAAAGTTTTTCTTGGCTTCTTCTGCTTTAGCTTTGTAATTGATCTAAGGAATAAAATTGCATGGTTTTTATTTTGTAAATGATAACAAGGAGTTACATTTTACTGACAGGATTATAATTGCAAAAAAGGCATACAGTATACAATTTCTAAAAGGTCAAACAGTTTAAGCAGATGTTGTGTAAGGATTATGGGATTGATGAAGTTTACTGAATCAGACTAGGACTGCTTGTGGTCCGTCTTGTAACAACTTACATTGCTCTGGAGATTGTAGGCATTCTTAGCCCGCAGGATTTCAGGGGTGTCCCAAGCGTAGCAACCGATACCCTTCATCCAGTTGAAATCATCTTTGTAAAATATCTGTTAATAAAACAAAGGAGTTTTACAAAATCTCTCTGATAAAATTATTAAGAAGCAGGCAAAAGAGAAAAATAGTGAATTGTTTTTACAAAGATTTCAAAAGCTAGATAAATTAGTATAGTTAGGATAATACATTTGTAAAGAAAGTTATATTTCTAGCAAATGAATGCTTTCCTTTCAATAAACCTACCATTTGAATAGAAATTGATTTTGATTTTAGCCACTAATTAGATTACCCAGCATTAATCTACCCAGCTTTAACACGTGGGTGGCTCTACAGAGACAAGATTTCTTGAATTTAGGACCCTGATTACATTTTAAAAACCTTTATACATTTTCAGTTGTTTGCTACAGACACATTAAACATCATTTTAGACATTTTAATTTTATTTTATGGCCATTAGTTCCCTTTATTTGATGTATCGATTGTACACAAGAATCACATATAGCACAAGAGATGACTTAATAAAGCCCAACTGGTAAGTGCAGTTAGAATCAAATAAGCCAAAGTGCTGTCGCTCATACGTACGTCGCTGAGCTGCTCATTGACTTTTCTTGCGTGCACATAGATCTTCAGATCAGGAAGGCAGATCCATTCATGAAGATACTTGCGATAATCAATCTCACTGACCACCTTCTGGGTATTCTTAGCAGCAACGATCTCTAACATGTCCGGAAGAATATGAATTTTTGCTTTTGTCTTTTCATAATTCTCCTTGTACAAGCGCTGTAAAAAAAAAACAGACATCTTTATAGCAAGAATAAACACCATCACCTGATCAATGATATGAGAGACAAAAAGGTTTACTGTAGCCAATTAAAGCATAAGCAATGGCCACAGGTATTATGACAGAGATTAATACACTGGGAAATTTTCAGTCATTTACAAGATTGATCAGTAAACCTTGAGAGAGTGACTGAGTGGCAAATGAAATCTAAAAAGGCTAGATTTACAAAGAGAACAAATTAAATAGACAGAAAAACAACAGCAGAAGTGCTTTTCTGAGCAATTATTATACATCTCAAATACACAACCTGTCAACCCAGTAAAAGACAGTGACAGGCCCTCTGCTGTGGACAATCCCTACGTTCAGTGACTTTCCTGATCCATTTGCGTGTTGGTAAGTTCTGTGGTTAATCTTGACTACAATGTGTACAAGGCATGTCCGATTACAGACAGGACACATATACATTTTCCTCAGGGTTACATTAGGAATACAAACCGCCCTAACCATAAGTAGAAGCACGAGAAAGAAGACCACGCCAACACTGAGGACCTAATGGCTTTACACACAAGGCATGGGCTGACAGATGAGCAACAAGACTTTCATTTGAATTAGACAGGAAAAGAAAGACGCACAGACTGAGCACCCTGGGCTTCGGTTATCTATACTGACAGCTTTATTAGTTAATGTCAGACAACCTCTCATTTAGCTGCACAGGGACTTCTTCTTCCTGCCTCTTTGAAATTCTGAAATGTGGCTTTGATGAAATAAATGGCTTATCTGCCCAGAAACAAAGAGTGGCCCAGTCAAGGCAACCGCCGTACTAGGATGGCATACTAGCATTAGCAGTCATTATTTCGCTTTGATTATTCTTTCAGGGCTCCATTCTTTGCACACATGGTAAACTCTTTCTCAAATCAATTATAAATGCATCTATAAAATAAAATATTAAAAATCAAAGGACTTACATTTGAAATAGGAAGACCTTTGTTTATAGTGTGCAAGCCTTGATATAATAGTTTAAGGAATTATTCAAATATTTAAATTACTATTATTGTTTGTGGGGCGGCACAGTGGCGCAGTGGGTAGTGCTACTGCTTCGCAGTAAGGAGACCTGGGTTCGCTTCCTGGGTCCTCCCTGCATGGAGTTTGCATGTTCTCCCCGTGTCTGCATGGGTTTCCTCTCACAGTCCAAAGACATGCAGGTTAGGTGCATTGGCGGTCCTAAATTGTCCCTAGTGTGTGCTTGGTGTGTGGGTGTGTGTGCCCTGCGGTGGGGGGCGGGGTTTGTTTCCTGCCTTGCGCCCTGTGTTGGCTGGGATTGGCTCCAGCACACCCCCATGACCCTGTAGTTAGGATATAGCGGGTTGGATAATGGATGGATGGACGGATTATTGTGTGTGAAAAAAACTGGGCAAAACTGATTCATTACTAGCATTAATGTATGCATACATTTTGTAGCATTTTTGTTCCAATAGAAGAATGATTAATTGTACTATTTTTTTTCTGGGTCTTTTTTTTTTTAAAAAAAAAACAGGACATCTCCGTATGCAGGAATAAATAAATAAAACAAAAAAAAACATTAACGCAAATTCTGTTTGCTTTAGAATGGAGGAGAACTCGCCAGGAGGCTACTGATGTCACTTCCTGTCAGAACACTGTTAGCTCCGCCCCTTTAACTCCTCCACTCCCTAAACCTTCTCTTTAGGAAGCTCATTGTGATTTTGGACCTGGCATTGAACTGGAAGGCATAGCTTCAGAGAGAAAGACATTCTCTGGCCATCAAGAGAAAACTCCACATCAATCGTGATGTACTTTGATCTTTATTGCATTTATTCTACAAATTCAGCGTTGGATATTAAACCAGGTAACCAAACCATTTTTGTTCCCTTCTTAGACAATATATACATCATGTATACACTGTATATATTCACACACCTTTGTACATAATGCTCTAGTGCTCAGTCGCTTCTTACTGTCTATTGAAATGATGAGAGTTCTCCTTAGTATTTAATACTTACGTCATTGCGCAGCTTTCCAACTCTAAGGCATCTGGCAGTAGAAGGATCATCATCCACTGATCTGGGCAAGGTGTAGAGAGCTTTGAATTTCTCATAATCTTCTCTGTACTTGAGCTGAAATATAGAGTATTGAGTCATACTTGTTAACACATTTAACCTTCTACTCTTTGTTTAAATCAACATTATTTGATATTCATGCATTTAAATAATCCTGCTATCATAGTTGTCTTATTCTTCTGCAGTACAAATCTAGGCAGAACAATTGCTAATACGCCTATCAGTTTTTGAGGTTTAGATTATTGTTGTTATACTTCATACATAAGATGCTTTTATTCTGGGTAACTTTTAAAATTATACAAAAACATATTATTGTGATTGGTTGAAATGAGATAATGATCATCTTAAAACAATATGCCGGCTTAAGAACAAGAGATATACCTGTAGTAGTGCCATCGGCATAGGGAGCAGTGGGAAGAAGGGCACAGTGAATGGAGTTCAACACTCTATTTTGATCTTTAAAATGATTGATATGAGGCTTCATTACAATCTCTGTGTGTTTGTGTTGTCCTTCTGAGTAATCTGATTGGCCGGTTTGGCTCTGGTGGTGTGACTGACAGAGGAAGTGTGACAGTGAGACACACAAGGTGGAGTAAAGATGTAGGTGGCACACTGAGAGTCGCCTCTAAAGATGGGAAGTATAGAAATGGACTAGAGGCAAGCAAGGCACCTTGAAATTACAGAGTATGAGAAGTCGGCTTTATGGGGGGTCAGGAGAGGTTTGGACACATGAGGATACTGAGGAAAGGGGCTGTGGGTACACGTAGGGCAAAAGTTGGCAAACAGTTTCAAATGCATTCTATTACCTGTCTTTGATGGGTAACTTGTCTATTCACTTTATAATTTACTTCTAATGATTTACAACTCTTCATTGTTCTAAAGGTACAATATTAAAATGAAATTTAAGCTTTGAAATGGACTAGTGAGCCCTGCAGGGCTGATTTAAGCCCTTCATCTGTTGCTTATACAGTATACTGCTTATACATATATATACATACTTACAAAGATGTGAATACATTGCATTTGTCATGACTATAAAATCAATGGACAGTATTATTTGAATTGCAGGTTTTTCATAAGTAATTAATTAGCATAACTATTCAGCAAATAACACTGTTTAATTTTGAAATACTTACCGCACTAGTAATGTTCTTCTGTTGCTTAGCAAGGGCCAAAGAGAAGGAGTCAGAGGGCACTTTGTAACTTGTGGCCTTTATTTTGTCCCATGCATCCGTGTAGAGTTTCTGTAGGGGCCAATCCAATCAGAGTTAGTGATTTCACTTATATTAGCATACAGAGCATAGCTGTGATGTCAAACACACAAAAAGCAAAATCTTACATTGCTGTAAATAGTCTTGAGGTTCTGCGCACGGTGATAATCCAAGGTCTCCAGAACTGTGGTGTATTTTTCCTTGTTCTTGTGATAAGCCTCCCTGTATTTTAACTGTAAAAGGAACGAAGTAAGAGGTCAGTCACAACAAAAGTGGAAAGCTTTGATGACCACCTGGGAACAGCCAAGATAATTCTTTCACACACAGAGAGATTTCAATGACATTGAAGGGTGGGAAAAATTTAAAGCAAGTTTAGCAAAACACACTTTTGGAGGGGAGTGTGACCAAATCCTGACAACAGAAAAGTCTAAATGTGCTCTTAGTTGAAATCCAAGCACAGCTGAAAAGAATGACTTAAAAATGATTAAAAAGAAACAGACAAACATACAGAGAGCCTGTTAACATTAACTCTGAATAGCAGATCATTAATTGGATATTATAACTCACCTTCCATAAGGAACATTTCAAATTGCAAGCTATGGCTACCTGGCACAGGTTTTCAGATTAGGTTCAGTCCTTCACTTTGAAATTTCATTCTGTATTCAGCTATTCTGTTTTTAGGAAAAACTTATTTTATTCAAGAAAACTTCTTTTTTAGAAATCTCATTTCCTTACTTCACTGGCGTGTTGGTATCCAGTCACTGCTGTCACATACACTGGAGTGTCAGTAACAACAGAAAATTTGCTGAAGTTCTCTTTTCCAGCAGCTCTGTATTTACTCTGAAAGAAAAGAAAGGTCTCTGTTACTAGAGATATGCAGACAGTTATTATAAAATCATAACTGAAATACTGTAAAAAGCTCAATGGAAACCCAAAGAAGTCAGAAGGCGAGTATAATTGTATTTATTTGTGTGTGGCATTATCTTAGCTACAACATAATTATAAATGGGGGTGCTTGAGAAATTCAGGGTATGCTAAAACAAAAAAAGTTTACCAAGAAAAAAATTACAAAAATTAGGCTATTATTCCAAAAATGGAAAGAACTTGAACTGTCAAGTACTAAAGTCACTTGTAAAAGATTTAGGAATAATCCAATTTCATACTTCGCTCTGCAGTTCATAGGATTTCTTTGCACGGAGGATTTCAGGAGTATCCCAGACGTAGCATCCAATTCCCTTCAGCCATGTCATATCTTCTTTGTAGAAAACCTGCAAAAGAAAAGCTTGCGAGATCAGTGCGGGTGTTCATTTGTTTGGTGAACCTGATTATTACAAGTCAGGACTGCCACCTACATACGTCAAGCAGTATATTACAGAGCATCACGTGACCCTATCACCAAACACTAGGGCCGCAGACTTCTGGTGTCACAAGTGTAGGACCTTATAAATTAGGACTATTCGGATTCTCTAGAGGTGGGGGTAAGAACACACACTTGGACCAAGCCTTTCATTTTGGGACCTGGCAGGAACTGACAGGACATACCAAGAGGCTGTGCGTGCGTGTTGTTTTTATCTTACTGCCTCATTGCATTTTTAAGTTTGAGTGTTCTCCAAAGTAACAAAATACCACAATTAAAGTTTCTGTCAGGTGAGAGACTGAACTCTCACACCGTGCACACCTTCACTGTCTCGATGTGCACAGAGTTCTTTACTTAGCAGTTACTTAGCAGTTATGTATAACAGGTTTATCTAAGAAAAAAGAAAAGAATAGAGTATGCCTATTTAATTCCCAAAGAAATCTTTAGCCTTCGTGTATGAATATGTTGATGTCACTTACGTCACTCAAGAGCTCATTGGCTTTTCTAGCATGAATGACATCATGCTGGTCGGGAAGGCAGGTCCACTGATGCAGGTAGGTCCGGTACTCGATCTCACTCAGAATCTGTTGACATTTCTTGGCCATGACATGGCTCAGCATGTCAAATGGTATGTGAATCTTCGTCTTGGTGTCTTCATAGCCTTTCCTATAAGCCATCTACAGTGTAAATGACAGAAAGGAAAACAATGTCATGCTGTATATATTGAGAGCAAAAAGAAACGCAGCACTTTCTGGAATGAAAATACCATAGTTCTGGCTTTTGTTCTTTTACAGAAAGCTTTCAATTTGTTTTAGCCCCCTGACCACCAATGCCACTTGAGCAGTGAAGCGGTCAAACACAGTGCTCTATGTGTACAGCTGCTGTTTTGAGATAGCACGTGTGCTTGTGTGCTACTTACCTGCAGTTTTGTTCTGTGAGTATTGCAACACTATAAAGAAGGGCCTCCTTTAAAGTAGGTGCAGTTACAGCATCATTCTCTCTTTAAATCTTACGGCACCAGGACATAACACTCAGCTTCATTAGTGTTGATCAGTGAAATTCTCTACAGCTTTTTTCAGATTAAATTTGCTGGGTTCACCAATCACCTTTTTGCCAATTTCTTCACTGAAAATTCACCATGCAGCCAGCTCATGCAAACGTTATGTTTCTAACATCCCATGATTCTTTGCGAGACCAGCATCCACATGTGTAAATATTTTTCAGTGTATACATGCATGTGTGATGTCACTAGCCGAGCAGTTCTCCAACCGCATTTGCATCCCACATGTGTTTAAAAGAAATCTGCAGTATTTTTATTTGAAGGGTATGTTAGCTGACCGTAAAGAGAATATTATGAAAACGCTTTGTTGGAGATTCAATTCAACTGCTGTATTAAATATGCTATGTTCCTCACTATGCGGTACAGATCAGGTTGTGATAGGGACTGCCCTCTGCCCAAGTATACACTGTGGCGCTGCATCACAGGCTCTGTGTGTGTCAGTTAGTTAGTCTGTCATAGTGAGAGGAGCTCGATGAGGGACTCAGGATTGTAGAATATAATGTTATCTCAGGTTAGAATTTCTACCTTCCAGCACAGATTTCATTCTTGGTCACAATAATTGGTCCAGTATAGTTGGCAGATGCTTCCCTGGCCCTCAGGGACACTTTAAAGGTCATTGGACCATTATAATCCATTCAAGACTAATTAGCCTCCCCTTCCCCATTGACTTCAATGCATTTTATAGAGTTGTCAGAAATTCGTGAACATGTACGTGTTTTCCCTATACTCAAGTTAAAAGAAATCCAGCAGCGTTCGCTTATCACTACTGGGCAAGTCATCTACCAACACAGTAAATGTACGACAGGCAGGCGTCTCGTTTTTTTACAGATGGAACCTCCTATGTTCCCAGCATTTTAAAAACCCACCATCTGAGTCTTGCAGTGATGATTGTGTATGGGGAGGAGGAAACAACTTTACATTAGAGTAGAATATTTACAGTATAAACTCCAAACCCTCCTGTTACATCACTCAAAGGGCACAAGCCAAAAGAAAAAACAGCTAGCCTAGTGAGACGATGGCAGGAAATCTGTGGAGGCAGAGACAGAGAAGCTAAGCGTAACTTGTTCTTCACCTCGGGCCAATCTGTGACACGTTCTGAAGCCTCTTACACTGTAAAAGCAAATTGATGACCACACTAAGACCTCTGACAATGATGAACAGATGAATCTTTCTGTATGTTGGTGAGGGTGTTTGAAATGGACGATTTATTGATCATGCTTAAAGATATCAATCAATCATTTGTCAAATTCCCATAAAACGTTTACCAGAGCAAAATTCTGAATTTTCACATTTAAAGTTCAATAAGCAGGCTCCACTATAAATTCACATTGCATATACACAGATGTCAAAGTCCAGCAGTACAGCCGTCAGGTTTTTGTGCATCTGCCAACAAGCAGCTTACCAGACTTTTCATCTTCTCGACGGCAAGAGATCGAACAACACTGGGGAATTCACTGATGTCTTTACCAGCCAAGTAGTGACCTTTAGCTTTCTCGTGGGCGTCCTTATACTTCACCTACGACAGAAGAAAAAGGTAAAGTCACAAAATAAAGATGAAGAAACATAGAATCCGTTAGACTCTGAAGAGTGGCATTACGTCTTTGCCAGGTATTATAAGACCCTTTACCAGTGTTGGGGAGTGGGAGTGGCAAAGCTGATCTCGTACAAGAGATGTGCCGCCATTGCCCCTCCACACCCCCCCACTTAGCAGTGATATTAGCTTTCTCAGCTTCAGAACAGCAGCTCATTGATCCTCTCAGTTGGCAGGTTGGGAAATGAAACTTTTACAAAAAACGTTTACTTGCACATTCTGTCTATACAAGCTCTAAATTGTTAATATTGTAAATGTACAAACCCATTTAGATGCCCTCAAAGAACTGGAAAAAGTTAGCGATTTTTGCCACATTTGTTTATAGTGTTTTTATGTTTAATGTATTCTACAATCAGGCTTTAACTACTTTTACAAATAGAGCCCGCATGCTCAGGTCATAAAAAACATGTCAGGTACACCAAGTCTGGCAACAGTTATTCTAATCTGAAACAAAAGAGACAAACTTTAATGAAACTTACATCACTGACAGCCATGTGTGTGTGCTTTGCTCCCACAATTGGCAGGTATTTTTCATCCAGATGATAGCCTATTGCTTTGTTGCTGTTCCAGTTGTCTTTATATAGTTTCTGAAAAGAAAAAGAAAATAAACAAACATTTTAAAACATTTAGGTTCACATACTGTAATGAACTGCTGTTTTGATGTCATGTTAGTGAATTACAATACTCTCTCAGACTGAATTTATACATGAAACAGTCCGCCCTGAACTACTGTAATCAATATATGAATTATAAAGTGTGTGATTAGAACCTCATTACATCCTAAACCAGAATTCAGCCGAGATTAATGAGCAAAGCCTCGGCCATTAGGCCCAACAGCATCTCTGCACCAACTGTAGAGTTCCACATCCCAGAATCCATCGGAGAGTCTCTGGGACAAAGTAGCAGAATGCCTAGAGATCAGGAGAAAAACACCACAGAGCCTTACAGCCACACTGGGAAAAGAACAGCCACCCAGGATGCACTCTTTTATGACATTATGTGGCCATTATGTATGTCCAGCTCTTTGGTTTTATGACATGTGCTTTAGATGTTTAGAGATTACAAATAAAAAGGTACAGAGAACAGCTGAAAACAGCTAACTAACTAACTAACAACATTCAGCCACCCATTCATTTATTGAACCCTTAATGCTACTTTAGAGGCTCAGGTGCCCGAGGCCTGTTCTGGCCTGGAAACCTGCACTCTCACAACCACAGGCACTCATAATGGACCAGACCAGAGAAGAAGAAACCAGTTACGCTAACATGAAAGAACAACCAGAATACCTGAAGATAACCCACAAAGGCAGGGGGGAGACATGCAAACCCAACAATAACACTGTCACCGTCAACTGATATAAGAAACATTTCATAACAGCCTCAAACCTGCTTGATCCAGTTCAGGACCAACACTGGAGCCAATCCTGCCAACATCAAGAGCAATACAGGAATGAGTCCTGGCCAGGGTGCCAGTCCATCACAGGGGAGGGCACTCGCACACATGGGGCCAATTTGCTGTTGTCAGTTAACTTCACCTACACATCTTCAGAGACATGGGAGTAAAACACACTGACTCGGGGAGAATGTGCTAAATTGAACCAAGAGCACTAGATCTGACAGGCAGCAATGGTAAATGAGCGAGATGCCTTCTTTTTCAGTAGAGAATCCCATACCTCGCTCAGAATCTTGGCTGCTTCTCTTGAATGAGCCAACAGCGGAGTGTCTGATGCTCCAATATAGTGACCCTTCTCCAGATTGAAACTTTCTTTGTATTTCAGCTGTGAAAAGCAGAAAATGTGTTTATGTCTTTGTTGATTTTTATTCATAGAAACAATTTTTAAAAAGGCTTCCAGGAAAATGAGATGCTTACATCGCTTAGATTTGCACTGTTCATCTTGGCAAGGACAATTTCTGGAAGGTCAACCACACTGGTGAATTTTCCAAAGCCCTCTTTTGCAGCCATCTTATAGTGTCTCTGTAAACAGAAATGATGGCCAGATATTTGCAGAAAATGAACAAATTGAATAAAAAGTAACAGCAGCATAAACATTAGTTACAGTCTTACATCATTCAGGATCTCTTGGGCCTTCTTCACTTTTTGATGTTCAACAGAATCCAAAGGAATCCATCCACAGCCACGAATCCATTCCATGTCACATTTGTAGACAAACTAGATGACAAAACAAATTGTAAATCATCATATAACTAAGATGACAGTCTCATACAATCTAGTTCAGCTTGATGAAATAAAAAAGTGCTCAAGTTACACTGGCACAGATCCCTAGCCTCAGATGAGCCACCAGCAATATTAAAACAAATTCTGACTTCTAGAGGAACTGAAAGAACAAACATCGCTGAAGTATCACCAGCTCCTCATCCTTAACCTGATCCTAATTTTCATTTTATTACAGGACTGCAGGTCCACGTCTTTCACTTGTGTATAAATATGTGTTGATCACACAGAGACATCTACTAATATCCGGTATGTTTCATACATGTTAAACTGTGAAATGTTGATGTAAATTACCCTTTGGTCGAACACTGCTTTCAGACTGATCTAAAAATGTTACAAGTATGTAAAGAATGCTGGGGTTCTGTTAGCAGAGAGCATTAAGAAATGATTAAAGTATGAACTGTTGGTCTTTTTCAGTTTCACAATTTTTTATCAAGTACATATACAATCTGCTTGATTTATATTTGCTATAGTAATATAGCTTTATTCTTAGTGACTTTTTTTTCACCCGTAAACTACAGTTAATAATGTACATACTGTCCCTCACGCCTCGGTTTTATTAAATCCGATCTGAAGCTCAACTTACGTCACTCTGTAGATCATAAGCTTTCTTCGCCTGAATGACGTCATTCTGGTCAGGCAGACAGGTCCACTGGTGCAAGATGTTCTTGTAGTCGATATCACTCACTTGGATTTGGCACTTCTTAGCTAAGACAAAGGCTAACATGTCTACTGGCAAGTTGAATTTGGTCTTGGATTTGTCAAAGTTCTTCTTGTATTCTTGATCACTCTGGATCTTGGCCACATGCATGGACCACACCAGCTTGGGGTCATCTTGAATGCTTCGGCATCCCACATGGTGGCCTCTCTGCTTAAAGTAATCTGCTTTGTATTTATTCTATGGAGAAGTGAAAAGGATGTTATTTGGTTAACCAAAGAAACAAACAAATCTGTACAATGCATCTGACAACCTTAACTAGAAAGACTAACAGGGTAACTGATTTTATATTTTTATGTCATTGTTAAACTTGTGTTTGTATTTTACTTAAAATGTGAAAATGACATATTTAAATCCATCCATCCTCTTCCGCTTATCTGAGATCAGGTCACAGGGGCAGCAGCTTGAGCAGAGATGCCCAGACTTCCCTCTCCTCTGCCACTTCTTCTAGCTCTTCCGGGGGAATCCCGAGACGTTCCCAGGCCAGCCGGGAGACATAGTCCCTCCAGCGTGTCCTGTGTCTTCCCCGGAGCCTCCTCCCGGTTAGATGTGCCCGGAACACCTCACCAGGGAGGCGTCCAGGAGGCATCCTGATCAGATGCCCGAGCCACCTCACCTGACTCTTCTTGATGCGGAGGAGCAGCGGCTCTACTCGGAGCCCCTCCCAGATGACGGAGCTTCTCACCCCATTTTTAAGTGAAAGCCCAGACACTCTGTGAAGGAAACTTATTTTCGGCCGCTTGTACTCACGATCTCGTTCTTTCGGTCACTACCCACAGCTCATGACCATAGGTGAGGGTAGGAGCGTAGATCGACTGGTACATTGAGAGCTTTGCCTTACGGCTCAGCTCCTTTTTCACCACGACAGACCGATGCAGAGCCCGTATCACTGCAGACGCCGCACCGATCCGCCTGTCGATCTCGCACTCCATTCTTCCCTCACTCGTGAACAAGAGATATAAACATATTTAAATATGTTTATTTATTAGATGTGTTGTTTATGGGCGGCACGATGGCGCAGTGGTAGCGCTGCTGCTTTGCTTCCCGGGTCCTCCCTGTGTGGAGTGTGCATGTTCTCCCCGTGTCTGCGTGAGTTTCCTCCCACAGTCCAAAGACATGCAGGTTAGGTGGACTGGCGATTCTAAATTGGCCCTAGTGTGTGCTTGCTGTTTGGGTGTGTTTGTGTGTGTCCTGCGGTGGGTTGGCACCCTGCCCAGGATTGGTTCCTGCCTTGTGCCCTGTGTTGACTGGGATTGGCTCCAGCAGACCCCCGTGACCCTGTGTTCGGATTCAGCGAGTTGGATAATGGATGGATGGATGGATGTGTTGTTTACTTCACATACTTATGATGACCTTATTCTACTTTATGATGGAGGTCAGGGAGCACTTCTTTACACAAAGAGTTACGGAAATCTGGAAAGAAACTTTAGTTGAAGTGAAAAACTCCACAACCTTTTAAAAGTATGTGGATGAGACACTGGGAGAGCTTCGGTTTTAGTTAAGCAGATGAGCAGATGAACTAAATGCTCTCCACTCCTTGGCCACCCTTTCTGTGGTCTTTAGTGTCCATATTTCTACCATGAGAGCACGGGGACACTGTACCACAGGTGGTGACGGAACTGGTAAGTTAGTGACATACAGTACAGTACAGTACAACACATTATTTACTAGGGGGCCACACTAGCAAAGAGAATTAATTCATTTAGAAGACTTCAAACATAAAAAACTGCCAACTGGCACAGAGACAGCAAGGCTCTGCATGAAGTGAGTTGAAAATAATCAAAAGGGGAAAGAGATGGAGATAAGCGGTGCTGCAGGTGCTCCAGGGAATGGACTAAAGATCAGGTCCACCACTTAGAAAAGAGAAATGAGCGACATGCTGAGGGCCTTGCAGGGCCTTATCCAGACGGTCACAGCACACACACCTGTACAAGTTCTACTCAACATAAACAGGCATCCCGATTTCATTTACGTTTTTACTTCATTTCAACAGTCCACTTTGTGACCAAATGTTTTGAAAAATCACTTTACTGTAATATTACTTTGTGAATGTCCAATAATTTTAATGAAAAACAACAAGCAGCATTTCCTATCAGAATAACTTGATAAAAATCTGACAGCTTACATCACTCTGTATGAACTGAGTTTTCTTGGCTTGCTGGATGGCTACTGTATCGGCTGGCATAAAGTAGCTTGTAGCTTTGGTCTTGTCCCATTCTTTTGTGTACAGTTTCTGTAAAGTAAAACAAAGATGTTGTTTAACAATTAAAGCAAAGTCCTCTAGATAATAAACCAAGAGACATGCACATTAACTCAAATTTAGGCTAACATATTTATTTCCAGTGAACAATGAACAATCACATTTTTTTTTCTTTGGGAAGTGTTTCCAGGTTAACTTTAAGATCCATTTCTTGATGAATAAGTCAGCTTGTAAGTATTAAAGGTAGACATCCATTTTAAATAACTGAGACAGAAGCACATGCTCACATAAGTAATAAGGCACTTAGATCTATGTAACACATACAGTGCGCCGTAAAACACAGTGGTAGGGTATCATAGGCCATATTTGGAAAACTGCATTTAACAGTCAAATAGAACAGAAGGAAAAATCAGCGTTCAATACATAGGGTATAGCCTACAAGTGAACAGGCCTATGGGTGTGTAAAGTGTAAAATATAATTGAGTCAAAAACAAAGACGCATCAGAAACGTCCTTCTTGCACATGTTTTGAATATTTGGGCCACGCCGTATGTTTTACCGAGTCAGCATGAATGATCCTCTTTTTGATAGGAACATGTCTCGGGGTCGGAGTCTGCTCATGTCTTTATAAATCCCTGCATTTCACAGTTCGGCCCAACAAAAAACTTATTAGATTAACTTTCCTTTTCTTTCTTCGGACTCATCTGTCAGGACACAAATCACTTGGGGATAAGACACATGGTTCAATACTAAGGAAATCAATAGACCTCCCAGTTTTGTAATCCATTTTGCCCATTATAGAATTGTGAAATTTATCCTAACTGGACACCAGCCCCGGACTAATTGTCAATTTGTGTTATTACCAATTTCTGTAAGCATATTCTACATTTATTTTTCAAATATACAAATATGAGGGTAGAATGAAAAATAAATGCCTCCACCTCAATTAGTTCTGACTGAATTGGCATATTTTAATAAATGAAACACATAGTGATGCCTTATAGGAACCTTCATACATGCAGTATCCACCATGGAGGTAGTAGTCACAGTCGTAGTACTGTCCGTGTACAGAGCACAGTGAAATTCTTACTTACGTGTCTAACCAACAACCAACGGCTCCACTCTCCAGTGCCACAATAAACAAAAAACGATTCATAGTAATATTTTACTGGAAAAGGTACAACAAAAATATAAATGTGATGGAAGTATATATATGTGATGGTTATAAGCTGCCATTCCTCTAATAATACTATGACTTTGTTACAAAAATCTCTGAAATATCAAAATCACTCCTGGGTGTAGGCTCATGTTCTTTTGTCAAGGGAAACGTTTCATGACGTCACTACAAAAAACTCCACACTCTGCTGCTGTAATCAGGTGTTGACGGTTGTTTCCACATCTCACAAGGATGCCAACAAACGTCATCATTGAAATCAAACTGCAGTCATGTATTCAGTTATGAAAAAAAAAAGAAATCAATCACAGCAACAGCAGCAGCCTGCATAAATCATACCTTTGAGTGTAAAGGTCATGTTGCCATTTCAAAGGAGGTGCTACCAGAGAGGATGCCCCAATGTACCGAGTGGCTATGCTGCCATTACTTCACATTGAATCATCATCTATGCTACCATGATTTATCCATCTTCATTTTCTTCCACTTCCTTCCTCCCAAAGATCGTACACAAAGTGACAAAGGGAAGCATGTAAAAGTCTACTCAAAGACTGCTCTTCACTTTGTTCAGGGCTGACTGCTATGCCCACTTGAAGAGGCCTGTCCATGACGGGCTTCACAAGAATGGGCAGAGCAGAGCCAGTCTATGTCTTGGAGGTAAGTAAGCATAACATGATATTCTACCTAGGAACACTTCTGGCTGATTTGGTTAACAAAACTGTAATTTAGCGTGAAGCCCGTTAATAATACCTGGTTAATGTGCTTAGCTGCCTCCTTTGCAGCTTGGAGCTGAGGAGTGTCAACAAGAGTGAACTTTGTCTTCACACTGTTCCATGCTTCACGATACTTAGTCTGAAAGAAAAGTATTTGGAAATGAATAAGTGCACAAAACCCAATTTACAAACACAGCACACTGTATATCCTAGCTTGAAATATTTATAAAAATAATACACAGTAAAAGAAGGTGATATATTATGATGGTTTAAATGTGCTACACAGAGAGACAGGGCCTAGAAAACATGAATAGCCTTTTGAGGAGCCTCCATCAACCGATCTTTATGTAATGCTTGCTGTATATTTATGGTACACGAACCTGAAAGTGAAGCGCTGCTGAATTATTAGCAGGCTGGATATGAAGCGTTAAAGCATATCAGGCTCTCATGAGCTGCTCTCTGTAAAGCCAAGTGACCCCATCTTTTATTATTATTGGAATGAACTGGCCACTCAGATTTTAGAACTGTGTTTCATTTTTATTCATATTATGAGGAATAAGATAAAAACATAAAATACTGAAACACAAGAAAGCTAATTCTGTGTATGTATTATATAATAAAGCCTCTTAAAATGGCTGCCTTTATACTTACTTATTTTTCCATTTAACATTTTTCTGCAATGCTTAACAGGTCTTCATACTGAAAAGTGTTTACTCACATCATTGAGAATGTCAGCTGCCTGTTTCGCTGTGACATAGTCAACTCTGTCAGTCACAGGAGTAAACTTCAGGGTGTCCAGTTTAGTGCGATAGTTTATCTGCATTAAAAAATAAAAAGGAGGTTAAAGAAGAAGGACAAAGCAAAATCAATGAAACTTAAAAGGTTTAGACCAGAGAAGCTCTTCAAACACCCCATGCCAGGCTCGTCTTGTCACTGCCTCGCCTCCAGCTAGGCCAGGCACCTCAGTCGACACGGGATTCCACCAAGCAGGTCTTCTACACTCCACACTCCACTCACCAAAAAGCAGAAAACCCCACATACAGTATGAAAATCATTGCTAAAAAAATGAGAAAATGTAGGCATGGCACAGCTCTCAGGTGCGTTCAGCTGCTTGGTGAACTGTTTTGAAAGTTGGTGTGCTCTTCCTTTAATATTTACTTCTTCAAAGAGACAATTCTGTTTCATAAATACTTTTGTAACAAAATTTCATATCCATAAATAATATTTACAATTGTATATAATTAATTTCATTAGAAGAATACATAAACTACACATTTGCTGGTAGCATTACAGCTAAAAAAGGAGCCTCACCTAGGCTGGCAACGGCTGAAATGGCTTTCATAGACAGCAAAGTCCAACTCAAGTGAAGTCAAAATAGCATCAATCAATCAATGTACTATTGTTAATTGTTGGTTATCAATGGTGTACACATAATTATCAGTTATATTAGAAATTAAATGATGTTTCTTAAGCATAGTATTCATGAAATAATTGGCCATTTGAATTAAAGGCTGTGACGAATCTTCAGCTAAAACTGTTGCCTGCAACGGCCAGTAAAGGACAGCAGGTAATTGAGGCACTTTACTGATAAATTCTAGTGGCACTGAAATGTTAAATGATTATAATTGGCACCTAATGCAGCCATGAGGTTGATTTTAGTATAACCTAAACACCGACTACACACTTGCAGAGCCACACTTGACTAGCTAACATTCACACTTTATTCTTTTCCAAATAGGCTAAGTGATTTTTTGCTTTCAATGCTTGCATTTTTACTGTCACAAAGAGAAGTTAGCTGACATGCGCTGGCACTGCATCAAGCAGCAGGAGAAGTGAGTTTGTGTGGCAGAGCTTTGCACAAGTTGCCACTGCGGCTGCCACTCCTAAGGGCACAGCACACTCACTACAAGCTGAAGCTCTGCTGACAGACATGATGGCAGTGGTAGGGCCTTCTAAACGTTACATGTGAATGCACCACTGTGGCCCTCACCAGGACAAGTGCTCTGAAATGATTTGTGACTTACTTAGTGTAGCTAGCTGTAGATTGTGACATTACAGGTCACGGTCAGAAGGAAACCTCAACTCTGTTCACAACACAAGTTGCTTTTCTGCAAGTCACTACAATTACTACATAATGACAGAGGATTTCAAAGGCCGCACTGATTCTTGTACTTCATTTACTCGTCACAGGGAGCCTAAGGATATCTTGGCAGCTTTGGGCACAGAGAGGACCCAGATATTTATTTAGATATTTATACACACACACACACTGTAACAGGGAGTAATATCTAGCATACAGGGTGATAATATTTATTTTATCATTAAAATCTAACGGTCTAAATATTTCAACAATTGTCCAACCACTTCATTTTAAGTTGTAAAGACGCTAGAAGTAAACCATTGAAATTTCCTTCCCAAAGAGTTTTAGAAATCTGATTACTGATAAGCAAATCTAACCCTGTGTGAAGGGTGAGGGCTACAACTGACCAGGGAGGGCCTGTTTTATGGCCTTTCTTTCTTGTTTTTTGAAGCTAAACGTCCAGCTAAACTTCCAGGCTGTATGTCTTACAAAGCCACATTTTTGTTGCTTTTGGTTGATGGCTCCAGCTATCTCCTATGTAAAGATAAAAAGTTACCATCTCTAATACGTGAATGAACGTGTCACCTTTTTGTCTTGCCTGATCTGGTGCTGAGCTCCAGTACCTGACAGTGTGGTAAGAGTATGGGATGTGAGGCACTCTGTTGACTTCTACATAATAAAGGGGAGAGAGGGCCCCCCTAGGACCCTAATACCAATGACAATACACACATTCACTCTCACATATTTCAGTGTCACGAGTTGCCCTCACTGTACCATTTCATTATTAATATGTATTACAAAAAAAACAAAGACAAACAAAAACTTACGTCGCTGAGAATCTTCTGAGCTCGCTTCACTTTGTTAACCTCCAAGGACTCATTTGGCATCCAACCAACTCCACGCAACCACTCTAAATCAGATTTATAAACAGCCTGATAAAACAAGAATACGGTATATGCATTAGAAAGATCCATTTTTTGTAAAACAGACCAAAATCAAAATGGCATGGAGCTAAACGTTTTTTTCCAACTGTGTCTTGAGTTTTTTTTTTTGTTGTATGTAAGAGTTGTTCCCATAAACAGCTGTAGAAAGTCATGAACTAGAACAGCAATTTGGGTTTTCTAACTTTTAAACGTGTCTTAAAATGTAAACATCTCCAAAAGTGATCAATCAGCAGCTGAAGCCAGAACTCCCAGGAGTATTCAAGATAATTTATTAAGCTTATCAAAATATGTATGCATTATTTAAATAAAAAGTAAACTCAAATGTAATGATACAGGATTATTGCACTTGCTATGGTTTTTTTTTTATTTGTTTGATTGGGATGTGTTTTGGGATTATGTCTTCTTTTCCAAATAACAGGATGAAAAGAGAGAAAAAAATATTGTGCAGACAACAGCTTAACACATCTGATAATCAGCTGGAGTACAAATGCCAAGGAATCAGCACTTACATCACTCTGTAGCTCATAAGCCTTTTTGGCCTGAATCACATCATTCTGATCTGGCAGGCAGGTCCACTGGTGTAAAATATTCTTATAGTCGATGTCGCTGACCAGAGTCTGGCATTTCTTTGCCAGGACAAAGCCAAGCATGTCCACTGGCATGTTGAACTTGGTTTTCCCCTTCTCAAAGTCCTTCTTGTACTCAATGTCACTGGCAATCTTGCCAGCATGCATGGCAAGAACAAGTCTGGGGTCATCACCAACACTGCGGGCACCAATATGGTGGCCTCTCTGTTTCTCATATGCTTGCTTGTACTTGTACTGCAGGGAAAATTAAACAACACATGAGAGTTAGACGTTCAGGCCGGCCTTTGAATTGTTAACAGTTACAGTCATTAGCTGCATTTATCACTCACATCACTAGCTATATCTCGTGACGCTTTAGCCTTAATGACTGACAAAGCATCTTCCTTGATGTTGTAGGCTTTAGCCTTCTGTTGATCCCAGGCTTTTCTGTATTCTTTCTGTACAACAGAAAAGAGAAAAAAAAGTATGTATTAAATAAAAGTTGACATTTGAATTTCAAACGCCAATAAAAGAAAAGTCACCATGAATAAAGATGCAGGCAAATGAGAACAACAAAGTAAATAATTAAAATATACAGTATACTGTATATGTGTGTGTGTGTATATATATATATATATATATATATAAAATATACTGTATACAGGTGTATATACACACACATATATATATAAAAATATATATACACACATATATATACACATACATATATACTGTATACTGTATATTTTAATTTAATTTTTTATACTTTATACATGTATACTTTATTCCAAATGAAGAGATGAGTCATACCTCACTGATAGCAATTGCATTTGCTCTAGACAGGACAATAGCTGGAGTGTCGGGCATCACATGGATAGTGGTCTTATCTTTATCCCAGGCTTCTCTGTATTTCATCTAAATAAATAAAAAAGTACACACATATTTGTATAATTTGTCTATTTTCTCTAACAATACAGCTGAAGTCATTTGGAAATACCTCAAGATCTATATAATTTAGATTAAAGAAGTCGAGATAGCACAATTCCTATTAGCCTTACTTTGCTTCAAGCTACTGTACATTTGCTGTACTTCTTGATGCTAACATGGTGCTTTCGGCGTGAATGTAAATAATATCACAGATGTTTCACTCACTCTCATGAGTAAGACTTACATCGCTGAGAATGTTGGCATTCGCTTTGGCCAGGACAACAGCTGGCAGGTCAACCACACTGGTGAACTTCAAAGAGCTTGGAGGTTGGCGGTAATGTGTCTCACTTAGGATTTCTTGAGCTTTCTTCACTTTCTTGACATCCAGGGACTCGTTGGGCATCCAGCCGCAGCCGCGAATCCATTCCAGATCACACCTGTACACCCACTGAAAAGGAAACAAGGAAGCTTTTTTCACATCTGCTTGCTGATAAAGCCTAACTTTTGATTACCGTACTTGTAAAAGCTGTCCACAGGATGAAAATACAGGAAATTCCAGTGTCACCGGGCAGCAGGAGACTATTAACCCTAAGAGATACACTGTCAGGTGGGTGCATGCTTAAAATTTTTAAATATAACTAAAAGTGCAGTAGTTTATCTAATTTTTGTTCATTTATTATTTTGGGATGTTACAAATTTATACACTTTCTGCCTAACTTCTGGGGTTTCATTTTGGGTTTAGCCCACCTAAAATGCAAATGTACTTGTAAGACAAGTTTACAATCGCGACTGCTTTAATAATATTAAAAGCAAAAAGCAGACATTGTAGAAAATTACCATTGCGTGATAACTGGTAAATCTTGAGGAAAATCAGCAAACAACTAGGGAATGTTGAATCTGCTCAAGTTTTTAATTAACAAGATTTGTTTTTATTAGTTTTGTTTTGACTGCATAGGCTGTAAGGAGGATAAAGTAATTTATATATTTAGCTATTAATTCTTTCTATTGTTAAGTTACAGTATTACATGGAAATCAAGCTGATTATGGTACATTACTTAAAAGTGAATGTGTATGCTAGCTACCGGTAGTAATCTCCTTCACAGTTAAATCATGGCTTATTAAAGTGAGAAAAAACAAATACAAATAATTACATCACTCTGCAGTTCATAAGCTTTTTTAGCTTGAATCACATCGTTCTGGTCCGGCAGGCAGGTCCACTGGTGTAAGATGTTTCTGTAGTCGATGTCGCTGACCAGCGTCTGGCATTTCTTTGCAAGGACAAAGCCCAGCATGTCCACTGGCATGTTAAACTTGGTCTTCCCTTTCTCAAAGTCCTTCTTGTATTCAATTTCACTGGAGATCTTGGCAGCATGCATGGCCAGGACAAGCTTGGGGTCATCTTTAACACTGCGGAATCCAATATGGTGCCCTTGCTGCTTGCGGTAACCTTGCTTGTATTTAAACTGGAGAAGAAAAAAAAAAAAAAAGACAAAAATAAAAATAAGACTATCAGGCTTGTGTTCATCAGTGCACTGCAAATCAAAGAGCAACATGAAGGCATAAAGCAAATGTGCTCATTTGAGTAAAAACGTCTGTGAAATGATAGTTTAGACTAGATCACATACATACTGCACATACAGTCCTAAGCCACTTGAATGCAATTAACACACAATGGAATCATAAGGAGAAACAAGAAAACGGGCAAATCTCACATCGCTAACAATATCTCGGGAGGCTTTAGCAGCTTTTATTGAGATGGCGTCAGGCCGCAGATCATATCCTTTTTTCTTGGACTCTTCCATTGCTTGTTTATACAGTTTCTAGGAGGAAGAAAGATATTTAAATATTAGCCATCATAATCAAAAATGCAGTTAGTAAAATTAATGTGAAATAATAGAGTAAGTCCTTAAGACATCGCCAGGCTCTGGTCAAATAAAAATGAAAACGTACACAACTGGCAGCGTCACTAACCATTGCAGGGCACTGCACCTCAGTCTAAGCAGACTACACAAATATAACTCTGCTTCCTAACCTGGAAGTGTGTGTGCACCACATGGCTGCTGTGTGTGGCTTTTCCTAGGCAGGTCTGACATCAAGTCACACGTCTCTCTAATTTCTGTGATCCCTAGCTCAAGGTCATAGTGAACTAAATGGCAATGCTGAGAGCAAAGGGGGACAACACAACAAAAAAACATCAACTGTAGGGATTAACAGTTTACCCACTAAAATGAATTCTATAAAGATTTAGAGACGTTAGTCTACCTGTAGGAAGGTGGCATGGTGTAGCAGTTAGGACAATGGACAAGACGTCCTGTTAAAATCTCAGTATGCCTTCTGAAACTCACTTAATCTGCTTGTGCTACTTTTTCTAAATGTATGTACACATATTTAATGTACTATGGGATTGTAATGACAGAGGATTATCAAACATAAAATATAAATACAAATGTGATATATCTGGCTACAGGTGAGAATGCAGGCAAATACAGGGTGAAACTTAAACTCCACATGCTATTCACTCCAACTGGTAATTAAGCCAGAGTGCACGTGCTGTGAGGCGCTATAAACTGCATCCTGTGCCAAAGTGTCACTTGAGGGTTTAATGTGCTCACTACAAAATATGAAAGTTTCAGTAGATATCAGGCTCTAGTCCCATCCCGTGCTGCCATGATGAACAGTCCTGCCTCAATCTGTTTCACCTGTATGCTCATTTTCTGTAAGCAAAGACTAGATTTCTATTTGACAAAATCTAATGCAGAAAAAAATGTGAAGTCATAAAATAAAGGTTAGTCAATATTTTAAGTTGCCAAGACTCAAACCTCATTTTACTAAATGCATATTTTTTGCAAATTTTATTAGCATATTTTTCAACATTTTGATGAATCTCCAGACCTTGGATTCTCTACAGCCACACAGGTGTTTGTCAGTGATGGTCTTTCATTGCATATTTTATTATGAATCGTATTTATAAATAAGCTCCTCAAGGAGTAACACATTCAAGATCCACTGATATTGCTGTTATTGCCGAGCCTGGCTGAAATCTTTTGCACTTCCACTTGGAAAGTGGAATCCTGATTGTCTTTAAGACACCGGTGACATATGCAACTGAATCTTGGGTTATTTATAGGAATGTCTCCCATCATATCCGTTTTTACAACTTCACTCACCTCACTCATGTTGACCTTGTTCTGCTTGGCCAGTACAATCTCAGGAGTATCGGGCATGACATGAATGGTCCTCTTATCAACATCCCAGGCCCCTGTGTACAGGCGCTGAAAGGAAACAGGACATCATCAATGTGTGAATCACAAAGAATGGGTAGAAGATAAAAATAAAATACCTTGAATACAAATCCAATTTCTACAAGTAAAAAGACAATATCACAAAATGATCTGATGATGCCTTCCATTTTACATTTTCTACAAAATATCAAGCCTTGTAACTTATGAGAGACTCAGATTTTTGATTGGTCAGAAATATAAAAAAGCCTTTCCATAATCTGCTGAATTCAATTGCAGGTCAATGGGAAGCCAGAATACTGGCACTGGTGGTACCGGCTCACTCAAGCACCCGCTCTCATATCAAGTCACTTTAGAGTCATCAGTCAACCAAATAAACACAATGTGGGAGGAACATGCAGCACCTGGTGAAAAGCCCTTGTGCCAACTCCACACCAGTGGACAGTGGAGAATCTGTGATTAAAACCTGGACTCCTACCCAGACTCGAGTGCCAGCCTTGACAGAATCTGTGCTAAGAATGTATCATTAAAACACAAGCACTGGCATATTTTGAGGCACTGCCTGAAGAATGCAGCCGGCTGTAAAGTACTGCAGCTTCTCTCAGCTCAGCCCCAGAAACTGAAAGCATTCATTACAGCTAAGAGTCGTTGTAAGAGTCTCACCTTACAATTACTAAGTCATAAATATCAGACCTAGTAAGAACCATTTAGTTGAAACAATTTTCCCATTATAAGAGCTTGTTAGTTTTACAGGAAAGATGAACTGTATAAACGTGTGAGCCCATTACATTAAAGGTCACATTCATCATGGCTTTGGCTTCTTATGTAAGAAAACCCTGTGAAGCACAAAAAATTCAAAGACCCGAATCATCTTTTCTTTAGATATCTTACAGACCTTCTTATCAGTTATCAGGTGCAGGTACCATTTGTGCTGTGCAATAAATGAAACAAACATCACCCACCCATTTACAGTGCAGAAGTCCAACAATAGAGAAAAAGAGCTGCACAGCCACATCTGCACAGTGCAAAACAGGACCAGCACTCTCATTAAAGAAGAGCCTTCAGCCTGAAGGTGCCCCCAGCTCTTTGGAGCAATATTTTTATATTAGCACACTAAAAACTCTCCGGGGACTGGGATCGTTCGCTCCAGCATCGTTTTGGTACCAGTACTGAGGTGCAAAGCCAGCATGGGTACCAAAGTTAAAATTTTAGTACCACTCCAACACTGGTTGTCAGTCATCTGCCAGCAAGTCATGGTACTGCAAGGCATCCATGGTCAAATAATAAAGAGCCTCTAAGCCAAAAAACATAGCAAATGGTCCATGATAGAATAAATGTATCATTAGAATTGAGAGGCTAATGATATTTGATTATTCTGCCTAGTCTCACATGTAAGTAGGAATCTTGTTAGCAGACCTTTGTTATAAACAGGTCAGAAAAAGAAGGAAAAATTACAAACATACTTCGTGGCCCCATTTTTTAAGTAAGAGTTTTTTTACGCCTTCCTTGAAAGGCATTCTTGTATATCTGGGACATTTAAACGCATTTTTTAAATTGTTAAATGCCTGTTCCCCATTTCTGAGCCTGTTTAGTTTGGAGTTAGGTTGCCTGGGGAAGGGCCTGTCTCTAGGCAGATTGATGAAAGTCCTGGTCTGGTTTTGAGGCCTCTACAACTCTTTTGCCATTTTATGTGCTGCATTCACAATAGATACTTTCTAATTAACTCTACCTGCAATTTTTTGGGTGTCTGTGTCACATAACTGCAACAAATACCTGTGTGAACAACTATCCAAAATAGGCCTACTACCGGATTCTAGAAATGACCGGACTTAATCTCTGTTTATAACACAGTGCCAACTGGTAAATCAGAGCTGACTTGCAATACAGGTAGTTTGTTTTCTGTTGGCAGCCCAGGAATCAAATCAAGCTAAAAAGAAGGTGTAACAATCTGAATCATTTTCATGGAAAGCTCTCTCAGGCAAACAGGCAGCATAATAAATGAAGACAACTGCTCTGGATGAACACATCTTCTCTCCTGCTTTCTGACAAATGAAAGTCTACACCCTCCAAGGTAAAGGCAGTATTGTTCTTCAAGAAAGCTCACGATTCTGCCTCCCCAGTTTGTGTTAATATGCATTTCTGTTATTACTATACATTTGTCATATGTCATCACTTTGGGTTAGTTTCTTTTTTAATTTCTTTTTCGAACAGGTAGCATGCAAGTAGACAATGGAATGCAATAATCTAAATATGAGAATAAATCTAAAAGTCAGCACTGAAGAAAGAGTAACATACCTTATTCATAATCTGTGCGTTGCTCTTTGCCAATTCAATCTCCATTGAATCTGGCACACTAGTGAATTTAATTCTGCTTGGATGCTGCCGGTACTTCCTTTCACTCAAGATGTCTGCAGCTTTTTTGGCCTTCTCTACATCAAACGAGCCAATGGGTGTCCAGCCAATGCCCTTCAGCCACTCAAGATCAGCCTTATACACAGCCTGGATATCAAGAAGGAAATCATGCCAGGGTATACAAGTTTAAAATACAATTTGTTTCAAACCTAGTTTTGTTAAACTTGACTTGCTTATATAAAATGTTATTTGATTTTAATAAAATTTAAAAAATGTTTAAAAAAAATGGCTAAAAAATATTTTAAATGTAGGCATGTAATTAAATTAGGGAATAATTGTATAATTAAGTATTTATACTATTAAATATGTATTATATCATATTATAATATATAATATTAAAATATATATAATATATTATATAATTAGGTATTTTATCCTTTTTCATTTTGTAAACAGACTTGATTCCAATCACAGGTGCTAGATAAATAAATCTGTACTGACAGGCTGATAATCTGGAAGTATAAAGAATATCAAGCAGAATAATTGCTCACATCACTTTGAAGTTCATAAGCCTTCTTGGCCTGAATCACATCGTTCTGGTCCGGCAGGCAGGTCCACTGGTGTAAGATGTTTCTGTAGTCGATGTCGCTGACCAATGTCTGGCATTTCTTTGCCAAGACGAACCCCAGCATGTCCACTGGCATGTTGAACTTGGTCTTGCCTTTCTCAAAGTCCTTCTTGTATTCCATGTCGCTGGCAATCTTGGCAGCATGCATGGCCAAGAGAACTTTGGGATCATCCTTGATGCTACGGGCACCGATGTGGTGTCCCGTTTGCTTACGGAAGCCTTCTTTGTATTTGTACTGAGGATTAAAAAAAACAGTGAGAAACATGTTTTAGCCTTTATGTTGCAAACTAAATTCAGAAATGTCTGTGAATCCCAAGCCCTCCATGTGGAGTAGAGTACTGTACAGGGTACTCACATCACTTGCAATTTCTCTGGATGCTTTAGCAGCTTTAATTGCAATTGCATCTGCTCTCAGGTCATAGCCCTTCTTAATAGCTTCTTCCCAACCTTGTCGATAAAGTTTCTATATTTTAAAAAAAGCCACAAAATATCAAATTAATTCATTAAGAAAGATTTAAGGAAACATTGTTATTTTCAAAATGTTACTTTTAAAAGTCATAATTAAAAACTACTCTAAATATGTAAAAGCATTGTTCATGGAGCTGCTATACAGGCATAAACTAACAAATGAAATGTGGACATTCATAGCTTTACTTACTTCTTTAATACAAACACAGAATCTCATTTACTAGAAATAATAGAGTGTAAGGTGCCTTTCATTGCAGACTGTCAATGATATTTTATCTGACTAAACAGCAGACGCGTACACACAAGCAGAGCTGCTACGCGTTTTACCTGGCTGACATTGACTGCATTTGACTTTGCCAGAATGATCTCTGGTGTGTCAGGCATCACATGGATCGTCCTCTTGTCTTTATCCCAGGCGTCTCTGTACAAGCGCTGCAAGAGTTCATAAAGAAAGTGTTACTACAACCTTGAAGCCAACTCTGAATTATTCAGTCCTGACGTAATGGAGTAGGAATTAAAATGGTTCACCTTCTAATGCTCAAAAAATTGTTCAGGGAAGCAAATTTGAAATATTGACAAGTAAATGGAGCATCTTAAGCTTTTAGCTAATGCTAACCAAATTATTTTTTATTTTTTAGAGAATCACAAATTGATAATAATCACATCAAAACATGAAACATAAGCATTTATATACTTTTTAGAATTTTCTTATTTCTGTCCGATTTTTTGTTATGAAATTGTGATGCATTTGAGCAATTGGCACTCAGGCATAATAAGCATTAGTTTGATCCACAAAATGGTCGACAATATTTGGTATATTTGCCGAAAATGTAAAAGTATGGAAATGTCCAGGAAATCTGACAACTAAAAATAATTTAGCGACCTTTCTTGAAATAATTAAGGATTTGTATATTAATCTTGTCTCAGTGTTGTAGTTTATACTGTTATTTATAGCCCTAGAGTTTACAAAATAACAGAATATAAACAGCATTCTCAAAATTAATTCATTAATCGTTGCCAGGGCCTGGAGACAATCAAAGGGCCAGATGCCACCTTATCACACTCACATAAATACCCACATTCACATTTCCACACGTCTGATTTTTAATTGGTAAATCACCCAGTGCTCACTTCATGGGGTATGCTGGACCCAAACTGGAATACCTGGAGGACACTCCACACAAGACAAGAGGAGAATGTGTACACTCCACACAGGAAAACTGGCCATGACATTTGAACCCAGGGTGGAGCATCTGTGAAGCTTCAGTGGTAAGCACTGTGCCACCATGCCATGCCCTTGTGCTTATACTGAGCACATTTATTATGACTTCTGATTCTCGTTTTAAGCACATGGTGTTCACTATTACAACTGCCTTTATTCAGAATAAGACTTGAATAATGTTACTGGATAAATAAAATATTACTAATATTTAGAATGGTAACAATGATCCTCCCTTGTCAAAATTAGATAAAAAAAAAAAAACTCACATAATAAAAAAGATGTCTGCGATTTGAAAGGACATTTGAGTCCATCAGATACTTGTTTTTGTACCTCTGTTGTAATTTTTCTTTTCTTTTGCATACTTGAAACAAATAGTTAACAAAACTTTTAATCCTTTTTACAACTCTGGTTAAAAAGACATGAATGTGTGCAAAGTACTGATTAGAAAATCTCTAAAATTAAAAGTAAACGGTTTTCTTAGTCAGTGACATGCAGGTGAGAAAAAACAAAGCCACTTTATTATTAGTAGTGCATTATTAAAGAGTAACCGTCCATTAAATAACAGACGTCTGTTACCAGTGCACTGACACCTTAGGTTGTTAGGATTATTTCATCAGGCCACTGCTGATGCATTCACTTACATCGCTGATGTTTTTGGCACAGGCTTTAGCAAGAACCAAAGGCATCGAGTCAGAAGGACTGGTGAACTTGAATTTTTCTGGGTGCTGACGGTACTTGTGCTCACTAAGAATTTCACCAGCCTTTTTCGCCTTTATCACATCCAGTGAACCAATTGGCACCCATCCGATTCCTTTCAGCCACTCCATGTCAGCTTTATACACAGCCTGGAATGGGGGAAAAAAAAAACACTTCAGAAGGTGTCTTCGATAGTCAGCGAGATGATGAAGTTCTTCACAAACACAGCGATACAAAACAATTTACTTACAGCTGGACCACAAACAGTGAGACTGCGGCAGGGTCTGAACCCCGGGGTGTCAAATCCAGTGCTTTGGCCACTAGACCAATCTTCAGTGGATGCTACAGTAATAACTTTTGATTTTGTGCAAAAGGTAGCATTTTTATAAAAACATGTTATAAAATCAAATATTGCTTATCCAAAAGTCACTTTATTAATATTAAACTATCCTTTTCCTGAGAGTAAGCACAAGTAAAAGTGTGGTGTGCAGAGCCGAGCAGTATGGAGAAGGCTGACCAGGCACATCATCATCCCCACGTAGAAGTGGTATAAAGAAGAAGAGCCTCGTCCAAGTACTGCACGCATTTTTAATCTTTCACTTACCAGACAGGCTGAAAGCATCACCTTATTTCACAGACACACACGGATGGCTACTGTATTCATTACACAGGTGATTAACAGATTAATATCTCAATATTTCTAATTCACCTTCTATTATTTCCAAGCTATATGTCCTTATAGTGGCATGGGAGTCACTCCAAGAGTGATTTAAGTTTAAGCGGACTACCCTTTTAGAAAAGCTGAAAGAAGCGCACTTTACAATGAGGAACATGTTAATCGACTTTGGTACTCACATCACTTTGAAGTTCATAAGCCTTCTTGGCCTGAATCACATCGTTCTGGTCCGGCAGGCAGGTCCACTGGTGCAAGATGTTTCTGTAGTCGATGTCGCTGACCAGCGTCTGGCATTTCTTTGCCAAGACGAACCCCAGCATGTCCACTGGCATGTTGAACTTGGTCTTTCCTTTCTCAAAGTCCTTCTTGTATTCCATGTCGCTGGCAATCTTGGCAGCATGCATGGCAAGAAGAAGTTTGGGGTCATCCTTGATGCTGCGGGCACCGATGTGGTGTCCCGTCTGCTTACGGAAGCCTTCCTTGTATTTATACTGGGGATTGAAAATATGGCAGCAATCATTAAAAACCTTTACTGCTGCTTGAACAGAAATAAACAGATATAGAACTAAAGGATAATTCAATAGAGCTCACTGTTAATCCTAAGGGACACTTTTCTAGTATACTGTCACATTTATACACAGTTGACATGTCTTTCACTTTCAAATTTACTGTTAAAATATTTCAGTTGGTCTAAAAGTAAGCATGTGTGTTGACTTTCCTTAGCTTCTTAAATCTATTTGTTGTCTAATTTAATTACGGAAATGCTCCTTGGGTTTGTCTTCTTGTTAATCATATAAACCAAATGCTTTCACTATGACATTAAAAACAGCAGGACGCCTGACATTTGATTTGAGCAGAGCCCTGGTATTGTTTAAGTTAACACAATATATTTAAAAATGATACTGTACAGTGCATTATAAATCATTCTATAGGCTGACTGATCATAAAAAGTGCTGCCTTATTGCAGTGCATTGTGATTACAGTTAACTTTAGAGCTGAACTGTCGTACATAGAGTAACAAAATAAAGCAGCCATTTGTTTTTTGATTAACTGCATTATAAAAATAGTTGTCTAACTTTATGAAGATAACGCCTCTTGAAAGGTGAATGAAAATGATTTTCTGGTGATCGGTCAACTGACACAGTCAAGCTGTTCACACAATTGCAGTACAAAGTTCATTCATTTAATTAACAGCCCAAATATAAAACAGAGAGACAGAGAAAACGTACGTCACTGATAATATCCCTGGAGCGCTTGGCCGCCGTGATTGAGATGGCGTCAGCTCGAATGTCATACCCTTTTTTCTTGGACTCTTCCATTGCAAGCTTGTAAAGTTTCTTAAAATAAGATAAAAGAAACACAAATTAACAATCAAAACTGTCACAACAGTTTGAAACTCTGGAGAAAAAAAAACGACCTGAATTAAATTGCTTTTCTCTTCCAATTTGCCGATCTATACAGGCAGCACAAGCAACCATACATTGAAAGCTGAGGTTTATGGGTGAAGCTGTCACACCCAAGTTGTGATGTAACTCCAAGCAAGTCCACACACTTCATGCATCAGCAACCTCCTGACATGTGTGTTACAAAATGTGCGTAGTGGTAAAGGCAGTGCATGAATTAAAGATTAATCGAATGCCCTTATGATGACACTGTACTTGCCTCATAACAGTAATAAGAGCTTATAAAACTTAACTAAAAATAAAATCACTACATAGACCCTAAGGTATGCCCTTCTCAAACACTGGCTCGGTTATTGTGCAGATCTCGGTGCTTTAAAACAAGATGCCTGTTTGAACGATAAAGACAGTGGGCTTTCTGTCCCCAACAAGGAAGAATCACATTAACATGTAGGACTGATAATTTGGGTAGCAAAGTGTATACCCCACCAGAAGCCACTCATTACTAAGGTGTGCCTCAGGTCATTACTGGGTGAACCACAGCATCTGAACTGGGAGGCCAAAGAATCTTGGATGTAGTAACGACCTGATTTATGGGTGTTTAATGGGCTGAAGTACTACAGTTTCTACTACAGTTAAAGGCTATCAGGAGATTTTGTTATTTCAGGGGAATCTGGAAAAAGATACCACACAGGGCTGTAATTTGTCATTGCCTGTTAGATAGGGATATGCAAATTAGGTTATATAGCGCCCTGATCTGTGGAGTACAAGTCTAGGGAGGTTCTGCTCAAGCTTTATAACACACTGGTGAGGCCTCATCTGGACTCCTGTGTTCAGTTTGGCTCTCCAGGCTACAAAAAGGACATAGCAGCACAAGTAAAGGTCCAGAGAAGAGCAGCTAGGCTGACTCCAGGGCTACAGGGAATGAGTTATGAAGAAAGATTAAAAGAGCTGAGCCTTTACAGTTTAAGCAAAAGACGTTTAAGAGGAGACCTGAATGAAGTGTTTAAAATTATGAAGGAAATTAGTCCAGTCAATCAAGACTGTGACATGGGGACACCATTGGAAACTTGTTAAGGGGAAATTTCGCATAAACTTTAGGAAGTTGTTCTTTACACAGAGAAGGATAGACACTTGGAATAAGCGACCAAGTAGTGTAGTGGACAGGAGGACTTGAGGGACTTTCAAAACCTGACTTGATGTTTTTTTGGAAGAAATACGTGGAAAGGACTGGCGAGCTCTGTGGGGCTGAATGGCCTGTTCTCGTCCAGAGTGCTCTAATGTTCTGATATGAAGTAGAAGGCAGGAGCAATACAAAGGCAAGCCAGTGGTGATGCATAAAACCAGGAAAGCTACTTTCACTCAATTTCATGAAAAATCTTATCAATTAAAATGACAGTAGGCTTGCCTGGCAATTATTATTTAAAATAATCTACAACCATAATCTGTGCGTTTAATTAAAGCCCACTATCTTTTGCACATAATTGCAGTTTGTTCTGAACTAAACACAGTGATGAGAATATTTTAATGATGAAAGCAGCTTTTGTTAATTTCAATAAATAAGATTCAAGATTAAGATGCACAATTCACCTACCTCACTCATGTTAACTTTGTTCTGCTTAGCAAGTACGATTTCAGGGGTATCGGGCATCACATGGATGGTCCTCTTGTCATTGTCCCAAGCCTCTGTGTACAGGCGCTAAGCATCAGAGTAAAAGAAGGAGATGTCAATCAAATATTTACTGTACAGAGCAGATAGACAAGACAATTCTGGACAAAACATACATTTCAATAATTTCCAACTCTTGGGGACCAAGTAGACAACAGCTTGCCAAATTCATCATTTTAAATTATGTAAAGTTGCATTTCAGGCTGTCAGTGGTCTGAGAGGGTTCTGGGTAAAGCAGAATTCAGATTCATCAGTGCTCAGGCCCTTGATTAGAAGTCCCAGCTACTGCCTGATGCTGACATCAGATCTCGGACAGGGGCTAAATACTTTTCTTTTTTTTGGTAATGTAAGCCATCAACAACAGAAGACATTTTTTTTAACAGTGTCACCCTAAATAGAGGCTTAGAAAAGATGTGAAGGTAGGAAGAAAGTTCACTGTTGGTTGAACGGTTAATAGGGACAGACATGTCAATCTATAAGCTTATTCTGTGCCATAATTATAAGTAAAGGTTGCTCCTTAAATGGTTATCCTGACTGTGGGAGGAGATCTGGCACAATTAGAGAATGGAAAATGATTTTCTGGGTAAGCAAAGTCAAGAGATAAATATGTTAGGTCTGAACAGATTCTTAAAAAGGAAGAAATGACCACACAGCCCTTGCGAGTACAGAATGAATGCACACACACGTCTGTATCAGTGTGGGCAGCAGATGAATTTCATTTATGTGATGGTACTGTAGTTGGCAGGAGAAAACGGCCTCCAACACTAGAGAATCCAGTGGCTTTGAAAGCTCTCTACAATAAAGATGGATTATTTAGCACACCCCTTACTTTATTCCTGGGACACATTTGAAAATGTGACACAGACTGTCTTATACAGTAATTAAAACAAATCTCATGGCTGGGGTGAGCATCAGCTAAACATCAATGCCAGGGACTGTGGTGAGAAGGACTGCATGAAGAAGAGTAACAACATGAAGCTTTCTTGCATTCACAAAGATGGGAACAAAGGGATTGCTCACCATGTTCATATTTTTTGCGTTGCTCTTTGCCAGAACAATTTCCATGGAGTCAGGGATGCTTGTAAATTTGACGGTGCTTGGGTGCTGACGGTACTTTTTCTCACTCAGGATTTCTGAAGCCTTCTTGGCTTTTTCCACTTCAAGCGAGCCAATAGGAGTCCAACCAATGCCTTTTAGCCATTCCATGTCAGCCTTATACACGGCCTGTAAACAGAGACAGAGTTCAATGTTTCTTGCTCCAACGTTGTTATAACAAAATTATATTAATTCATACATCGAAAGGCCAACTTGAACTCCTACTATTGTTTATGCAATAAAAATACTATTTATTAGATATTTTTATGACCATGGATTACCTCAATGGAAAAATTAAAAAAGCATGCAGCTGAGAACTGATTAGCCAATCAAAGTTATCCTGGTTAGATGTTCACTGCTGTACTGTACAGTAGAAATGTCCCAATATCATATCTACTGCAGCCAGTTTTTACAAGCTGCGTGGGTGTCCACTTCTACTACAGTACATGCTTTAGTAGTTTCCTCCAGATTTCCACAACTCATTACATAAAGGTCTGCTTCATCTTACATTAATCTGGTGTACCGTGAAAGAAGTTACTTTTTACAAACTGTTCCTTCACATCTTTATATACAGCCATAGGTATTCTCATATATATTTCTATTACAGAACAGGGGATTATCTTTAGCCTCACCTAAAAGATGGCATAGTTTGAATCATATGACAACTTGTTTCTAACTTCCCTAGTGACTTTCCACAGTCTATATGATGATTTATTTCTCATCGGCTGTCTTTCTTACCCATCTTGTATATAAACATCTATGCGTGGAAGTGTGTGTGTGTCCGTCCGGCCTGGAAATGAGAGGTGGAGTCGGAGTAAGGGCTCCATCTCCGAGGATACGCAAGTGAGGCCAGCATGTTGGCAAAATGAAACCTCCAAAGAAAGAGTCACTCGCTTAGTAGCAAATACACAAGCGAGGTGAGCACATTGGCACAACGGTATCCCTTTTACTTTTCCTCCCGCCGCTAATGCACAACCGATGAGAGCACGTCAGCAAAACGAATCCTCCTAGAAGAGAGATGCCCAGAGCAGTTCCTTTCAATTACCTGACATCTCTACATTTCAATTTTTTGAATTGCTGTTGTTTATTTTTGTAAAGCAAACTTTACTGAGTTGTGGGGGGCTGGCGCCCTGCCCAGGGTTTGTTCCTGCCTTGCGCCCTATGCTGGCTTGGATTGGCTCCAGCAGACCCCCGTGAGCCTGTGTTAAGATGTAGCAGGTTGGAGACTGACTGACCTTTACTGAGTGCAGACGCAGGGCACTATGACAAGTTCTCAGGTAAATACAAACACAAACTTTATAAATCACTATTTATATATTAAGTACTAATAAAGCTATCAATTGATTTAAACATTCAGAAAACAAAGTAGAAACTGATTAACAAAATGGAATCCGGCACTATCTGTCCACTAACGAATTGCTGAAGTGCAGCCAGTTGATAGTGAAGGAGAGGAAAACAAAAACTCCAGTCAGTAGCATCAATAGAGAAAATAAACCTCTGGAGGGTCCGTGGCCAATTGTAAGAGTTTGTAATTTGATGACAGAGTCTTTCTATTCAATGATTCCTGTGCTCCCAGTATCTGAAATGGCCTTTCCATGGGCAAGAGAACAGCCTGGCAGCATTATTAAATATATGTTCTATAAGAGTGACTTTGGAGTATTTATTGAAAAGAAATGCACAACATGTACACAAGTGAAAGTTTTGCTGTTTATTTAGTTAATTCTCCCGCTTTGACGTTGCTCATATGGTACTGCCAGCAAGGCAGACTCTTTCTAAGTGACACATTTTATCTTTTTTGTTGGATGTCACTGCAGTGTGTTTGACTTCAGCAAGGCTCTAGATAACAAACTCCTGTTTACAACTCTAACTGTTCTATTCAAGGCATTCATATGCATCATGGAGAAATGCGATTAGACAGTGAGGAGCACCAAAAGAGCCTTAATGAAGCTGTGTTTCCAGAGCGGCCTGCTCCCAGGATCGCCTTCATTACAGATCCCCACTGACTGAGTTAGTGCTCTCCTGTTGTGACTGCAGGTTTAATGTCATTGCATTACTCTTATATGACATCAGCTTAACACTTTCAGGTCAACCTTCTATTTTCATCTCTTGAACTGATTGTTATTTCAATTCTTGGAGAATCTGACAACATCTTAAATATCGGTAGTCATTACATGACATTTCTGTGCTAAAGCAGGTATGTGTTTTACTCTCTAGCAGTGCACCTAATTATGTTGTAGGACTTAGCACTAGAGGTTAGGTGGCCTAAACATGCAAATCTTGAATAATAAACTTATCCCCATAAAGATAAAGAAAGCACTGCTTATGTACACAACTAGTATAAAATTTAAGCCACTGAATTTGTCAGATGTAATGATAATGTGAAAACACCAAAAGAAGCAGAGAAATGTTTGTGAAAAACCGTAAGCACTATTGTTATCATTATGGCACTCCATTGTGCCCTCTAGCTATCGCCGGGCACTTCTATATTGTGTATGTGGCTGGTGGTCTGAGGCTTTTTTTTCTACAATACTCACATCACTTTGAAGTTCATAAGCCTTCTTGGCCTGGATCACATCGTTCTGGTCCGGCAGGCAGGTCCACTGGTGTAAGATGTTTCTGTAGTCGATGTCGCTGACCAGCGTCTGGCATTTCTTTGCCAAGACAAAGCCCAGCATGTCCACTGGCATATTGAACTTGGTCTTGCCTTTCTCAAAGTCCTTCTTGTATTCCATGTCGCTGGCAATCTTGGCAGCATGCATGGCTAGAAGAAGTTTGGGGTCATCCTTGATGCTGCGGGCACCGATGTGGTGTCCTGTTTGCTTACGGAAACCTTCCTTATATTTGTACTGTTAAAAAAATTCAGTGGGATTAACATTAGCCATTTAGTTTTGCTTTAGTTCCAACATAATAGAGTTATGTACTTTCTTTTTTTGAATTTATGCCCTAATAATGCAATCTAGACTGTTTTAGGCCTAGGTGTGCAGTGCATATAATTAAAACTACCAGTTACTTCTATATAGACAGTCTTCTGTAGAATTGACAGTAAAATGCTGGCACTTACATCACTAGCAATGTCTCTTGAGGCTCTTGCAGCTTTAATTGAAATGGCATCAGCACGCAAGTCGTAGCCCTTCTTTTTGGATTCTTCCATTGCGAGCTTATACAATTTCTGCAAAACACAGTAGAACAAATGCACAGAGTATGTAGACTTTTAAACAGATTTGTTAATGAAACATGAACTTAAACAAATCCCACCAGTCTCAAATATCTTCATAAGAGCTCTTATTCTTTAAAACCTGCAATCATTACCTCGCTGTAGTTTACTCTGTTTTGTCGAGACAGATTGATCTCTAATGTATCTGGCATCATGTGAATCTTTGTCTTTTCATTTTCCCAAGCCTGAGTATACAAGTGCTACAATGAAAGAAAGAAAGAAAGAAAACAAAATATCTTCATGAGTTTCCATAGCATCATCTAATTATTATTTTGTTATCTCAGAAGTCTTCCCAGAAACTGTACTTTTGAGTGTAACGGGCCACAAAGCCTTCTTGAAGCTCTGAAAAGGACCAGAGACTGAGCACAACCTGCTCTTAAAGCACATTTTCTACAGTTCTCTGATATCAGATACCAGCTTGAGCAATAAAGGCTGGTCTTCCTTGAAGAACCCAAAGTTTTCTAGGTTGGAAGCCTTGGACACAGACCAAAGATAGCATGGCTACCAGTCCAGATGACAGCCAGCTCAGGTCTAATACCAAGGAGTACACTTCACCCATCAATAGCATGCAAATATGAATAGATCAAGAAGACACGTTAATCCACATAAGATAAACATCTACTTTTCAATGTTTTATTTCTTCTTGTGGGTCTTTTCTTTCTTTTGACTAGAAGCCCACCCACCTGTGTTCAGGTGAAACTACTTTGCTAGGCTGCCCTGCGACAATATATACAAGTCGGACTGTAAATTAAATATATACGGACACTATGAGGCTAGATAACCATTTTCAGTATAAAACAGATAACCATGAAATAAACATCTTCATAAAGTTGAGAATGTAGAAACGGATTAGACTTGTAAATGCTTAATAACCAATCAGCTACTTTAGGGCCTGCCAACAATCTCAATAACAATACAATTACCTTATTGACTGTGAGGGCATTGTTCTTCGCCAAGACCATGGGCATAGCATCAGTTTTGCTTGTAAATTTCCAGTTGCTTGGATGCTGACGGTACTTGTGCTCACTCAGGATCTCACTGGCTTTCTTGGATTTTTCAACATCAAGTGACCCAATTGGAGACCAACCAATACCCTTCAGCCACTGCAGATCTGCTTTATAAAAATTCTTTTCAAACGGAGGACAAATATATAGTTATTATTAACAAACACAAATTGGAAAAAAGCATTAGTTCACCAATAGCTACTCAAAGAGTGAAATCTTATTTTAACAATGTATATTTCATTCCTTAACTTCTCATTTTTCAAGTTTATGGAACCTTCAGAAAGTTGTCAGGCCATATGAATGATTGTTGAGCTTGGTTGGCTGTTCAGAAGTTCTGGTGTCAAGTCTGCTATTAGGAGTGAAAGCTGCTGTCTGCCTGTCATTCTGGGGGCCTTGGTGGATTAGTTTGTGATCAGCCACTCAACTGACCACTTTCAAGACAATGCTATTGTAGCAGAGGCATAGACGTGGTCTGAGAGGTCACAGGTGCCACATCCAGCCCCCTTCCACTCAGTTATTTTAATAGTTTGTGCTGTATTGTTAACAGGACTTGCTGTGGCGACTTTATTAACGGTGATTCAGCTGGAGTTCTCACCCGTCTTAAATAATAAACACTTACTGTCTCAGGAGACACGTGCAGTGGTTGGGATAACAATGCAGCAAAACAATTGTTTATATAACGGATAAAAAGAGAATACAAGTTGTTCAGTTTAGATGGTAAAATGAGATGTTTTGCTTATTCCAGTATAAGTACCTTAGAAAATTAGAACAAGTATTTTTATGACCTTAAAGTCTATTCCTGTACTTAACAGAAGAAAGAAAAAACAATAAAAGCCAATACAAACAAACTGCATGCCTGTACAAAAAACCTAAAATGACAAATTGACTGATTCTACTCACTCATCTTTTTCACGTTTTGCTCTAGATACTGCTGGTCATGTCTGCATTATGGAGTGTATAGCTGATGTTGTAGACACACTTCAGTCACTACTGTAATACTCACATCACTTTGTAGATCATAAGCCTTCCTGGCCTGGATCACATCGTTCTGGTCCGGCAGGCAGGTCCACTGGTGTAAGATGTTTCTGTAGTCAATGTCGCTGACCAGCGTCTGGCATTTCTTTGCCAAGACAAAGCCCAGCATGTCCACTGGCATGTTGAACTTGGTTTTCCCCTTTTCAAAGTCTTTCTTGTACTCCATGTCACTGGCAATCTTTGCAGCGTGCATGGCGAGAAGAAGTTTGGGGTCATCCTTGATGCTGCGGGCACCGATGTGGTGTCCAGTTTGTTTGCGGAAGCCTTCCTTATATTTATACTGAAAAACACAAGCACAGAAAGAAAGGAAATGTTAGCTGCATCAGTTCAAACTTGGATTTTCAATATTAGATTCTTTCTTTCCACACTCACACATACACAGCCATTTTACAGCTTGTAGGAGAAAATTAGACCATCTAGAGAAAGCCCACCCAGATTTTAGAAGAACATGTAACCTTAACAGACAGTGGATTAACTGGAAAATTACCACTGGTCCCTGAAGTGAGGCAGTGTTACCCACTGAACCATGCTAATGTTAATGAAAACACCAATTCAATATGATAAGCATATGTAAAAGATCTAACTTATCATAAAACATAAATAGACAGCGTTATAAGTAGTGATTCACTTGGACCATATATCCAGTCATTTGTTAAATTCACTTTTACGGTCAGGTATCTTGGGAACTTATCTTTGGAGCTGTGAATTTAAAGCATGGCCCAGCATTTACTGCTAATTACATGCATTCACACACACACAGACGGGCACCTCAGTAATGCCAGTTAATCTAACTTGCATGTATTAAAAATGTGAAAGGAAGATCCTGTAAATTTGAGGGAATGGAAGTCAAGTGCCTTGTGCTAGTGATAATGAGCCATGGTGGATGCTTGCCCACCCTACCAGTTTTAAGGATCTCTAATTAGATGATCTCACTTCAAGGTTTCAGTCCTACATTATCTGGTCATGCTAAACTCTTGGAATCAATATGCCATACATACGTCACTAGCAATATCCCTAGAGGCCTTGGCAGCTTTGATGGAGATGGCATCAGCGCGCAGGTCATACCCCTTCTTCTTGGCTTCCTCCATTGCGAGCCTGTATTGTTTCTACAAAGAATGGAAACATTGTTACTTTACTGCTAACAAAAGTCCATGGGGTAAAGACACATCAGCAAGGGATGTCCTTACCTCACTGTAATTTAGTTTGTTCTGCCGGGCCAGTTCGATTTCTGGGGTATCTGGCATCATATGGATTTGGGTCTTCAATTTCTCCCAGTCTTTAGTGTACAGATTCTGCAAGATATGTCCAGAGAAGGTTTGAGATCCATCCTAGAACATCTCACTGGCTCATTCATAATATAACAGGTATTAAATAAATCAGGCCATGGCAATGTAGATGCTGTTACATGCAAATTTAAGGTACAGATGTAAATTGCTAAAAAATCAAGTTAATAAAAGGTTAAATTCAATGGAGACATTAAAGCCTTCAAACGTAAAGTGCAATAATGCTAAAGTCTGACATACCTAACATTAAGGATGTCCTATAACAAGGACAATATGCTTGCTTTGTTATTATGAGCAATTTTTTTCACATTAATCAAATATATTAAGATCAATTCACATTTTAGACATTTTACAAAAATACCTTTGAAAGCTGAAATACTGTAAGATACCCTCCTTAAAGGTAAATTGATACTGCAACAATAATTTGACTATTAACCCTTAAGGTACCTTGTTTACTGTGAGGGCGTTATTTCTCGCCAAGACCATGGGCATGGCGTCTGTTTTGCTTGTAAATTTCCAGTTGCTTGGATGCTGACGGTACTTGTGCTCACTCAGGATCTCACTGGCTTTCTTGGATTTTTCAACATCAAGTGACCCAATGGGAGTCCATCCAATACCCCTCAGCCACTGCAAGTCAGCCTTATAGGAAACCTTTGGTGCAGTGTCAGAAAAAAAGCAAAGTGACAGATATTTGGAAGACCACAAATTACCACTTTCGTTTCTTATTTCAATAAATTACCTCTCTTGTACAGTACTCCAAAAATCAATAAATAAAATCTACTGGCAAGAAAGTCAAGAGGGGAAACTTGCATGTCCGATACATTAGGCTAATTTAGGTCAACTGCCAGTTATTTTGTACCTGAAAAAAAATCTGTATATTCATGAAATAAAATTTGCTTCAAGAGCTGTTTAAGCAACGCTATGACGTCAAGCACTTTAAATGCATAAAGAACTAAACCACACAGTGCTTGATAATAAATGAAATATTTCAATAATGTTAGCAGTAAGGTGAGATAAACGATTACCTAAAGAACTGACTGATGAGGCCTCTCTCGTTAAAAAGACCTGGGCCCCACTGGATGGCTGGATTACCTATTTAGTTTACTATACTCATTGTGTGTGATGTCAGCAAACAAACACAAAAAATTCTGTGTCTCTGTTACTTAATTAAGTAATTAAGTGCCATTTACCAGTAAATAAAACATACACATTATAATAATTAATAAAATAAATCATCAGGACAACTGTTTAAGATTTCAGAATTCACAATAAACTAAAAGAATCTGAACTTACATCGCTCTGCAAATCGTAGACTTTCCTGGCATGGACAACATCATTCTGGTCTGGCAGGCAGGTCCACTGGTGTATGATATTTCTGTAGTCAATGTCGCTAACCAGCGTCTGGCATTTCTTGGCAAGAACAAAACCCAGCATGTCCACTGGCATGTTGAACTTGGTCTTCCCCTTCTCAAAGTCCTTCTTGTACTCCATGTCACTGGCAATTTTAGCTGCGTGCATCGCCAGCAGAAGTTTGGGGTCATCCTTGATACTGCGGGCACCAATGTGGTGGCCGGTTTGTTTGCGGAACCCTTCTTTGTATTTGTACTGAAGATCAGAAAAATGGACATCAGTAAATTTTCCACAAAAAATCTTTACATTAACATCCATCGTAAATATACCTTCTTAATGTTTTTATAGAATCATACTGCTTACACTTATAACGACAGAATCTTTAAAAGCCTTCATGCTTTTATTTCCCTGAAAAGTACACTAAATCTCATATAAACTGCCGTACCCTTTCACTGCCAGGCTTAACAATTGCACCTGATTAAAGTTGCAAATTTGCAATAATTGAAAGTTAGAAGATTATACATAGTTTAACACAAAAATGCAGATTATGGGTTACTGTAACCTTTATAAAATATAATGTGCACTAAAGTAATGAATGACACTTTGTTCGTCCATCCCTTGAATTCTTTTTTTTGTTAATAAAGGAGCTATTTTTATTCATTTCTGACTTCTCTGATGTATTTTTGGATAAGGAGGGCAGCCACAAGGACCCCCCCCACCCCTTATTACAACACAATAAACAGATTTCTAATTATGCTTTGTTTAATTAATACAATGGAATGTGCAATGCCTGGCTTTAGTATAATTTAGATCTGCACAACAGTAACTGGTATCTCTTCAAATCTTTCTTACATCACTAGCGATGTCTCTTGAAGCCTTTGCAGCCTTCACTGAAATTGCATCAGCTCTCAGGTCATAGCCCTTCTTCTTTAGTTCCTCATACCCCATTTTATACAATTTCTGTGAAAAACAAAATCAAGGAAAAAGAATTAAAACTTTGAAATGTTACACATTTTAAAACTTGTAATAACTGATTTTTCCATGAAAGATCTTGTTACAATCTTCTGAGTTTGTGATATGCAAAACAGAAGAAATAATAGAATATAACAAAGTCACTTATACAGTATTATCAAAAGGCACATTTAGGATTACAACAATTTTATTAAACATTTACAGCACACGACAAATTACAGGCACAAAATGATTCAAATTCAAATAAATTACTTACAATGATGAATTTCTAAATAATGGAGTTCTTAAATCCAGTCTTTTTATGGCTCAGTTATAATATAAATAATAATTTTAAATCCAAAAAAAATTGAATTTTGGGATATATGTACTTTGTGTGTGTGCATATGTATACATATACTGTACACATTTTTTTTTTCAAACTTCACTTTTATCCTATACTTTTTAATCTTGTTAAAAGTGATTCCTGTAGTGATTGTGGATAATCAATAATTGGTTGTGTGTAACCCATTCATAGGTGCATAAAGCGGAAACAGTAAATTTCAACATTTTCCTGTCTGTGGATCAAAGCACCAAATTAGTTCTTCTGTTACGTTTAGGTTTAGGGTGATTACTGCCATGTGTACAAAGTCCAGTGAAGTTTATAAAGTAATTTATCACTCTTCAATTTAATATTGTTCTTTATCAGTATGCTGCTGCTGGAGTGTGTGAATTTCCCCTTGGGATTAATAAAGTATCTACAGTATCTATCTATGTAACATGTCCCTTTTCTCTAACACTCTGAGTAGAGCAGTCATTAGAATCCAAGTGTTAAAACTGAATAAGCCCCACAAATATAAAAATGTTTATTTTTGTCATAAGACACTTATGTCATTGAAAACAATGCACCTGAAGCATGACAGTGTAGGATACCATATTGTATAGCAGACTGGGAGAGGCTCCTAACTATCTGATTAACTAGTTAATTTTTCGCTGTTTTGACAAGGATTTGCTGGCTTCATTTAACTTTACCTCACTTGTGTTGATCAGGTTAGATTTGGCCAAAATGATTTCAGGAGTATCTGGCATGATGTGGATCTGACTCTTCTCATTTTCCCAGGCTTGTTTATATAAATTCTGTGGAGAGAAAATTGAAAGTAAATAAAATATATTTGAATTTATGCATTCATTCACTCCAAATGTAAAACAAATCTTAACTGAGAACACTACATTACGTATCCTTGCATCAACAGCATTTATTTTATTTGCACTAATAAACAAGCACCAACAACTTGAAGACTCTATGAAATGAGGTGTAACACTGAAAGGTGCAGCAGACAACAATTGGGGGCAATTAAGACCACTTCAGGGCGCATGCACTATAACAGATACCCACCCATCCATTTTCTGAATTTTCATTTTGCATAACAGGATCATCAGGAGCCATAAGCTCCCTCAGCAGCCAAATAAATAATAAGGTGAATAATAAATTAGGAGAAGCAACATACCTGGTTCATTGTGTGTGCATTGGTCTTAGCCAGGACCATAGGCATGTCTTCTATTGTGCTCGTGTATTTCCATGTGCTTGGATGCTGGCGATACCTGTGCTCACTCAGAATCTCACTTGCTTTCTTGGCTTTTTCAACATCAAGAGACCCAATGGGAGTCCAGCCAATGCCCCTCAACCATTGTAAGTCTGCTTTATATGCCGCCTGGTTCAAAATAAAAAATATACATATAAGTATACAATTTGAACATCCTGGTGTGTAACCTAAATGGCATGAAAGTGAAATTTTATGGTACATGAAATGTATTCTTTAAGTATTTTTGAGAATTTGATATTAACACAGTCGCTACAGCAATGGTATTCAGCAAAATGGGCAGTTTTATATTAACTGCTATTGTGTTAATGTAACCCTTAAATGTGTACAGTATGCTGTATATTTCCACACATATACTGTAACTCGAGGATTAACTGACAACTGGCAGCTTTGCTGTGTAGCAGGATAAAAAGTGAAAAACTTCCAGACTGTAAAAATCTAACAAAATGATTTGTTTCTATAGACTAGACTAGGAAGGGATGAGCACATGAAGTACATGGCTTAAGCCCAATTATCGCTAGACAAATTGTTTCTTGTCCCAGCCACCTCCTGCCTTAAATCCAACAAGTTGTTACCTCCCATCTCTTCTGTGTTTTAGTGTCAGTGCAGAAATTTCCAAACTGGGTTTGCTAAATGTTCGACTCTAGGCATGTAGTAATCATTTCTGTATGTCTTTGTTCACGGGTGTCAAACTCTGGGCCTGGCTGCAGGTTTTCATTCTAACCATCTTCTTCATTAGTGACCAGTTTTTGCTGCTAATTAACTTGTTTTGCCTTAGTTTTAATTAACTTGATTCAGGTCGCTTAATTGTTTCTTTTTCCTTTAATGAGCAGCCAAATAATAATGAGACACAAACTGAGCCGCCGCATGACCAGCTCACCTGTGCCCATCACACAATATGTGGAAATAAAGAAAGGTGGAGGTCTCGGTAAGGCTGATCTCTCAGGTCACCAAAACATTTTGACATCGTTCTTAGAGAAAACAGAAAAATCAACAGTTTTGGAAATGTCTGCTATGGCGGAATGAGAGCAGCAACAGGCCATGGAATTAAATAACGGGCTTAATTAACAGCAAGAATCGGCTTCTCATTAAGAAACTGGATGGAGTCTGAAATCCCAGTTTAGCTGGTCATCGGACAGTTTGACATCTGTGGCAGAGTGACGGGCGCTGAGCAGACTCCTGCCAATCATGGAGAATCCACTGCATCCACTGAACAGGATCATCTCCAGACAGAGGAGCAGCTTCAGCGACAGACTGAGGACACCCCACACTATGGACTCTTCAATTGCACCCCGGTAAACGTTAACGTTATACAGTTACTGTCCGTTATACCTGCATTTTTATCACTCTTTAATTTAATATTGTTTTTTTTATCAGTATTCTGTTTCCCCTTGGGATTAATAAAGTATCTCTATCTAGCTATTAAAACGAAGGGAAAAGGAGTTAATTAACAGTGATAACTGATTAGGAAAAGGGTCTGAATGAAAACCTGCAGCCACTGCGGCCCTGCGTTGGCCACCCCGTGTTTGTATGCCAGTCACCATCAGCGCTGTGGTTTTCATTGTCGTGTGCCCGCTACAGCTACGGCTGTCGCCTCTTAGCCCTCTGTGTCGTTTGCCCACATCGGTGCTCTGTTTGTTGTTAATTTGCATTATTAGGGTTTTATTAAAGGGAGCAAACGTCACAAAAAAAGGTGACACAAGGAAAGAAAGCGCCCCGTTTAACTGGGACGGCGTTTATTAAGCGCGTGCATTAGTAGTCAGTCCTTAACTGATTCAGTATTTCAGAAAACTGTCAAAGCGGAGTGAACTTGGTTTGCTGCTGGGGGGGAGATTTTGACCGACGAATAATAACCCGCTGGGTCAACTATGAAGGGTTACGCGGGCCTGAAGCAAAGTATCAGCTGTTTCTGAAACTCTTAACTAATACCGGAAAATAAAGTAAAGCAGGCTCGTTTTTTCCGTACCGAGTGTTGGTTGTCTTCGGTATATAAGCGAGCAGTACGCCTTACGGCTGAGCTGTGCAGTCCCATCAAGCGACTGTCAACACGTTAAAAAAAGGTCGGTTAAAGTTTACTTCAGGTTTACTTACTGCGTAAGCTCCTCCATCGTTTCAGCGCAGCAGGACGTGACTAACGGCCACGGAGCCGCCGATCCACGGCGTCCGACCGGCTGGCCACACGCGCACTTCACTGAAGCCCCGCCAGCCCGCAGTCTCCCGCCTCCTGCTGCGCGCCAAATCTTCCCGCGCCAAATCTTACACATCAGCGTCTCGCTCGCCAGGCCGGATCACCAGGCGAAAAGGACTGAATATCGAGCCACCGGAATGTAAGTGATGACGTTTCAAAGACTTTACACAGGAAATCTAAAAACGTTTAGTTTACGAGACAGTTAAGTCCGCCCCTGCAAGACCAGTACCCAGCGCTGGGCGGGGAGTCGGTACGCAATCCCTTACTTACTCACTCGGGCACCAAGAGCGGCGTTTGGGGGTGGCAAGTGGGGCGACGCGCCTACGGGGGTCCCGTTCGAGCGGATTTGTCAAGTTACAGTACATTCTCCAGTTATATTTTGGTAAAGTCCGCGTGTTATCTTCCAAAAATGTAGCTGTATACTGTAATGAAAAAATCCGGGGTATTTTACCATAATTTTTTTATTAAATTTTGTACAGTCCACACATACCGGTAACGGCGTTTGACGTAACCGGCCCCGCGTGGGGTTGGTCAGCCGGAGGCCCCGCACACCCCTAAGGCCGCCTGTGTCGGACACTCTCGGGTTTAGAGCCGCCATATCCAAGATATTGTAACGAGCGCGACAAGGACGAATGGATTTATCATTCAGCTCCGTGCGCTGAAGTGTCAGGTTCAGGACAGCTGTTCGAGTTTTCAGAATGAATTATAAAACAGAAGAATCCAAACTTACATCGCTCTGCAAGTCATAGACTTTCCTGGCATGGACAACATCGTTCTGGTCCGGCAGGCAGGTCCACTGGTGTAAGATGTTTCTGTAGTCGATGTCGCTGACCAGCGTCTGGCATTTCTTTGCCAAGACAAAGCCCAGCATGTCCACTGGCATGTTGAACTTGGTCTTGCCTTTCTCAAAGTCCTTCTTGTATTCCATGTCGCTGGCAATCTTGGCAGCATGCATGGCGAGAAGAAGTTTGGGGTCATCCTTGATGCTGCGGGCCCCGATGTGGTGTCCCGTCTGCTTCCGGAAGCCTTCCTTGTATTTATACTGTAAAAGAGGAGCAGGACTCCGTTATTGAAGCATCTGACTTACACACATCACACCGTACAAGAAGTGGATGGCATTTAAAAACCAAGAATATCAAGCTGAACCCGTTATCTGTGGAGGCCTTGAAAGAAAGCTTCTTCAGGAAGATCCCCGCTGCTGTAGACAACAACTACACAAACATTTTTTTTAAGCTGGTTTAAATATTCTAAATTATTTGCGTCAGTATGAAAAGTGTTATTGTTAACCACAAGCAGCCTGGGATTTCTTGCGTACAAATGTAAAATGATCAGTGAATTCTTTGAGGAAAAAGCTCATTTAAAATCTAATTGCCCCTTACCGCATTTCAGTAGGGGAAGACAAAATTAAAAAAGGAGACAAAACAGATCTGGAGAGTGCTTAGCCACCAACTGACCTCACAGCACATCATTATTTTTACCATAGGAAAAGAGAGATGATGAGAGTGGCAAGAAGAGTGAAAGCAAACTTACATCACTAGCAATGTCCCGGCTGGATTTAGCAGCTTTGATTGAAATGGCATCGGCTCTTAGGTCATATCCCTTCTTCTTCGCTTCCTCCCATCCATGTTTGTACATTTTCTGGAGTGTAAAGAACAGCAAGTCATTCATAATTTAGGACAACTTAATATCAACTTTGGTGTATCCTGCTATAAATGAATACAACTATGGAACATCCAGTATGCACACGGAGACACACACACACACACTTATATACATATACAGTATATATATGTGCGTGGATAGAGGACACTACAACCTGTAATAAAGTTGGTATAAACGGCTACAATATATACATAATAATTTTATTTATTATCAAAAACAAAATATAAGGAAAGGATAAACCCCAGCTTAACCACCATTCTCCAGAACCAAAACATATTTGTAAGGACTAGCTGTTCATATCCGTACTGGAGGCATTTCAAATAATCTCCCTAGGCTTTCCACTGCACCCCTGAGGCCTGCTCTACATTTAAAAAAGCTCGACGTCCATAATTGCACCTGAGCTACTAGATCTCCTCTGTAAGCTACAGGACCCTAACAATTCTGTGCCTTAACCGAGGAACTACAGGTGACCTTGTGACAGGTAATCCCTCTCAGTTGGTGTCCATCTAGAAATTACTGCTGGACCCGTTTGGATTTAATGGAGATACTCAGGCACACCTTTACACGTGCCATTGTTTTATTTACCTACTTCTTCTGCTTGGCTGTTCCAGTATTCCCACACCCAACTAAAGTTCACTTGGTAACCTGTTCTGCTATCTGTCATTTTTACTTTCTGGTATATAAAGTATAAGGAAAGTATTGTAATCATCCAAAAATTCAATGTCGAGATTTTGATGAGTCCGAAAATACCATTTTTGGAATTATGTCTGTCTCTCTGTCTGTGTGTGTGTGTGTAAACACGATACCTTGAGTACGCTTTCATTTAGGTCAACCAAATTTTGCATACAAGTATTAGGTACAAATTGTAGATTTCTATCAACTTTTGGGCTCTTTCTGCTAACTGGAAGTGATACTTTACCTTTTATTCATGCAGCTGCAGAGTCTGATTTATTCAATTTTACTTTTATAATAATTGTTCAGTATATTATTCATTTGATTTGATTTGTTGTTGATGGTTCTTTAATGTACATAATATAATATATTGTTGAAATTCCAATGTGTGCTGTAAAACCTCAACCCAACATAAAGAAATTGAGCGAATAATGACTGGCATCTTTATTTTCAATTTCCTTTCCTTCGTATACTGAGGAAAGGCCAGATTCCTAGTTTGGTGTCATATCAATTTAATCCAACTGTAATTGAGCAGTCAGTGTTTTACACGTCAGGCCTTTCCATGTGCATCTCTTTAAAAAAGCACCATTGACAATCACAACTCAAAAGTACTGAAGACTGTGAATGTGAATGTAATTCTGCCAGGTGGTGGATTGTTGTTTCAGCTGACATACCGCACAGTGGACACTGATGTCAACTTTGTGCTTCTGCAAGACCCCGTTTTTATGCACATGCTCGTGCCACACCTCTTGACGTTTTTAGGAACACATGGGACTTACTTCACTGAATGTCACTTTATTTTGCTTGGCTTGAAGGATTTCCGGAGTGTCAGGCATGACATGAATGTTTCCTTTCTCTGCCTCCCAGGCTTCAATGTAACGATGCTATAAGGAAAAAAGAGTTCAGATGTTATCAAATGAGCAGTGAGCTGGCTGTCCTGTGCAATGATAACTCTGATAGTCCTACTGTACAAAATCCAAATACTCATTTAAGCTAAAACAATGAACATGACCAAAAAATCATTCATTTACATTATTAGGATACCACATTTCTTCACTTTACTCAGTAAGGTAGAAAGTAAGACAGACAACAGAAATCAAATTTAAAACCAAAAAGCATGACATTGTGGGTTAGATGCGTACCTTATTCATAATCTGTGCATTTGTCTTCGCAAGGACCATGTCCATGGAGTCAGTCAGACTCGAGAACTTGAAGTTGCTGGGGTGTTGCCTGTACTTGTGCTCACTCCTGATTTTGGAGGCGTTTTTGGCCGTCTCCACTTCTAGAGCTCCAATTGGCACCCATCCTATTCCCTTGAACCAGCTGTTATAATCACTTTTATACATATTCTGTACAGGAAATTAAGAAAAAAAGGTTATTACAGATACCAGAATGTTACCGTATAAGCCTGAGCAAACTTATGGACAGTAGGAGAATAATCCAGTCCAGTCTACGTGCCTCATTTGACTGCACTCTTCTTACCTGATGCTGGAGATGCACATCTGGGCACCTTATTCCAGGCCCCCATACCCTCACACACTACTTCTGTATTCATCAACTATATTTTACTTTTTTAAAGGATGACAAATAAACTTAAGGTCCAAGAAAGTCTATCAGAGAATGACTCTGGAGCAGCGACCTACTGTGCAGTGGTGGCTAATAGTTACAGCTGGCAATTTATTTGCAATAGTAAAGATTAAAGTGTTATTTTCTGACATCTTTAGAAACTCTACCAGCATTACTCTTTTGACCATAGAGTATGTTTTAACCCTAAAGCATTAGATATTTTATCAATCACCAAGGACTAATATTTGCTTTTCTAGTTAAAATTTTTTACCTGGAAATGAACAAAGAAAAACATAAAGGTAAGTTCTACTAGCAAAATAAAGGAAAAGAGCTAAAATGCTTACATCACTTTGAATTGAGCTCATGTTACGAGCCAGCTCGACATTCATGGCGTCCGGTAACAGAGAGTAGTGGTGAATCAGGTGCTTGTAGTTGGCGTTGCTTATGACGGACATGGCTTGCTTGGCAGCGTTCACACTGAACATGTCTGCTGGTGTGTGGTACTTGGTCTTGGACTTCTCGTAGTCCTTCTTGTATTCTCTGTCACTCTGCATCTTAGCCACATGCATGTAGTGCACCAACTTGGGATCATCTTGCAGACTTCGGAAGCCGACGTGTTTGCCCCGTGTCTTCTCATAAGCCAGTTTATATTTGTACTAGAAGACAGAAAGAATGCCCAAGGTATGTCAGGTTTACACGCTTTTCAATGTCATGCTTGGTGTTAACGTAATTTAATTAAACATTACATGGCCATATTATCTGAATATCATAAAAGTACCATGAAGCACACAATTCAGAGTGAAAAAAAGTAAAACTCTTACATCACTGGCAATGTCCCTTGAAGCTTTAGCTGCTTTGACTGAAATAGCATCAGCTCTTAGGTCATAGCCTTTCTTCTTAGATTCTTCCATAGCAAGTCGGTATTGTTTCTGGAAAAAGAAAGAAAATTCATAACAATAAATAGTGTGATAACACACCTGACTTTGCTGTCATGGGAGTTGAAACGCAGTGCCCATATGTAGCTTGTGTGACACTTTTGACATGGACAGTAGTGAGGACTCCCATGGAAACACAAGGGCCAGCCACTATGATGCTATGGTGAGCAGCTAGGAGTAGCGCACTGGGTCTTACTACGCTGGGGTCTCGACACCTTGTCAAGGTGCCAGAATATTAGTCAGGTCATGTTGTCCCATAATAAGCTTTTGTTTGCTAGGTTGACGTTTCCTTTTCATTTGCTAAGGTAGATTATGAAAAATTCAATGCCAGTCAGACTTCATCTTGGAAAGTGCTACCTGAAAGGCTTTACGTGTGCCCTCTTGAATGACCATATCCTTAATGTGATGTCAGTCTGCACCTAGAACCCGGTCCACTCTCTTAAACCGCGGTGTATTTGTTGCTGTTTATAGTTTGAATGTGATGTTTCATTCGTGTGTCTTTTTATTTGGTGCTTAATATTGTACTTGCTGATATTACCTTCACCCTAGTGCCAACATTGGGTTCCTTTTTCTGCATTTCCCGTCTCTGTGGTGCTATTTTGATTATTTGCAAAGCACTTTAAATACATTGGACTGCACCAAAACCCTCCAATGCCAACAAATCAGTGTGGTTTACAGATTTCGGTGTGCTGAATCCATTTCTGAAGTTGGAGTTTCTCGACCACAAACTGTTTACGTAAGATACTGGATTCAGTGAAAAACACTGTTTGGAAAAAGATAGTTGATTTTTAAAAAATAAATTACATTTGTTTCATAGCATAAGAATTTCTCATGCTCGGAATATTATTTGAAGTCTATTTTGAGTTGAGAAATGGCAGTCTTCCTCATTCTTAGTGTTAGTTGAGATGACAAAAACAAGCATTTGCTGCACATTTTATGCTGTCAATCTGTACTTTTTCCTCTCTTCCTATTCCTTCAATATAGCCAGTAATCTGCAGTATATTTAGAAGGTTACAAAGGTGCAGAAGAGAGAAAGTTGTTGTGTAAATGGTTTTTACAGAAATATGCAAGGTGGGCTTGATCCATCTGTCTTCTTGGCCAGGTAACAGGCATACCTCAGGCAGGAGTTTCTTCGCATTATCAAAGCAAAAATAAGAGAAGGTGTTTTAGTTGGACCACAAATCTGAATACAGGAGCTCTTCAAGAACGCAACCATGAAATCCAAGCTGTATGAAGTTAAAACTGGGGAGGCATTTGAAAGTGCGTGCCACAATGTCCTTGAGAATACAAAGACAGAAAACTGCAAGGAACTAATTGAGGAGCTCCTCTCTTCCTACCTAGCACTTGGGTGCGACATGTCTTAAAAAATCCATTCTCTACATTCTCGTTTGAATTCCACCAGCACGTCGCTCAAATGGAGAGACTTTTAGTTGAAAGTGGAGGGAGTCTGTGCTAGCAGACCTCTGTTTGTCATTGAACTGTGAAACACCTTCAGAGGATTAGAAGTGGAAAAAAACAACCAAGTGACTTCTTTTTGTAAGTAGTATGTATATTTAAAACAACTATATGTGTAATTTATACATTTTTCAAGCCTATATAGTTAAAAAAAAAATGTATCACTTTTTCTCTAACGTGTTGTTGTTTTTTGCTTTAAACCAAAAACTGGATGTGACAGAGCAACTCCGTTGCTACATCTGGATTCAATACCCTCAAATCTATAAAAAAAAACACCTAGAATTTATGACAGAAGACAAAAAGAAAAACAGAAATCCGGTATTCCTTTTAGACAGATGGAGCCTATCTAGGCATCACTACACCCAAGGCAGGAACCAGTCCACCACAGGGCATACTCACTCATACACATATCTCTGGGATGAAGGAGAAAATCCATATGGAAAACGGGCAAAAGCATCACAGCAACTGGGGCTACAATTTGGAATCTGGAACTATGAGGCAGCAGCACCAACCTCTGTACCACGGTGTCACCATATTATAGTTGCATAAGGTCGACATTGAGACATACCTCACTTGTGGTGATTGCATTTGCCTTGGCAAGAATGATCTCAGGGGTATCTGGCATGACATGTATTTTGGTCTTCATTGTGTCCCAATCTTTAGTATACAAGTGCTGGGGAAAAAATAGAAAAATAAATTGAGTATTTATATAATATCTTAGACTAACAATTGTCAAAACTGGTGGAGTAAAAAAGTAGGAACCTATCATAGACAGGGCACGCTTGGCCAATTTCAAGATAGCAGTCCTTGTCACAGCATATCTTTGAATAATCAGAGATGGGCACCATTCCGTTCTGTACATTCATACAAAGCAAAAGAATGTGCTGAGAACTGAACTATAGTCTAAAAATGTACAAGTATCAATGCCATCAATGCCTAAAGTCACTTAGAATTCCAGTGCGGAGTAGTCAATGGTTAGGCCTTGCCAGGAACTCACTTTAGACGGGCCACAACTCCATTGCAATGTAATGTTACTTTTAAGAGAAAGCCAGTCAATTCAGTTTACAGTATACACTAAAATTAGAAATTCACTTACTTTACTCATGTTCTTGGCATTGGCTTGGGCAAGGACAATTTCCATGGAGTCGGGCACGCTGGTGAATTTAACAGTGTCTGGATGCTGGCGATACTTCTTTTCACTCAGAATCTCCCCTGCTTTTTTGTTTTTCTCAACTTCCAAAGAGCCAATTGGAACCCATCCCATACCCTTCATGAAGCCCGTGTATTCCATCTTGTATTGATTCTAAGATTTCCAAAAAAAAATACCTTTTGTTAATCATTGTGTGCACTAATTTGTAGCATTTTAGTCACAGCAACACAGACTTTTAATAATATTCAAGCCTCTCATTGCATTAGCGTTAGCAATATATTGTTATGCCAAAAGTCTATAGTCACATTACACACAAATTGGAAATGCAGAAACGAAAACCTTAACTAATGTATGTCATCAGTCTTATATCATTGAAGAAAGGCCTTTTATTGATACTCACATCACTTTGGATCTGCATCATATTTCTGGCCAGTTGCAGACTCATAGAATCAGGCAGAGTAACGTAATGTCTAATCAGCTGCTTGTAGCCAGCATTGGTGGCCACCTCCTGAGCTTTCTTGGCCGCCATCACGCTGAACATGTCAATCGGTGTGTGATACTTGATCTTGGACTTCTCATAGTCCTTCTTGTATTCTCTCTCACTCTGCATTTTGGCAACATTCATGTAATGGACCAGCTTAGGGTCATCCTGCAAGCTGCGGAAGCCGACATGTTTGCCCCTGGTCTTCTCATAGGCCAACTTGTATTTGTACTGTTGAAACAGAAATGTAATGGCATAGTTAAGACACCTGACCCGACTGTCACCTCAGTGTGGAGCATGAGCAGATTACCTGATCTGGTTGTTAACCGTGGCTTATCTGGCCTTTTCAAATTCTGCCTCTCTCCTTATTAATTCTAGCATTTTAAATTGTTTATATAATATTAAAAACTAGCTGCATATTTCAATCTTTATAATTGACTCAATATACTCCACGTGATGAATGTTAGCAAATTTACCTTCACAAATTGAAAGGAAAAAATAAAGAAATGCAAATATATAAAACTTACATCACTGGCAATATCTCTGGAAGCCTTTGCTGCCTTAATCGCAATGGCGTCAGGTTTCAGGTCGTATCCTTTCTTTTTCAGGTTTTCCCAACCTAACTTGTAAGCTTTCTGTAGAAAGAATAACAACATTATGTGCCGTCGTCAAATGCAACTGTCTGAATTCAGCAAATGTAAGCTTCCGATTATTATTGTGGATAAGTAAGAACATACTGAGACAAGAGTCTGTCAGCTTGCAAAAATTTCTAAAGTCCTGTTTTCGCTTTGCCACTTTGTGGCTTTGAGTGTTACATGAAGAGGGAAAAATGAATTTAAAGGCTTCAACATAACAAAATGTGAAAAGGTGAAGGGGCCGGAATACGTCCTGAATACGATGTAAATCAGGGTTTAGTTTTATAATAGTGCCCAACATGCCCAATGACAATTTGTCATCACATCAATGCTCAAAAAGAATGGGTTTATGTGACAATTTAAAAAAAAAAAGATATGCAAAGATATATGTATGTAACATTTTGAAAATGACGTGTTTATTAAAAGAAATTCATAAACAAATATTCAAAACAAAACATGGAAATTGTTACAAAAAGTGAACAGGAGCCTCACAATAGTATCTTATGCAACTAATGTGATGTCTCATTTAAGAACTGTTTAAAATTATTTGTAAAAGGTAATAAATTGTAATAATGATATCATTTGTCTTCCATGCAGGGATTCTTGGAAGAGTTGTGGCGTCTAAAAAGGCCACCAAGGTAAGTCAGCACTACACAACTACACAACTCCACTGGGGCTCCAAAACGAATAGAAAGGTCACGGCAGAAACAAAATGTATTTGTAGTAAGTGAATACAATAAAACATACATAAAAAGAGCCGAATTATTAAAATCCAGATGCACCGCTCAATGATTTCTAGAAAGGATTTGAACCACAAAATGGTTCCACAACCGTCTATCAGTAATAACATTACACAGATAAAGGAATAAAAAGGGATTAAAATCAAACTGTGTTAAATAATATTACAAGACTGTTAATCCCTTTAGAATTAAACTCGTACTAAAACATAAAGCAACCAGTCGGCATTACCTCACTCATGTTAATCTGGTTGGCTTTGGAAAGAACAATTTCAGGAATATCAGGCATTAAATGGATTTTGGTCTTCTGAACATCCCAGGCAGCTTTGTAAGCTTTCTGTTATGAAATAAAAAAGAGTTAAGTTTGGTTTTAAAAAGGTACAATGTCATCTTTTATTTTAGGCAGTAACAGTGCTGTCACTTGAAGTTAATGTACAGATTTTTACTCACTAACCTGATTCATGATCTGAGCATTGGATTTAGCTAAAACCATATCCATGGAGTCCATTAGTTTTTTAAACTGGAAGCTATCTGGGGGCTGGCGGTACTTCTTCTCACTCTTGATCTCGGAGCCCTTTTTGGCAGTTTCAACTTCCAGAGAACCAATGGGTACCCATCCCATTCCTCTGAACCAGCTATTATAATCACTCTTGTATTCATTCTGGTGGATACAAAAATTACAAACATACACTTTGACAAGGAAAGACAAATTACTGTTTACGAGGGTATGAGATCGTCCTTAGTTAAAAGATACGGAGTATAATGTCTTACTAAATGTATAGTAATTGTTTGATATCGATTAGATAATAACACAGGAGTCGTAGGACATGTCAGAAATATTAGAAAGGAGACTTGCATGCTTATGAACCAAAGGGATGTCCTTTGTTAATATCAGTCCCCATCCATATCACAAGCTTGTCTTTATTTAATATAAACGTACACGATAGAATTAACAGAAAAGGCAATTCATTTATTTGATATCAGTTTGAATCAATTATTAAATAAAATTGGAACACATGAAGAACTAAAATATGAAGAGTCTTGTATAGTTCATGTTAATTAATGGAAAATATAGTTGTATATCATCTTCAGTCTGAAGATAACCATTCCAAAATAAACAAGAAATCTGATTTCTGTGTGTCGGTAGCATTAAGTCTAGAAGTTCGATTACACTTTGGAATAGCAAGAGCTTCACTATGACAACATTTATTTCTAGAGGACGTTTTCATACAAATGATGGAGCTCAAAGTGCTTTACAAGACGAAGACTATGTCTTCATTTATGTACACTTTTTGATGAATGAAACATTCAATTTCACACACTAGTGCAAAAAGGGCTTTGCTAAGAAAATGTCATTTTTACTCTTACATGTTATTTAATAATCTTTAACATATTAAAAATATAATGTAAATGCTATAAGTTAATACTATAATCAATACTTGTATTATATTTTGCACACAGTGGTTCACATTACAACGTGTAATGGAGAATAATATCTAGCACACAGGCTAATATTTTTTTATTACTTAATAACTGCATTTGAAATGTTTCAGACAGGTGAGTTATTGTTTAATAATATCTCATTTTAAATATTAAGGAAGTTGTATAACCAGTTGTGGCTCTGGCATATTTATGACCCTATTAGCTCAGATAAGAACTTTTATTGAGTGGTCGGGCTTGGAGGAGTTTGAGGAGAGTTGACCAGAGTGGGCCAGGTGTGCAGGGACACATTTTAAATTCTATGAGCCATTACCCCCCAGGAAGAAAGGACATCATGGAAGGCATAGCTGGAATGTGCAGCACCTCCAGAAGAAAAGCACAGGCTGGAATGGGGCTGAGTCTGCCTGCCCAAGGCGAATCACTGACACCTCCACTCTGCAAGAAGTGTGTCAAGGAACATTACAGGGTGGTCCAGATCTAATTACGCAGATCCAGATCGTCTGGATGACTTTTATTTATGCGGGGATGATTCCCAGTTTGGCACGAAGACGATTCTTTATGTCGCACACTTCTCAATGGTCCAGGAGTTTTCGGGTGATTTTCTATGTAATAAACTTAATGAGTTATAGTGTAATGAAAATTGCATAATAAGATCTGGACCACCCTATAGAATTGGATAAATGAGGCCTGCAAACTGGCCATGTGGTCTCTGTAACCCTCTCAGCTGTCCTATGCAGACAGGCCATGCTGCCTGTTTCTGCCATTTCCCATCCTGATTTGTTGCCATTAAGAGCCATGCCAGACTAGGGTGGACTGGAAACTAATACAACATACTAAGACAGAGAGCCACCCGGTAGTCTTTTATCAGGTTGCATTATTTTATCAACACTCATCTATACTCTGCTTATATTTTTGCATATAAATCCAAAAACTTCCTCGGTTCTCTATATAATTACTTGGGTTACAGATGTGAAAGAATTGGGGGAGTGCTGAACTGCTACAGAAATCAACCCCGACAGTGTGGTACGTGTATGGGATTTGGGGCATTCTGTTAAAGTCTACGTGAATTGTGTGACCCTAGGACCCAACCATGTACGAGCAGCATACATTAGAATTCATGAAATATTTAAAGATGAGTAAGAAATTAGGCTGTGTTTATATAATAAGACACACTATGGTGGTAAAAATGGGATGTCTTTAGCGTTAGCCATTAGGACATAACCAACTCCTAGAAATGTAGAAGCAGCTCTAAATGTTTGCCTGATTTTCCGCTGTGTTTTGTGCAGTAGACCAAAATGCTTACATCACTCTGAATGTGCATCATATTCCGAGCCAGCTCAACATTCATGGCATCAGGAAGAAGGGAGTAGTGGTGAATCAGGTGCTTGTAGTTGGCGTTGCTTATGACAGACATGGCTTGCTTGGCGGCGTTCACGCTGAACATGTCTGCTGGTGTGTGGTACTTGGTCTTGGACTTCTCGTAGTCCTTCTTGTATTCTCTGTCACTCTGCATCTTAGCCACATGCATGTAGTGCACCAACTTGGGATCGTCCTGTAGACTTCGGAAACCAACGTGTTTGCCTCGTGTTTTTTCATAGGCCAACTTATACTTGTACTGTGGAAAGAAAATGCTGGTCATGATTACATTCAAACAATAAATACTGAAAATAAAGTGGCACTTAGATTATAACTATTAAGCGTTATAATAAACCAAAGCATTGCTAAAATGACATAAAACTATTAAGGATTTGCTGGACTTACTGTATGCTTAAGTTCACAAGTGATGATGCGTTTAAGGTGACTTTTTATTTCCAGTTAAACTAGACAATATATACACAGATGAAAATCCTCAAAGCGTCTTTCGCACTTACATCACTGGCTATGTTCCTGGATGCTTTAGCTGCAACTACAGGAATGGCATCAGGTCTCAAGTCATACCCCTTTGCAAGATGCTTGATCCAGCTATCTTTGTAGTGAGCCTGCGTGAAACAAAAGACGGGTTCAAATGTAACAATGTCAACTTTCACATCAAACAAGCCTAATATGGAATTATTCCTTTAGCCATTCTAGAAGAGTCTCTAGTGCTCAGTGTTACTACGTTTATTACCTTATTTATGTGCTCAGACAGTAGCATAACATATTGAGTAAGAAATATGCATTAAGAAACAATAATAAATTAAAGAAAGTATTGATAAAGGTCAGTTTATAGTAATAAAACTATGTTCAGTAATTTTTGTTGTCTAAACCTCAACAGTCCAGTTCAAGTGTAGAAAGCAGACATTAATACTGGATGGTGTGCCAGTCCACCACGTGCACAGATACCGGATTACCACCAGGCTGGTTTAGAGTCACTGATTTCTTTTGATTGTGATAAGAAACTAGAGAACTGCATATGAATGTTTGGACAATAGACAGACACCATGAAAATGGAGACCAGGCTGTGGTTTGAACCCCAGACTCTGAGCGGACAGTGGGCAGTTTTAGCCTTGGTGCCACTGTGGTACCTCGACATGAATGTGTAGAGCAGATGGTGCGTGTAGAGTATGCTATTAACTGAGGGCAAACAGTCTGTTAAATTTCATTAAACATCTATTAGTGGCCTTTTAGCAGCCATTACTGCGCTGTTACTTAACAAATGATTATTATGTTCTAATGTAAATCTACTTTTTAGGTAAACAGATTAGTCATTTAGACAATTTGCTTATAGCAGTGAACTCCAATTAAAGAGTTAACAGAACTAAAAGGCTGCCATTTACAATTTGCAACTTTATTTGTGCAGATGCATTAGAAATATTTTGATGAGAAGAGGCCATTGTTCTGCTGATCTCACATTTCCAATATATCATCAAGTTGAAATGTGAACATTGTGACAGTGCTGCTCACTGCTGTACCACATGACAACTTGGTCACACATCAGCAGTGCTCACGGTGAAGAAATACTTTGTGACATTTGTGCGGTGGGCTGTTTGCTGTGTTCTTTAGAAAGTGTGACTGAAGATCAACAGCTGACTTCCACTATACTTTCTGCCCTCATACTTTTAAATGCTTTTGTTCTTCCTTCTACCTCTTTATTCCAGTTGGCTTAAGATGAAGACTTGACCCCATCAGTCCTTCCTCATCACACATTCCCTGCAATCCTGGTAGCTTTTCTTAGGCAGTATGTGGAGCACAGTTGCATTTGATATTCCCGGTTTTATCTTACAAATGAATTATAAAGTGGAACATCTCTTGACCCAAGTGTGATTTACTGTAACTCAACATTGGTTTTGGTAATGAGGAGGCCAGCAGGACCAAGACGTCCTTTACATAAATGGCGCTTTCCTTCTTAGGACCACTGTAATGGAGAGTAATATCCACCATGTAGGTGAGTTGTGGTTTTTGTTTCATTTAACTAGTGTCTAACGATATCCAGTTTTAAAGATGTTTAATCTGGCAGCTAAGCACATAACATAAACTGCTTCTTAATCAAGTTGTACAATTTTGACATTTTACCTTTGCCTACATTTTGAAGTGAATCTGCGTGTAAATAAAAAGCACAACTCTCTCTCATGTCTGTTTTGCCAGTCTGTCTAATTACCTGGGGTTGTGGCTGTTAAAGAAAGGGGGACATGTTGAAATACAGTAGCAGTCAGCTCTGACAGTAACCAGGGCTCTAGGTGGGGTCGGACAGGGAGAACAAGGTCACACTCAAATCCTACCATCACAAAACAAACACTCACTTTGTAATTATATGTAATATTTTTTCTTCCTATGTATATCATTTTTCACTTACTTACAATGAACTAAATTTGCCATATATCAGCCCAGAACTGAATTGTGAGTAGATCCTTCTGTTATGATTGTGTTCACTTTAAGGCATATGCTAATCTTTCTAGCACTGGTCATCGCAAAGTTAAATTAATTGGAGTGTTTCATTTTAAATTATATTATTAATCCATCCATTTGTGCAGATATTTACTGCTTAATGAAACATCCAGATAAGGCATGGCCCGGTACAGAACTGGTCTCCAGTTCCTCGCACGGCATATGCACGCAGACTCCCACACTGACTCATATCTGGCCAAATCCCCGCCATTGCTTAACCTAGCAGTCATGTCTCTTAAATTAAGCACTTGAAGAAAAATTAGTAGCTACATGAGAGAATATGTAAGCTGTACACAGAGCCATTCATTCATTTACATCAACGAACCAGAAATAACCTTTACACTCATCTAATGTAGAAGTCATTCCCTACAGCTTAGTCCATCGCCTTCTGTGAGTAAGCCACTCCTTGACTAGTGTGCCAAAAGCCTAATGAAAAATAATGCGGCTCACATTAGATTAATGTTTGCCTTTCTGGAATCAGTCTTGAAATGTTTTGTTTTAGGGAATTCAATTTGTCAAAACACATTTCACATCACAGTGCTGAAATGCCATTAAATGTTTTATTTTTTTACTGGATACTACTAGTTCTGTAATGTCTGTATTTTGATTTCCTGTCATTCTCTCTGCTGGGTAACTTATTTAGAGTGTTGCTCTCCCCACCAACTGCCATGTACTGCTGCGGTGAGATCTCCAGTTGCTGGAATTACAAGTGGAATCACAAGCGTGACTAACACTCTGAGGAAACACCTCAGTAGAGACAATCTTCATAGCTGAAGAACTTCAGACCAGCACAGTGTTCCTCTCTTGATTATATCCATGAATTCCTGCTCTTGCTCTTCACTATTAGTGTTTTCCGAATTTGAATTTGGATAAAACATTCCCTCATGAGTCGCACACGCGTCATCTTACAGTTGGTGGGGTTGTCATTGTCATTCGTCTGGTCCAGTGGTTCCCAAACTCAGCCCTGGGGACCCCCCCTATGGCTGCAGGTTTTTGTTCCAACCCACTTCTGTTTTTTAATTGGACTTGTAACCTAATTAAGTCAGCTTTTATTTCCTGGTCTCTGTGTTTTGGAGTCAATGTAGAAATGATAAAGCAAAGTTTTTATTAAAATGTTTTAAGCAGTTACATGGTGATCTTTTTTTTTTTTGTTTGTTTTTACTTTTTAACAATATTTTAATTTTGGTTTTCATTCTGTTTTTCCAGGACTTTTGGTTATTTAATCTGCGATTTACTAATCAGAGGGTCTGATGCTGAGGCAGTCGGCGCCTTTCATCATTCAGTGTCATTTGCTCGAGCATCTGCTCTTCTTGTTTTTAATTGTCATTATTTGTGTACAATAAAGGCTGCAAACTACACAGAAAAAGAGCAAAATAACAGGAGGACAACAAAAGAGAGTTAAGCATTTAAATCTATAGTAAAAGTATAAATATTTCATAATGTAAAAATCTGACAGCTGTGCCTCTCTGAATGCAGAATCAGAGAAGAGAAAAGCCAGTTAATTAAATGAGATCAGTTATTATCACTGATTGGGATTCTAGTTGGAACAAAAACCTGCAACCACAGGGGGTCCCCAGGATGGAGTTTGGAAACCGCGGCTCTCTCCAGATGTCCTCTGTGGTATAAGGCCACCATCTTATCTTTTGTAAAGGACCAGCCCCAACTTTTCCAGCTTGACGATGTTTTCTATCCATTGTATTTATATTATGCTCTACTAGTCTTCATCTTTAGGGTTCATTTGGGTTTCCATTATTACTATAATATCATTGTGCAATGCCTTTACCCAAAGTGAAGTTCAAAGCTGGAGAAAGCAAAAATAAAGTGGCGTGGTTGTCCAGTGAACTGAAGAACGGTGAACCACTCTTCCCTTGGCTATGTATTGGAGTTTGAAAAATGTAAACTACTCCTTGTGATTGAAAGTAGCATAACATGAATTCATTTTTTTCTCTCTGCTTCATCCATTGCAAAACAAATAAAATCCAAATTGTATCAACAGCTCAGTATTTACCTCACTTATATTTAAAGCGTTGATCTTAGCCTGTAAGAACTGTGGACTGTCAGCCGGCAGGTGGTACGTGTGCTTCACTTTCTCTCCAGATGCTCTGTAGGCAATCTGGGGGGCAAAAAGAGAAGTCATTGAAAAGCAGGTGCATGCTTAACGTGCAATAATTCTAAAAAAACATATTTAGTTATAATACATAGTATCTGGGAAATGTACATTTTATTTGAAGATTAATATGAAAGACAAAATGAAACATTGAAGGGACTACTTTGGACTTGTGCCTTACGTCATCAAGCTGTTTGGTGTTGGCTTTTGCGAGCACCATATTCATGGAGTCTGGCAAACTTGTAAATTTGATTGTGTCCGGATGCTGCCGGTATTTCTTCTCATTAAGAGCTTCTCCTGCTTTCTTAGCTTTCTCAACATCCAATGAACCAATGGGGATCCAGCCAATACCTTTGAACCAGCTGTTGTATTCTGATTTATATTCATTCTAAAAAAGAAAAAGAAATGCACTTCAGAATACTCTTTGAATGCAATAATTTTTATTTTTTAATGAAATATGCTTGGAAAATACACTAAAGGGAGACCACATATTATAATACATTCTGATTTATAATCACAGAAATTAGAAAGTACAATAAATCCTACCAGTTTACACCTGGTCTCTCATGCATTATTGTTGGATTTTTAAATTGCTCTGGGGTGGTGCATGTTGTGAAAGTCGCTATATACCGTAACAACATATAAACTGATTGATTGATTGATTGAAACTCCTATTAAGAGCCATTGCTTTATTAAGACGGTCTAATGTGCACACTTAAACACCCATTCTTCATCAAATAGTAAAATATTATCATAAAAACGAGCCAGGCACAAATATGGCTAGTTTCTTCTCTACAGGTACATCACCGGTGCCCTTCTCGGAGCAGTGCTAGATAATACATTTCAGGGTTCCTCTTTCCCCAGTGTTACTATACAAGGGGTGAGCCCTGACTTGGGACTGCTGCTTCTCGACATTTTAGAGAACATTTAGATTTTCTCTTGTACTTCTCACATAAAATAAAGACCATATGTAACATATAGTATACCACCAGATCATTTCTGGACTCTCCTAAAAATGTACACCCACTTATAGGACCTCGCATTTCTAATCCTGAGGTGATTCTGTTTGTCCTTGTCTAAATGTTATTGTGACTTTTGAAAAGTATGTAAAGTAGAGCATTAAAACCCCCCTGCTATATTTTTTCCCTTACATTATAATATTAGTAGACTTCCTTTGCTCTTGACAGTTGTTGCTAACATGCCAAACTCAGAGAAGCATAATGAATTGGGTGATGAGCCTAACATTGTCAGTGCCTTACAGTTGTTCAGGAAAGCCCTCGAGAAATGAGGCCTTCTGGGAGTGGTGCTTGAAGATGAGACAGAGGGTCCCACAAGATGCTAATGGGTGTGGAGAATGGGAGAGTGACTGATCCAAAGTGCTCCCCGTCCTGTAGTGTGCTAGCCAAATGTGCCATTGTTATCCTGGACCATCCAAATAATGAAGAACTGCCATTATTTGAACGTATCTTTCCTTAAATTCCCTAAGATCTCTATGTACATCATTATGTGTCTGAGTGTGTTTGTGGGTATGCTGGATATTGTATTTAATGCACTGCAACTGTTTTGTAGTTGTGCATGAGCTTGTCTTTGGGTTATATTTGGTGCTCAATCGCCTGTAGAATTCCTAAAATGTACTTTTAAATGTGTAATGTACATAAAAATACAAACACCAAGCCATTAGCTTGATTGTCTGCCCACTGTGCTGTCATAAGGTCCTGTCATGTCACGTCATTGTCTAATTTGCTTAATCCAGACCAGGGTCACGTGGGAGACTAGATCCTATCCCTGACCCTGGTCTGGATTAAGCGGTTTAGAAAATGACATGACATAAGATATTCTGCTTTAAGGTGCTGGCTCTGTCACCAGTACTACTCGAGTACTACTACCTTAAATTTGTGAAACACATGTGAAATTTACACCATTAGCAGATACATTTTCATGTCATCTGCAAACTTTTTCTCGATATCTAAAAGCATGACAGCGTTTGTTCTGTTACAAAATGTGGAAAGCATTTACAGGACGAATACCCGCATGCACTGCTAAAATCCTCTGCCCCGGGTACATGGCCGCTAGAGAGACTCCATGTTAAGGATCCTGGCCCTGGAGTAAAAGTGATTGCTGCTGCTGCTGCTAGCCCTGTCCCTAAATGAGGGGTACACGGCAGAGCTGGCGGTGTGAATGTGCAGGCAGATGAACGTGGAAGGTGCCAGGGATGAAGTAGACTGCAATAACCTTTGCTTTCTACTCCAAAAAACTTAAAAAGCCAAAACCTAATCTCAGTGAGTTTTGCATTTTGCAATTGTGATGTCACATGCAAAACTAATGTTAGGTGCATTTTTGCTAAACTGTATATGAAACGAGACCGTCCATGTTTCATGCAGTGTTTGTTTAACCTTCTTATTGTCATTCCTTGTGATTTCTTTATAAAGATCACTATACACAATCCTCTCCTTGAATGATAGACAAACTCCACTACATTTCATTATTTACATAGGCACAGCTGAACTGAGCTCAGCGAGAGGGGTACGACTGCTGACAACTTACATCACTCTGAATGTGCATGACGTTTCTGTTCCGCTCGATATTCATGGCGTCCGGAAGGAGAGAGTAGTGGTGGATCAGCTGCTTGTAGCCGGTATTGGTGGCCACCTCTTGTGCTTTTTTGGCGGCTGTGATGCTGAACATGTCCAGAGGAGTGTGATACTTTGTCTTGGACTTTTCATACTCCTTCTTATACTCGCGTTCCGACTGCATCTTTGCAACCTGCATGTAATGCACCAGCTTGGGGTCGTCCTGCAAGCTGCGGAAGCCAACTTGCTTACCTTTTGCCTTCTCGTAGGCCAGTTTGTACTTGTACTGTAATGACAGAAAGTTATTGTTTTTCAAAAGGAGAACTTCATTAAGATCTCATTGTTTAGTTGCATGCTAATAAACACAGAACATATCAGAATTGCTATGTACTTTCTACAGCTGGCCAGACATCATATTTACAATATCCATGATAATTAAAGCCTGGATTTTTTTCTTGCTTTGAACATTGTAGAGTAATTAGACTGTATATGAAATCTTTTTCCCTCCAAGTATATGTAGGTCCATTGTGTGGGTAATCCGGACTACAACGTGACCATTTACACATTTAAGGATGAATGACAAGGTACAAGAGACGACTTTGTCCACACCACAACATTGTCTCATTACAAAGGTCAGACATAAAAACAGGTAATTGCAAGTCGACTTCAGGTAGTAAGAAGGCCACTGGAGCCACAATACCTAATAGGGAACGTGGAGCTCAGGTCAGGGAAAATGTTTTATACTGTGCTTTCAGAAACATAATCGACCCTAAATGGAACAAAAACAGAGCCAATCCTAATATCACAGAAGAAAGACAACACAGTGTCATCTCCGTTAAAGCTTCACTTAAAATGTCCTAGTGTTAAAGTCTGACGATTATTCCCAGAGAGCATATGCTGTCATGTGAATCTCCCAATGATGCTTTAGGCCTAAACTGCTGTATAATATTCCATCCATTTTCTGAGCCTGCTTCTTCCATTAACGGGCTTCATGAAGTCAGTGCCTAAAATAGTGACATCAGGTGCAAATTAGGAATTAACTGTGGGTGGGATGCCAGTGTGACACACGGCTGAGTCATGCATTCAGACGTACACACTCATACTGGACAGATTTAGAGTCCTCAATTAGCTTAGCGTGCAGGTGTTGGGGACATAGAAGAAGACGAGTAACCAGAGAAAACCCACATGGATAAGCGGAGAATGTTCACATTTATCACACTGTGATTCATCTCACTTGAGACCAGAGTCACCTGAGCTGACCGCTGCACACTCTACATAATCGTGTAGAAAATTAATGAAACCGAACAACGCGTGAAGGAAGCTAAAGGGGAAGGAGGCACATCAGAGTGCGCTTTAAATCTATGCCTGCTAGAGGTCGTATGGCTTTAGTGTTTCTGTACATACTGCACTTCACTCGCCTTCACATTGTCCATCACATTTAGCTAAAACACGTGACAAGTGTCACCAGAAATACCACTGAAGGGCTCTCTTGTATGCACTTGATGGAGTAACGGTGCAGTCTGAAATGTCTACGGTCGCATTGTGTTAAACTTGTGCTTCACCATCGAGACTACATTCACCCCCTGCTGGTGGAAAATTGAAATGCGCTCCAGACAAGCAAACATCAGGCGCTGATCATAGGTACTGTGATGTTATTACACAACAGTAATATTCAACCAGCGGATAACCTCAGGCTCAGACATAAAGCATTAATGACATATCAATTTTAGTACAGAATAATATAAATAGAAAAAATATGTAGGAATACCTAAATAATAATTTGTACATTGTAAAGTCTAAATGTTTAATTCAAAATGCCTGAATAAGTTCACCGGGTTGTTGATGGCCATCGTGTATTTACTGGTCATGCTTAGTGGTAGCAGGCATTGGTCACTGATGGGTAAACTTACGTCACTGGCAATGTTTCTGGAGGCTTTGGCCGCAATTATAGGAATGGCATCTTCCTTCAGATTGTGACCTTTGAGAAGTGTCTGTTTCCAATTGTATTTGTAATAATTCTGAAAAAGAGAAGAGGACATTTGAGTTAATTATGCATGTCACTTTGTGACTGTCCGCAACATAATGACAGGCCAGATTATTAACAGTAGCACAGACTCCATTTCCAAAGACACACTTAATAATTTACACTTACTCCAATGCAGCATTACAGCACAGTATAACATATTTTATTTCTTTGATCTGCTCTTTGTATAAATACACTGAAAGCTGTATAAAAATACAGCCAAACTCCAATTTACTTGTCTTTATTGTTTTATCAGTTCACATAACCGACTGACTCACCACACTTATGAGCTCACCTCGCTGATATTGATGGCATTGCATTTGGCTTGCAGCAGCGTAGGGGCGTCTGGTGGGAGATGATAGGTGTGTTTGATCTCTTCAGCGCCTGATCGGTATTCCCTCTGAAAGAAGAAGTTGTACTTGTAACTAGCAGGTAAAGTACAGCATGTGAAATAATACACCAAATGACAAATCACAACAGATATCAGGTACTGTAGATATATTGGAACTTTCAGTGTATGCATCGATAATTTCAAAATACAAAGTCACTTAGAGCCAGTATGGATTGTGGCTTTAGGACGTTGTTTGACATTTACTTTATTTTATTTATCATAGATGCTGTCACTGAGAAGGAGCAAATGGGTGAAATGGTCCCTGTTTTTATGTTTATCTACTAAGTTTAACATGTCCAGTACACATTGACCCCATAATGTGATCCCAGAGATCATGAAGGAGATCGTTTGCAAAATGTGTGCTGCCACAGAGCTAATCTAGAGGCTAATGTGACTAAAGCTCAATGGACGCAGAGTGTTAAAAAATAAGACAACAATAAAGCACCACGTGCAGCATACAGCATATTGGAGAACATACTGTAACTTTACTCAAGAAGCTTCTGAGCAGCACTCGCTATCACCGAACCCCAACACTCAGAGGCTGGAAGGCCCTGAATTCCTCCAGCCAGATTTTATGATTTTTGGCCATTAAGTCTCGTGACTTACGTCGCTCAGCTGCTTGGCATTCAGCTTAGCCTGAACCATCACAGGGTTGTCCGTCACGCTGGTGAACTTGATGGTGTCAGGGTGCTGTCGGTACTTTTTCTCACTCAAGGCTTCTCCGGCCTTCTTTGCCTTCTCCACATCTAGAGAGCCAATTGGAATCCAGCCTGTACCTTTCATCCATCCGTCATAGTCGGATTTGTAGGCATTCTGTTGAAGGGATATTATTAATTCAGTGTTTACCGATAAAAAATCAAAAGCAGTATTCTTACTAATATGTTAAACATCAAAGAAGAAGCCTTCTACCCTTCGATTAATTTGCTTGTTAGTGATACCACCAAATATTTAACATGAACATATGATGCATGCAAAATTAAAATACCCTGAGAAGTTTATAACTAACACTAGAAACTATATGAGATCTAAACTGTACAACAACTTCACTGTGCACGCTAATGTTTAACAAAGTGTATCTTTGTAGATGGACTCACATCACTCTGAATGTTCATCATGTTCTTGGAAAGTTCTATATTCATGGCGTCGGGCAGCATCGTGTAATGATGGATGAGCTGCTTATATCCCACGTTGCTTGCGATGTCCTGGGACTTCTTTGCAGCTATCACATTAAACATGTCCAGAGGAGTGTGGTACTTAGTTTTTGACTTCTCGTACTCCTTCTTGTATTCACGGTCGGACTGTATCTTCGCCACATGCATGTAGTGCACTAGTTTGGGATCATCCTGCAGACTGCGGAAGCCAACATGGTGCCCCCTCTGTTTTTCATATTCCTTCTTATACTGATACTAAAGAAATAAAATGAATAGCACATCATAATTATGCATTTGCAAAAAGACGTCTCATGGAAACGTGAAACACACCAATATTTAGTAATATGCAACAGAAGGTGCTTCATATATTATTATGATAGATATTATATATCCAAATATGATAAAAGATACGATTCCAAAGAAATATTACATACAAGAGTCACTCTTCTCACAGCATTCAAATGGCACAGAACTGTGTTGCCGAGAGCCTCCCCTTCCTTCTCGGTAGGTTTATCTTTTGGGCTAAAGGCACATCCAAAACTAGACTTGCTTGATAGTTCTGGTCAGCCTCCTCCTCTTTGCCTGGATTAGACATAATGGGCCCACTCCAGGAGTCAGCAAATTTTAAATTCAAATGTATTTTTTTAGGGGAATATCTGTAATCAGCCTGGTGGTGGTTTGACTGAACATTTAGAGTCCTCTTATTTTTATATATATCTACTGTATATCCTTAGTCAAAAGTGAGACTATATAATATGAACTGTATGCTGTATATTGTCACACATACACGGGTATGTCTCATGGGTCTGACTAAAACTATGTGAAAAAGTATGGATGTGACAACACCATTAATGCAATTTCTGTTTGCTTTGGAATGAGGAGAAATCACCGTAAGACTACTGATGTCACTTCCTGCCAGAATACCATCAGATCTGCCCCTTGCACTTCCTCCATTTCCTAAACCCTCACCAGTTTGTTGTTATTTTGGACCTGGTTTCTGACCAGAAAGCATCACTACAGGGAGTAGGTCATGGTGTGGCAATCAAGAGCCAACTACAGATCAGTCGTGACATATTTGGATTTTTGTTGCATTTATCTTGCAAATTCAGCACCGGACATTAAGCGATGTAACTTGTGGTGCCCCAAACCCTTTTTCTGTTCCTTGACAGTTATAATGAGCATATATAGACAGATACAGATATAGATGTAAATTACAGTCTACGTAATTGTGATCCCTAATTAAAAGAACTGAATCTAACTATTTTCAGGACTGAGTAGCCACACAATATCTAGACACAAACCTTTTGAAGCCTATACATAAAACTTTTGCACATATGATCATCAGAAATATAACCAGGCCGACATTTCAATTACTTGTACTTTCAAAGCTGATGACAGGAATGACTCAATTTAAAATTTATATTTCAAACATTAATTTAAAGAGGGTGTCCGTCAAGACTGTTAGGTTAAGTAAAGCAGATTTAAGCTGCAATGAAAACACAGAATGAGAGTCAGAAACTGAAACTGGAGGTTTGTTTCTTTTGTACAGTGGATGATTATTGTTACTCAGGTTCAGGCAAATATTCTTTATATTCACAATTGAAAAGCAACAGAGAAGTTAAAAACTCTTACATCACTGGCAGCTTTGCGAGCGGCCTTGGCAGCGATTATTGGAATCGCGTCGACCCTCAAGTCATATCCTTTGCGCTTCCTCTTTTCCCAGTCATGCTTATAGTAGCTCTGAACATAAGGAAATAAAGAAATACAATATCATATACACTGTTACACATTTTGTGTTACTGAAGAATCAGGTGCAGCTGGTTACAGTCATCACTACAGATTGGAATACATTTGCAGAATGTTAACATTTTAACCAAATAACCTAAAAATGTCAATGCAGACTGCATATGGTATAGTCAGTCGTGTTTTCAGAGGTTGCATATTACAGATAGAAAAGCCTAATTAAAGGTTACATGGTAAAACAAAAAAGCCATTTTAGAAGTTCAGGACAATAAAGCAATCCCTTCTCGGGCTCCTAGGTGAGTCAGTGTTGTCATTTTCCCAAAGACGTATTTTGATAATGTGATCAATTGTATTCAATTTTTTTTCATTTTTGCAAACATCCATTTTTTGAACTGGCTCAGTGTGTGCAAATCTACCCCAGCAGCATCAGGCACCTCCAATGCTGGACAGGAGGCCATTACGTCAGAGGGCATGCCAACCCTCAGACACACACACACACACACACACACACACAAAGAGGCGCTCATTCCATGATCAGTTGCCAGTTGATCAGACAGCATGTCTTAGGGATGTGGAAGAAGACATTTCAATGTAGTTCAACGGAAATGCGTTTAATTACATTTCATTGTTTCACCCAATAATGGTGGCTCTGTGGCTAAGGATCTGGGCTGGTACCTGTAAGGTTGTTGCTTCAAATCCCATTACTGCCAGAAGAGATCCTGCTTCATTGGGCCCTTGAGCAAGACCCTTAACCTGAAAATTGCTCCTGGGGTGCTATACAACTGCTGGCCTTATGCTCAGACACCCAAAGGTCATGCGAAAAGATAATTTCCCTTCAGGGATTAATAAAGTACATCAAATCAAATCAAATAATTGATCTTAAAGTATTTCTTAATAAGATGGATACGTTTTACTGATTTACGTCTACGGCAAACTTTCACTCTCTGTACAGTAGATGACTCTGCTCTGCTCTGTACCTGGCAGACTACAAACAGCTAGCAGCTTTAAATCTGTCTATATCAGCCATCATGGAGCACACGACACGTTCACGTCACATTCTGCCTCACCATGAACCAGAATTAGGACAACATAAAAAGGCACCATGTAGGGTCCTGCATCCAGATGATCTGCAGGTAGCTCAGGACAGAAAAATAGCTGCTACTGAACTTCCTGCTCCTGGGTTATTAAGTGGGTATATCAAGGGCAAAGCCTTGGCGTAATGTCTCATCCGACACACTTACAGGGCTGATGTTGTACGCATTGACTTTAGCTTGAATCAGTTCAGGGACATCAGCAGGCAAGGAGTACTTGTGAATGATCTTCTCCCCTTCCTTTTTGTAGTTCAACTAAAACAGAGAACAAAAAAAGCATATTTTTACTTCAGAAAGTGTCACTGCTGAATGTGTAATAAGGAAACTAAATACTTACAAATGGAAATAAGCTGTCCACGTTGGAGTTGTACTCTATGGTTAAACTTACAACACTGAACTCCATAAAGATACTGCACATTTTGTGGTGTAAATCACACGCTGAACTCTTAAACAGGGTGAAGATACACCAGTGAAGAAGAAGATGGACTGAAAGCAGTACATTTTTGGACGAGAATAGCCCCACATTCATTGAACTGAAATATGAATGTCCCCATGATGCTACTCCTAACTGCAATGCCTGGTAACTTCCACGTGTCAAAGGGTCTCCGTATGAAGAAGCTCCTCTTCCAATGTAGTCTTCTTTAGAGGAAATGTACCCCTCAGCAGCGTCTATCTGTGCTAGCATGCTGTTGCTGAAGAACTCATTTGAAACTAAAAACTTACATCCACCATAATTACCCCATTATATTTTTAAACATTTAACATTTGCCTAAGCTAAAATAGATCATCTTCTTCAACGTTTTGTCATAGCTTATTTTCAGCAGACTTGGCCTGAATTTCTTGACTTCTTCTAGTGCTATTGTACCCTTTTTCATAATATAGAAATGGAAATTTCAGAAAGTATTTCATATTTGTCGTCACATGTACTGTATATTTTACAGATATATTGCAGCATAACCGCTCCTCACGTGTACTCCACACACACAGCACTGGCGCTATATAACCTAACTTATTAGCCTTTTTAATTGCAGACAACAAGACTGTCAAGTGTTTCCCATAAGCTGGACTCTCGAGCTCTTATATAGCACTGAGGCCAGACTTAAACTGAGGTCTTCCAGTGACTCTCAAGTCACCAGTGCATTGGGCTGCTGAGTTAATGGAAAATATTAGGAATTTAGGAGACATGAGTGTGCGGCTATAATGTGCTGAGGTAATGCGAGTGGTCAAGTTCAAGGGTAGTCATCCATTTAACATGGCATAGCCGGGGGGGGGGGGGGGATATCTAGGGTTTGAAACCCCCAAAATATCTGATACCAGTTCCACATGATTGATAACAGAAGGAATTTTAATTTAGCTTCCTTCTCACCCCCACCTACTGAGATTAATGTATGACTACTCCTTAATAGTAAGGCCAATAAAATCTAATGAGTACACTTAAGTCATATCAACATAAAATCCCAAAAAGGAACGTTTTGTAAAGAAACTGAAAGAACAATAACTTACATCACTCCTTTGCTGTTGATTAATCTTAGCTTGCACTAATATGGGATCATTGTCAATCTGAGTGAAGGGGATAGTGTCCGGCTTCTGACGGTACTTTTTCTAAAAAATAGGGCAAAAGATGACAAACATTAGAAGACCAAGAAAAGAAAAACGTGTTTGAAGAGTCAGGATCCAGTGGTTGTTAAGACAATTTCACAAACAACTTAGAGAAATCATTTTATTTGTACAGACTAATCAACAAAAGGAGTGCCAAGCGAGCAGCAACCCAGCTCAAGCACACCGAGGTCCTCAGCTCCCTGTCTAACTGGTCAGCTTGACCGTGTTGCTCTAATATATATTCACAGCAGTTACTCTAGCATTACTGCTTGCCCTACAAGGTGCTCTTTGCCCAGATTTTACCCCCTGAGTTCAAACCCTGCTGCATTATTAGCCTCCTTTTTCATTTCCCACATTGGACATGTATGACAGTTATGCTAATAGCCCATTGCTTCCTATTGTACATCCTTGTGACTTTAGTGTCAGCTGTCATCTACCCTTAACTATTCAATTTGAACGTGCCCAGAGAAGCCCACCCACTGCCCAAAATAGAGACCTGCTGCACACTCCCCACAGGTTAGTTATCCCCTCCATCTTGCCAAGGTGCACATTCCCTAGTCGCTGACGTTTACCTCCATCCTGCTCCAGATAGACTCCCCCCAGTTACCCCTCCCAGCATCTTCGGCGTGTTGCTTAGTGGGTTAAAGGTGTGACATTTGGCCATTTTGTTATTCTGTACTATCAGTAAGGATCCATGTTACCTCATCCAAGATGGCTCCTGCTTTCTTGGCTTTTTCCACATCCATGGAACCAAAAGGAACCCATCCAATGCCCTTATGCCAGCTGTTGTAATCAGATCGATATTCATTCTTAACAACAGAAAAATCAAAGCTGTTAGAAAAATGTCATTGCAATTAAATGTGTATTCAAAAGAATGAGACATCGCATCAGTACGTCTGAGTTAATAATTATTTAATCTTAGTGGGCTTTGGCTGATTAGCAGTTTATTAACATTAGCAGTTGCTGTGATTTGAGGATTTTCTTACCTCGCTTTGCAGTGAATACGATTTCTTTGCCAAGCTTAGAGCGACGCTGTCAGGGGGGTAAAAGTAACGGTGCTGCAGCTGCTTGTAGTCCACATTGCTGGCAATGCTCTGAGACTTTTTGGCCAAGCTAACCAGGATCATGTCCAGTGGAGTGTGGTATTTCGTCTTGAGTTTCTCGTAATCTTTCTTATACTCGCGCTGAAACACAGAGCATGAAAAGTCAATCTGAGCGCTCACACAGAAAGAACATCCTCAATGGCAGCCATGCAAGCAGGAGGGGAAAAAAGCGCCACAGACTGACGGAGATCTTCAGGTTTTGTGAAAAATTCACTCCGAAATGTATTTTTTTGAAAATGTTTCAATGATATATTTCATAATCAGATTACTTCATTAAATATGCACAAATTCTGGGAAATTCAAGTGACTGAAAATGAGTTTTATTTGCTCTGGATTAATAACAGGCAGTACTATTCTCTAATTTTCTGTGCTGATTTATTTTTTTTCTTTGCTTTGTCATGCTTCATGTGACGCTGCTCAAGGTGAAATTCTGAACAATATATTTAATAATTTATAATAATCATAACAACATCCATTTAAAAAAGAGCACTAACCAAACAAGCATTCATAATAATAATAATAATAATAATAATAATAATAATAATAATACATTTTATGTATATAGCGCCTTTCCCATGCATTGTGGGAGAGTTTGCAGTAAGTAAGTGAAAACGGTGCAAAGGTACTTAAACCTCCGTGTTATTTGGCTTGTTTTGTGCCGCCCATCACATATTTTCCAATACTAAATGAAAGCTCAAGGGCAGGGGTCTCAAACTCTGGTCCTGGGGGGCTACTGTGGCTGTAGTTCTCATTCGGATACTTTTCTTAATTAGTGCCCAGTTTTTGCTGCTAATGAACTCTTGCCTTCATTTGAACTGACTTCCTATTTCTTTTTTCCTTAATTAGCTGCCAAACAATAACGCCACACAAAAGGAGCCAACACGTGACCAGCTGACCTGCGTCCATCGTACAAGATCTGAAAGTGAAGTGTTATATCCAGAGAGGTACTGTAAGTGTATATTATGGACATTCCACTGGCGTCGACTGTTTCTCCAAACTGAGCACCAGCAGGTAGCAGGCCCGTATTCAGGTGGCACGACCCCCTAGATGTGAGACCCTGACACGCTGCTGAAACCTTCTGATTTGTAAGTAACTCTGAATGAACATATCAGCTATATGGGGTAAACACTAGTGAAGTCATGTGATTTATGTAACTGTTACTTACGAGCGGCATCAAGCCAGTGCTGTACACTTGGACAATGCAAGTGATTGTGAAGAAAGCACCGATCAGACCTTGAAACCTAAAGACGCTCGGATTTCACACTAACACAGGCAGAGGCACTGCTGGTTGAAGCGACTTCTAGAAAAACTTACTTCGCTCTGAATTTTTGCCACATGAACTGAATGTAAAATCTTGGGGTCATCTTGAATACTCAGAGCTCCCACCATCTTTCCTCTTGATTTTTCATATTCCTGTTTATACTTAACCTGAAAAGAATATAATACAGCGCATGTTTAATTGTATGACTAGCTGGAAAGTTTGACACCATTTCTAAATTCACTTATTCACTTTATAAAAGGAAAAATAACAAAGAGAAACAGGCACAGTTCATTAGATGTTACAGAAGTGAAAGGGGGCATGCTGGGAGTTTGAGTAAGATAGATAGATTCAGGGGCTTATTAAATTATTTAACTGGATTTATAAATGACATTACAGTGAATGCATTAGCCCACCTAGGGATTGTGACCTTGGTATAGTGAGGGTCTTATGTGTTTCAAAGATTCTTCAACCTCTGTTTTGTGAAGACACGTACTCCTGATAGGGTAACCATGAAAAAATTGGTCAAGGACGGCAGCAAAGTGCAGAACACATCCAGATCTGACCCTCATGAATGTCGTCATTAAATCTAAGTGTGCCTCATCCCGAACAGGGACACAGGGAGACACATCTGGAGCCTGGCTGAGTGACCCACGTAACCCAATTGGGCTCCATGTCTACACAGAGCAGCTATGAAGGGTCACCAAGCACAATGCAGAGGGTCAAAGTCAGGCACAGTGTAGTTGAGATGTTGAGTGGCGCTGATGGAATCGGATTATTGGGATGGGCAAAGTAACTTCTCTGGCTGAAGGAGACAAAACTTTGCAAGAGGTGGAAAAATTTGGGCCAGATATGGTCAGGTCCACCTCTACGCATTACACTGGCTGTGGAACCAAAACCAAAGGGGATTTCTCTCCTACTCTGGAGTTGCCCGCAGTGGATGAGGCATCATGCATTGTTCATGTGCGAGTGTCATATTGCTGGACTTTACGGTGGTGGATGACAGGGTCGCCTCAAAGTGAATCTGACTGCCCAGTGGTCGTGTTTGAGTTTGAACCAAGCAACTGCCTAGAGAAATTCTGCCTTCTTAGAGACACCAGCATGGCTGCTCAATAGGGAGCCAACGTGTGAGTGAGTAGTCCCAGTAGGGCACATCAACACTCACGTGGGGAATGACAAAGGCTGGGAGGAACTGCTTATTGGATTTCTGGGCTCGTCCTGGATTGGCCATAAAGAACTTGACAAGGGATCAATACGATATGAACAAGGAAGAAATGAGTGTGTGTGTGTTTTTAGATTTAGAAGTCATAAGCAAGCGTGAAAACCCTTTGGTAAAGAAGTGAAGTGCATGTGAAAGTTGACGTTGAGTCCTGAAAGTACAGGGGCAGACAGACACGTGCCGGTCACGTTAGGGTATTTGGTGTGCAGACACTTACATCACTGGCGATGTTGCTGTGGGCACGGGCGGCAAGAAGAGGAATTGCGTCCACTTTTATTTCAAACTTCTTTGCTTTTTCTTTCTCCCAGTCGTACTTGTAACAGTTCTGCAAAACATGATAACAAGGTGCATAAACTCATACAGTTCATAAAAGATTATACCATCAAAGCTTTGTCTGATTTGGACAGAAGAACGACAGTTCAATTAGGAGTGAGTGCTTTACGGCTTTTCATTTGACCGTTCTGCTCCTCGCTGTGCAGCGTATTACTTGTACAAATGTCCTTGTCTGTTGAGGAATCACAAAGGGCTCAAGTTGTTCATATCATTCGTAATTACAGCTTGAGCACTAAAACACAAATGTCTTATGAAATAGAAATCTACTAGAATGTTTCACATAAACTATCTTTGTACTGCATAGGCAAATACAGCTGTGTTAGCAAACCAAAAAAGGAATTTCTGAAGGAGCCATTTTCAATATAATTTGCTTTACTTTTTTATAGCACCTTTCACTCAGTGCAGGCTCAGGTAAAATGCACATCTGAACTTTACTGATTACGTGAAGAGCCCATAAGGACACAACACATACGTGGAGCCCAGCACTGTCTGTCTATCTGTCTGTCTGTCTGTCCATTCACTCATTCACTCATTCATTGTTGTGCTCTGGCCTGTTGGCAAATAAAAACTCCGTCAGCAGCATCAATGGGGAGAAGTAACCTGTGGGGGTCTGCAGTCAGTTTATAAGTGAGAAAGTGAAAGTTAGGGTCCTGGAGACCTCCGCCAACTGGCTGCCCACCCCTCCTGGAGTCGATGCTGGGCTGTCTGATCTGGTGACCACTGATACCAGAGCTCCCAGTATCTCAGGTGTCTCGTATTTCAGCTTCACAAGCTGCTAATTACATCAGGGGTACACATAAAGACACAAACACAAAGCACTTTGAAAATGATTAACATCAATGGAGCCCAGCACTCTCCGGCTATTGATTCATTGCTGTTTTTGCTGTTGTCTTTATTAACTTAATGTAAGCTGCACGTGAAATTCAAACATTAACATGAAACGGAGTGTTGTGACAAGTCAAGTAAAATGACTCAAAAGCATTCCAATATGCCAGCTTTCGAGGCAACTCAGGTCCCTTCTTCACAATGGCTAACCCGGTACAACACCCCAGTTTTCATTCTCCATTGATAGCTCGAGCTCTACTAATCTTACAACATCAGTCTTAAGACCACAAAATGAATATCAACTTCTCATTTGTTCTCTTTTCCTAGAATGCTGAGCTGCTTAAGCCTCATATGAGTAGAGCAGACGTAGCAACTCCATAATTTAACACATTACAGCAGGGATACCCGGCGCTGCCCAGAGTGCCATAAAGTGCAGACACCATCTATAAATAAAATGAGGCCTTAAGCCAAACTTTCACTGCTGTGAGCCACCATGGGGAGCAGCTTTGTGTACCTGTGCCAAGTCCTGATAACGGCACACCTCCCTGGTGAAGTGCAGGTGTGTTCACTCAATAAACGAGAAGATGGCAGAGCAAAAAACGCAAGCGTTGGCCTTCCACTGTAAAATGGTAACACTTTAGTGTGGCTGCTGCACCCAAGGCCTTCACAGACACGTCATAACACTTACAAAGTGTTTATTCATCTCGTCATTGTGACCTGCTAACAAAACGTCACTATGGAGTGGTCTCAGGTGGCCTTACAGAGACGCATTTCTCTTGATGTTCCATATTTAGTCCGAGGCCTGTGAATCCTTCACATTAAGAAGTGCACTGCGCAGACATGAACAGCAGATAAGTGTCACGAAGACCAAAAGAAGCCTTTGTTAAGGTCTCGCTCCATAAGAGAAAATGAGCGACAGAAGTTGAGGTAAAGTGTTACCGTGAAAAAGGGGAATCGGCAGCGACAGATACGTAGGCTCAATGGCGTGGATTTCCATCCCGAACAGATGACATTCAACTTTATATACTCGATTCATTTTGCCATTCATACTTTATGCCTACTGAGGGATGCTGCTATTGGGTATAAACAGGGTATAAAGTACAAGAGCTCCAGTACGGCTCTTCACGTGTGAACCTGGCACGATGGATTCCGTCCTCTGCGCAGCCCCTGCCAGGCAGGGCACGACCACACACGGTACAGAAAGGCTGTAAATGGCTTACATCGCTCAGATTGTAGGCGTTGACGCGGGACTGGATGAAAAACGGGTAGTCGACTGGCAGAGTGTACTTGACTTTGTCCAATTCATGTTCTGCTTTGTAGTTCAACTGTAAGAGAAAAGAAGTCAGAGTTGTGAATGAATGTCACGTTTTATAATAAACTCCTTAGCATTCACTAAATCTTTGCCCATGGCAGTTAAAAGAGAGGATTTGAACAAATGAGTGCATAATGCAACAAATGCACAATATTAGACAACCACAAAAACAAAAAACAAACTGAAACTTACGTCACTGAGTTGTTTGGAATTTATGGCTGCTTGAACTAACACGGGAGAATCTGTCACTTGCGTGAATTTAACTGTGTCAGGATGTTGCTTGTAAGTTTTCTGTAAGAGATAAGAATTAAAGAGAAATGAAAAAACTCACTTTGATTGCACAATAGTCGGCAGGCAGGCAGGCAAAGTGGCGAATATTTGTCCAAAGTGTTACAGCCTCCTGTTATACAGAACGTGCTGAAACTGTGGAGGAAACGAGGCATCAGGCAGTACATGCTGTAGGCCGCCAACCTGACACCAGTCCTAGAACTGAGCCCTCCCTTATGGTGTCCGGACCCTCTGGGCCTTAAAGGCTGCTTATGTCTCCTGTGCCCAGTCATCTCCCATACTGCACCTTGGCAGATTTCTTCGGTGCTTCATCTCACTCCCCGAATCAGGTGCTTTATTGAAACAGCAGGCACACCCCAGTAATAGTAAAAGTAATGGTTTGTACGAGAATCCATCCATCCATCCAGTATCCAACCCACTGTATCCTAACCACAGGGTCACGGGGGTCTGCTGGAGCCAATCCCAGCCAACACAGGGTGCAAGGCAGGAAACAAACCCTGGGCAGGGCACACACCCACACACGGGACAATTTCGGACCGCCAATGCACCCAACCTGCATGTTTTTGGACTGTGGGAGGACACGGGGAGAACATGCAAACTCCACGCAGGGAGGACCCGGGAAGCAAACCCACAGTCTCCTTACGGTGAGGCAGCAGCACTACCCACTGCGCCACCGTGCTGCCCTTTTACGAGAATCCTTGGGTGGAATTAAAAACAAAAAACACAGCATATGACACGACATTCTCAAGAGAAATCAAACATTTGTGTGTTACAAGGAAAAAGAAAAACTGAAATGGAACAAAAGCATTAAAGAGCGTCAGAAGATGAGTGTCAAGAAGTGCGGTGCGGTGGCCACTTACGTCTTTACAATAGTAGGACTTCTTCATAGCTTCATACTCAGGAGTAATGGTTTGTGGAAAGTAGCATCTTGTCTTATCACACTCATAGTCTGCTTTATAGTTTTTCTGAAATAAAAAATAAAGATGTGGAAAAATGATTTCTTTGAAAGACTCTTTCATAATATGTTTGCAAAACAAAGCAAAGACTATGCTACGGACCGAGAGCAGATCTTTCCTGATAGCTCGTTCTTCATTAGAATGGCTGCTGACTAATGACAGTGACAACGGAGATACAATTTACTTGACTTACATCGTTCTTCATTTCCTCAACTTTCATACAGTGAAGCATGTAGGGATCTTCATAGCTGCCAACGTAGTGCCCCTTTATTTTGTTCTCATAGTTTTCCTTGTATTTGGCCTAAAAAAAGCAGCAAGTTTTAAAAATCTGGTATCTGCAGTTAGACGCGTTTTAAGCACAAATGAATGAAGCAGATGCTGCAGCTCTTACATCAGTGAAGCTCTTCATCACGTTGTCCAGTTTAAACTTGGGAGTGTCGCAGTAGTTGATGCTCTTTCCTCTTGACTTTTCATAGTTTTCCTTATAAACTTTCTGCAAAGAAAAATCAAAGACAGAGAATTTAGGTTCCTTTAGTGAGTTTAGGCCAGCAGGAGTCGGTCAGGGTTAGGTTTAGGGTTAGGCCTTCAGCCCGAGGATGCCATCTAACTTTACAGAGAGGGGCACGAAGGGGCGTACTGAGGTGAACCTTCGACCCTTAAACCCTTTCTGACACTTTATTTTCATTCCTTATGTTAAGTCAGGGCAGCCTGGTTACTAGTAATAATAATTCTTTGCATTTATATAGCGCTTTTCTCACTACTCAAAGCACTCAGCAATTGCAGGTTAAGGGCCCAACAGAGCAGAGTCCCTTTTGACATTTTACAGGATTCGAACCGACAACCTTCCGATTGCCAGTGCAGATCCCTAGCCTCAGAGCCACCACTCCGTGCCTTAAAAAGTCCGACAATGAGGTGAGACCAGGTGGATGAGGAGAATTCTTCAGGGTGTCAGTGGCCCACCCAAAGGCGGCTAACACACCTCAGCCAGGGGTGACAAAATCAGCTCCTAGAGGGCCACAGTGGCGGATTTCTGTTTTGGGACATTTTTTATTATGGGCTAATTCTGCGCATTCTGCTTAGCTAATCGTTCACAAAGATTCCTGTCACTGCCATAGTTTTTAGTCCACAGAACTCCGGTCAGTCAGAACTGGAATTTTATTTCTCTGATAAATTTACTTTATCATTTACTTGATAAAATGCTGAGCCCTTAAACCTTTAGCACTTAACAAAGGAGACACAAGTAGTAAGGTGGCTAGTGGTCACATCTAGCGTGTCTACACACCTCAATAGTCTGCTTACACTTCCTTTGATCTTTTATTATCTCCAGCACATTTCAGATATTCATTATTTAAGTTAATTACGCTCTGCTGTGTTTGTGTTGTATCATCTCCAATATTTTGTATTACCCTGTGGTATTCTTTGTACATATTTGTTATTTCATCTTGGGTTTGGGATAAGGTGTGTTATACAGTAAATATAAAACTTTTTTATTATTGTCCATCCATCCATCATTCATTATCCAACCCAGTTTATCCTAACTACAGGGTCATGGGGGTCTGCTGGAGCCAATCCCAGCCAACACAGGGCGCAAGGCAGGAAACAAACCCCGGGCAGGGTGCCAGCCTACTGCAAGGCACACACACCCACACACACCAGGGACAATTTAGGATCACCAATGCACCTGACCTGCATGTCTTTGGACTGTGGGATGAAACCCACACAGACACGGGGAGAACATGCAAACTCCACGCAGGGAGGACCTGGGAAGCGAACCCAGACGGGTCGCCTAACTGCGAGGCAGCAGCGCTACCCACTGCGCCACCATGCCGCCCTTTTTATTATTGTCTTCAAAACAATTCCTTCTGAACGCTTTGAAATCATTTCCATTTTTTATTGTGTGGCGCCTCCTAACGCAGAGGCATGAGGTGTTAAGACTTTTTGGGGTACTTCGTACATGTGGCCTGAAAACCCCTCCATTTTAGGCCATGTTTGGACCACATCTTGTGCAGGAAATGACCCCCTTATGATAAAGTAAACCAAAGCTGCCAAAATGATCAGAAGGACTTGAAGATGCGCATCAACTGACCCCAGGGATTCACCCCCTAATGGGATACAAGGGGTCAAAGTTACTCCTTTCACAAAACATTGAAATCAGTGATCCAGGCGGGTGGCTTCATGGCACATCGAAGTGGCTGCTAACAAATATCATTATATCTTTGATATTTGCCTCTTTACCGGTGGTCCTCGCCCTTTGAGAGCCCCTCCTAGACAAATTTAATTTCTATGTGGGGATCGGTGATCGTGAATATGAGGTGAGTTTTCATTGTTGGTGCTCTACTAGGGGTCTGCGTGTCTATGGACCTCCATCAGAGGGGGAAAAACTGACAGATTTCTATTACAATCGAGAATATTTAGACATTAAACATTTATAGTGAAGCACAAATTTAATTTTTATTGTATTTTTACCTCATGAACTAAATCATTACATGTGGTATGAAGAGTCTGAATTAGGGTGGCTTACACTAATTGTGACTTATTAATATTATGATGATGACGATGGTGATTGAGACGATAACTTGCAGCCATTTGCAGGCGTGGTCACTTTAAAGTCTCTCGTTAAATGAAAATTCAGAAATAAACGAAAGGAGCACAACATGACCACCTGGAGGTGACGCTGTGACACACAAAAGGAAAATTGAAACAAGTCACCTGTTTAGAGCATGACGGTCATGAACTGTTCAATAACCTAAAATTGTCTGTGTAGCAGTTTGGCCGGCGGATACGCTGTGGCTTTAATACGGCGTAAGGCAGGGGAAGGAGGTTTGGATTATTTACAGGCGAGAACTCAGAGCCGCTCTGCCTGAGAATGCAAAAGACAAAGCAACGCGTCTTCACCTGAATAGGTGGCACCAGCAGGTGGCAGCACAGGCTCTTCTAATGGCACACGAGGTCCAGTAGAGCGGACTTACTGGAACATTCAAAGGCAGCCTCACCTGGCGGCCCCAGGACTTTGAAAGGTGATGGTGATGACACTTAAGTCAACGGGATTCAAATCCGTGCCTTTCTGGAGCCTCGAGTTGGGCGCTGAATTGGGACTTGGGTTTTAATGGCAGGGCGAAAGGAGGACTGTGTTAGTAAGGAGAGGAAGAATGGGGGCATTTGGGATCAGCGAGTTACCCGGGGCCTGCAGCAAGCCGAATGTATTTATAAGGCACATTTAAAACATACAGCGGGGAAAATAAGGATTGAACGCATCCACGTTTTTCTCCAGTAAATCCATTTCTAATGGGGGCTATTTAGATGAAATTTACACCAGATGTCGGTAACAACCTCAGTAATCCACACAGACAAAGACATCAAAACAGACAAGTCCATAAATTAAATGATGTGTAATAAAGTGGAAGGACACAGGGACACAGGGAATAAGGGGGTGCAAAAAGGTCTGGAAAGCCAAGAAAGCAGCTGGCGTCTGTCACCACTTAGAAAGCAATCCTGACAGCCGCCTATCAGTTGCTTCAGTCCTAAGTGACATGTGATGGCCTGTCACTAGCAAGGTGTCACACAAGAAGCATCTCATGCTGGGCTCTCTCAGGACCCTCGCAAACGTACTGATGGCATCAGTGACAGATGGCTTTCTAAACGTCTCAGTGTTAAAATTAGGGTTACATGATAAAGAAGGTGGCCTCACTTCTATTAGATTATTCGAAGCTGAACCCTTGACGATTTCTTGGTTTGGTGTCCTAGGCATCATGGATTTGTCTTTCGTGTCTCTTCGGGTCACTGCTTGTCCTTTTCTTTCTGGATTGGACCATCCAGACTGCCACTTGGACAGACACTGCAGGCCACTTGAAATGAGCCGGACACTCATGTTCAGATGTAAAGTGTTGACTGTTACTTGGCTGACGCCTTTGTCCAAAGCGACTTACAAGATCTGAAGTGCCATTGCTTATATTTCTTTGTCTTTTGTTTCTCCAGTTGAAGCACAGGCAGGTGAAGTGACTTGCTCAAGGTCACCCAGTGGCAGTGGCAGGATTTGAACCCTCAGGCTCAAGGTATGAAGTCCAAAGCCTTAACCACTATGGCACACTTTCTGTCTTAAAATGGCGATCAAACATTATAAAACGGCCACACGCTCTTGACAAACAGGACAGCACTGGCAGTGCTTTACCACTTGATGACTGTAAATATGTGGGCGCATCTGCCAGGCATTCACAGCATCTCATGGAGGAAGAATGACAATGAAATATAATAATAATTCTTTGCATTTCTATAGCACGTTTCTCACTACTCAAAGCACTCAGCAATTGCAGGTTAAGGGCCCAACAGAGCAGAGTCCCTATTGGCATTTACGGGATTCGAACCAGCAACCTTCCGATTGCCAGTACAGATCCCCAGCCTCTGAGCCACCACTCCACCACTCATCAAACTGGCTTAATCCCAATAAAAGCTGGGTGCACCCAACATGGATGGAGTGCCAGCCCACGACTTGGCACACTCACTCCCGTCCCCAGTTCTCGTAACTTACACAGGTTTGGCATGTCAGCGGAGAATGGGGGGCACCACAAGAAACATCAAGCAAACAGACACTGAAAACACACAGAGGGAGGACACGAGACACCCCAGAGTGGGCCAGGGTGTTCATGATGTCACTTACGTCACTTAGAATATGCCCTGCGTATCTTAGCTGCCGCAGCAAGGGGTTGTCTGTCGCAGGAAGTATGTTGTAATCAGCAACATTTTTGGTCTTTTGAAATTCTTCCTTGTATTTCACCTACAGATGAGAGGAAAAAAAAGAAAAAAGTATTCATCCAGAAACCATGTGACCGGGGGTGTGGCTAAAGGTTCATGGAGGAGCCCACCCACTGACCTCATTGTGGCACGTAGTGTCCCACCCTGCATATCCAAACACCCACGGCAGGGTGACAACTGGTGACAGCCCTGCCACATCTTGTTCTTATGGTCCTAATATAACGCAGACCTCATCCTGTCTGTATTAGGTGTGTGGCCTTATTCTTCTGAAACAGGTTTATAGATCACAGTGGCACAGGCAGCGGTTAGTCTGGCAGACCCCAATTCCTAGATGGTCAGGTCGTTCGTCTCAGACAGTCTTGTTCTCATCATTTCAGGTGTTTGTCTTTGCTTTTTGTTGCCATTTTGGGATGTCTGACCACCACTATGTTGTGCAGTTTGTCACCTTGTTAACCCAGATGTCACGTGTTGACACTTCAAACGTCAAATGTATATATTTCTCCTCAATTTGTTTGTTTGTTGTCCGAGATTGCGGATAAATTAAAAATTGTTTCTGACCCCGTCTTCTGACTCTTAGACTTTGATTCTTGATTAGCGTGTTGATCTTTCTGAACGAGAGGGCGGACTTTTTCTTCTTTTGCTGTCTCCTCGTTTTTGTCTTAGTTTTCGTAGTTTATCCTGCTGACTAACTATAAAATTGCCTTTACAGTATCCTGCTTTTAACTTTGCCAACATGTCTAAACGTCTCTGAACTTTAGCCACTAAAAACAACTAAAACATTAAACGGGGTGAAATCCAGTGATGTAAATATAAGCATTGGGGTTCCGAGGGGCTGCAGACTACCGTAGAGGTGCAGAATTTGTAAAGGACACCCAGGGTTTATTTAGAGGTGCAGTTCTTCCAGGGGCCATTTGATGTCACTACAAGCAAGATGCCTTGACGCTACACGGGACCCTGTGAGGGCCTGATGGGAATCCTGAGGTGGAGTTTCTGGGAGTAAAACTGACTGGAGTTTCCTGTTGCCAACATGGAGGCACGGCCTGGCGTGGCAGCCATTTTGTGTTCTGTTGGTTAATTTTGATGCCCTGTGTTAGCCCTTTGTTCACTCCTAACTTGTATGCCATTTGGGAGTCCCTTAGGTAGTCCCTTCTTCTCACCTATTCTGAATTGGAATAGCAGTTGGTGGCATTCCCTTTGACATTCTTAACCCACTGCATTGTCTTGTCTGATTTCACTGGCAGAAGCGGGCATTTGGCTCTGCCTTTATTCTAGTCAAACACCTACCACGCTGGCAGCGTTTCCGGCCTTCTTATTGGTTGCATACTCGGGGGTTTCAGTTTGCATGAAGTAAATTTGGTCCTTCATCTCCTCGTAATCAGCTTGGTATTTTTTCTAGAGACAAAAATAGAAAAAAAATCAGATTACCAACTGGACACATAAAAGAGAGGACAATCCATGTGTGCTGCCCAATAAAGAAACAACTAGAAAATACCAACTGAAAGCCATTACTGACTTCAGATAACTCAACACCGTAAACAAGAAAAAAATCCCCAAATCACGCCAGTCTCCCCCAGCATGCAGTGGGTTAAAATCCGCCCTGCTGAGTGCTCAGCGCATGGACACACGGGGTCTTACCGTGCTCACGTTGTCTGAGACCATGCGGGCAACTGCAACATCGTAGCATGGGGTTTGGCTCCATTTTCCTTTTATTTTCTTGTTATATTCATCGTGGTAGTTCAGCTGGAAAAGAAATGATGAGTAGTAAGTCATTAAAATGTTTCAAGGCACAGAGAAAAAAAAGACCTCAGCGTCACTTAGTGGCTAAGAGAAAACGAAATAACTGAAAACCTCACAAAAGAGAGGACCTTAGCATCCTGGGCGTGCTTATTTCTTAGCTTTAATTGACACTCACGTCGGTAACGCAGAGGTAAGCAGAAATAATTTATATACACAGAGGAAATGAACCGTGGAGTAGATAGGGAGACAGAGAAATCACACATGTGCAAAAGTAAGTGCACCCTTCATAAAGTGGCTGCAATCATTTTAATGTACAGATGAGCTCTTCAAGCACGTTAGGAAGCAAATCAGATATTCTGTATTGGAATCAATAGAAGGAAAAATTGTATTTCTAAGATAATCAATCAATCATCACGCACACACATCGGAGCAACTCGAAATACAGGGAAGGTTTTTGGTGTGACGTCACCATTAATGCAGTTTCAGTTTACTTTAGAATGGTGGAGAATTCTCCAGAAGACTACGGATGTCACCCACTTCACCCCTTCTGCCTCTTTTCCTAGATAGATAGATAGATAGAAAGGCACTATATAATAGATAGATAGATAGATAATGAAAGGCGCTATATCATAGATAGATAGATAGATAGATAGATAGATAGATAGATAGATAGATAGATAGATAGATAGATAATGAAAGGTGCTATATAATAGATAGATAGATAGATAGATAGATAGATAGATAGATAGATAGATAGATAGATAGATAGATAGATAGAAAGGCACTATATAATGATGATTGATAGATAGATAGATAGATAATGAAAGGCGCTATATCATAGATAGATAGATAGATAGATAGATAGATAGATAGATAGATAGATAGATAAAAAGGCACTATATAATAGATAGATAGATAGATAGATAGATAGATAGATAGATAGATAGATAGATAGATAGATAGATAGATATGAAAGGTGCTATATAATAGATAGATAGATCTTTATTTGTCCTAAGTGGGAAATCTGGCTAAACAGATAAATACAAACCTAAATGACAAGTTCATTGACTGAGGTGACAACGGGCTGATTGTCACCCCCTGATTTATCTGTTGGCTTGCTTTGCTTTGCAGCTCTTTATTGCTGGGCTGCCGGTTTGCTGTTGAGCAGGTCCATTACAATCACGGCAAAAGAAGGACATGAGATTAGCAGCAGTAAATGACTTTGAATTAAGAAAACAGATGGAAAGAAAATCATCGCCACTACAACCATCCGTGCTGTAAGCGCCCAGAATGTAACGTGTACACCTTTTGATCTAAGCAGTTAAACATTTTGAGCTGATGTAAAGGCAGATGTTTCTAATAATACCAAAGGCTGATTTCCTGCCTGCCAACTTGAAAGCCGATCTCCTCAGCTGACGCCATCAGAATGGGAGCGCCTATCATATTCTGCAGAAGTGACACAAGCCCCTCCATTTTCCATTCATTCGCACATGTGACTCTGAAAGTTAAACTTAAACCTGCTGCTGCTGCTCCTGCTGTGGCCACCACCACCGCTGCTATGCACAGACAGCAGTTCTTCAAGCTGTTAGCCTGAGTGTGGGAATCCAAAGGTTTCCGCCTCGTGTGTGTGTGTGTGTGTGCGTGTGTGCGTGTGTGCGTGTGTGTCCGTGCAGTTAAAAGTAGCACCTTGGGTACCTCCAGATGAATGCCAGCATCGTTTTAGATGCCGGGTAATAAGGGCCAGACCATCTGTGTTGCCGGTCTTTGCCTCAGTGGTATTTGACCTTTTTCCGCCCGCTCTTATAGCGCATTCCCAAAGTGAGCTCACAGAGCTAATCACTCAGTTCACAATCTTCAGCACATATTTCAGTTCTTCGTGCTCTTCTGTCACTTGATGCTGCTTTAGTACTGAACTGGTGGTCTCATTCTCCGGGTTTCTGCCCTCTTCCTACTTGTGGCCGCTTCACTGTTTGAGTTGCCCCACTGCACTTAAGGGCTAAATGCGTCTATCAGATGTCTGACATGGACGTGAGCCCACATGCACCTGAACAGCAGATAACGCTGCCCGTCCTGAACGTGACTGCTAGGGGCTTCCACAGCTCCGCTGAAGGCATTGAGCCAGACACCTGCAGCTCAAGGGGGTCTGTCTCATGAAGTGCTCCCGCTTTTAAGGCTTCACTTTGTTGTGTGCAGCCCACCCCAGGTTGAATAGCATGAAAGATGTTCCCCAAACCAGACCCGGGGTGAAGAGCTGCCGTCCATTTTCCTTTTAGCGCGCAAGGAGTCTTTGGACAGGCTGACTACTTACGTCACTGAGCTGCGTGAAGACCTTCTTGGCAAGGATGACGTCAGGCGGGTCAGCCAGGGAGGTGTACTTGGCTTTGCGCTCATCGTGACCCTTCTTGTATTGAATCTGTGGGACGACATCAAGAGAGGAAGAAGGACACACAGTTAAAAGTGAGTGGTGGTCTCTTTAGGGGGTTCAGTTGAGGAGTCACTCAGCTGAACCAAATGTTTGGGTGAATAAATAAATAAATAAATGTCAGTGTGTTGTGCCCTGCGCCTTCAGTTGAGACCCACCTTCACCATCATCCCCACTGAGTGCCAAGTGGTTTTTAGTGCTACCTTGTAACACTGTTTGATTTTAACAGGCCAATGGATGCCAGCATCCGGTAGGGCACAGGGAACCACCTGCTCACAACTGGTTAGGGTGGCCAGGCATCAGCAGACTGGTGAAGCTGTGCCAGTCCTCCAGAGTGCGTGTTATACTCACGTCACTGAGAGCCTTCTGAGCCTGAGCGACTCGTCTCAGCTCCGGACTGTCACTGTAGGGGTAGTACATCGTCTTATCCTCGTCCCAGGCTTCTCGGTACAATTTCTGTAAGGAAACGACAAAAAGGATTGCAGTCATTCATTCAGCCAACTCTGGGGTGGGCACCCCATCGGGGGTGGGTTCTTTAACTGCACCTTTGCACTACTGGGCAGACTCAGTTTAAGGGGTCTAAATGTGGGCGCAGCGGCGCATTTCCTTTTTCATTTTTTGATTGTAGTTCATTTTTTTTCTGCCATGCACTGATGTCAAGTCTAACAAGCAGAGGGTCCTCAGTCCCCCGAGTCACACTCCCCACAGAGTAAGTATGCTTTGTCCCTGCGGTGGGTTGGCACCCTGCCTGCGGTTTGTTTCCTGCCTTGCGCCCTGTGTTGGCTGGCATTGGCTCCGGCAGACCCCCGTGACCCTGTAGTTAGGATATAGCGGGTTGGACAATGGATGGATGGATGGATGGAAGGATGCTTTGTAAAATTCCATTAGGATGAAATGAAACACGACAATTGATACGAGAGGACGCAGACAATGTGGGAATTCTGAGTGCTTCTCATCAGCACAGAGTCGTCATGTGGCCTATTGGTGTGCCACGTAAATCTAAGGTCTGTGCCCTGCTTCTCGACCCTTTGGCAGCAGCTTTATCAGTTTGTGTTCACTGACGGGCCTCTACTATTAGTAATACATCTTCAACATTTAAGTACAGCGTACATAACTGATAAAACATTCGCGGTTCTCATCCAAATCGAACTTGGCAGGCGGGCGTTTCATTCTGAATCAAATTTAGCGTCCATTTGTCTGTGAAGTGCTGTAGGCACCCTGTGCCCGTCTGGCCCTCACGGTGCCGCTGAAATCGGGGTAAACGAGGGGAGTGCAGAGGCTAACACGTGGAAGTCTGCAGGCGGCTGAATCGTCGAGAATTTCAGTGCACACATCGACTGCACCGGGCAAGACGAGCTGTTCTGCAATCGCGTGCGCTTCCTTATATTCGTCAATTCAGTGCACAGCGAGGCGATGCCAGGAGGGCCTGCTGGCTTCTTCTACTGCCTCCAGAATTTCATTCTTTCATTTAATAAAACCGGAACGATTTATTTCTACAAGTAGCGTGCCTTGTTTCCAAATGTCTTTAGAGGCTGGGGGGCTTCATGCGGATGGCACACAGCGGCCTACACTTCTGGGCACCTGAAGCTTGGACTGTTACGGTTGCACCTATGAGGTGTGGGTAAGCGGCGTTCATATAACCAGTAGGCTTAGGCTCATCTAACGCTGTTTCATCTTTATTACGTACTTTACATTCTAAATACCAATAATTATTTTTGAGTAGGATATTAAAATATTGTATCCTTATGGACACTTTATTGATGAGAATTCTTGTCACGGGTGCCAGGCCATTGCAATGCCAGCGAGATTCACCTTCACGTCACGACTGCCTCTTCAACGGCGCCCCGCGTCGTCTGCTATTTGTATTCACTAATACAAACTAATTACAACTTTTTCATTTGTATTGTATTTTGTAAACTTGTGGTTATTTATTGTAATACTATTATATGGTTAGGATATGTTAAGGTTTTATAACATCCAGCCCGCTATATCCTACTACAGGGTCACAGGGGTCTGCTGGAGCCAATCCCAGCCAGCACAGGGTGCAAGGCAGGAAACAAACCCCGGGGAGGGCGCCAGCCCACCGCAGGGCACACACACCCACACTAGGGACAATTTAGGACCGCCAATGCACCTAACCTGCAGACACGGGGAGAACATGCAGACTCCACGCAGGCAGGGAGGACCCGGGATTTGAACCCAGACGGGTCTCCTAACTGCGAGGCAGCAGCAGCGCTACCCACTGCACCACCATGCCACCTGTTTTATAACCTTATTTATGTACATTAAACATTACTAAAATGTTGTTCATTACAAAGACCACAAGTAACAAAATACACTTTTATTTTTTTGATTGTCAGCCTAAGATGAATAACTTTAATAACAATGACACCTGCGTGAGGGTGCGCCGCGTGATGAAATTCAACACGGTGGTATAAAGGTCAGCGTGCCCTCCTCCTTCACTGTCCCAGTTTGTCACTAATTCAGAACGTTGTTCAGATCTCTCAGGCTATGAATTGTTCTTCTGCTCCTCAGCTTTCATTTATGGCTCATGAAATATTTGGATGTCTGACTGCCTCTCCGCGTCTCACAATTTGCAGTTCTCCCTGGCCGTTGTTTATTTGAGTCGCATCTTGGCGGTTCTGACCCTGGTTTGTTGTTACTGTCACTTTCTGACTTCTGATTCCATCCTGCTTAAATCTGCTGCCACCCTGTGTGGTTGTTATAAAATGAACTTCTACTGCGTTGACATCTTTTACAATTTCAGCCTTCCCTTACTGTATTCAAATGGCAGTGTGTTGTGCCCTGAGCCTTCAGCTGAGACCCATCTTCACCATCATCACATGACTCTGTTTAGTTATTGTGTCAGTTTGTCTGTTGCCTCATTTGCTTTAGGATTCTCAACAGCACTGGGAATTTTTGCAAATGCGCCATCTGTTGGAGTGGTGACTACATGGAGCATCACAAACATTGGTGTTGAATTCGTGCAAGTGGACATATGGCAGTTGTCTCTCTCTATGGTATGTGCATATATTGAAGTCGTATCCATTTTTCCAGTCTGAAGATGTGATGATCTGCCGAGCGTATTCTCTGTTGTGATATTTTCTGTTAATTGTTACTTTGTGACGTCAGTTTTGTCTTTAAGGGGTGTGACGTTTTAGTATGCAGCCATCCTACTGACAGGGACCGCCCAGGTTTCTACCACATAACCGGATGCCGGTGTGCGTGACATGGACCCTGCTATCGTTTCTGTCAAATCTCTTCAACGCTAAACGTCACTTCAACGAGGAACGCCGTGTTGTCACCTTTCTGTGCTGTGCTCTCGTGTGTATGGAGATTCGATTGGGATTCGTTACTGAAGCGTTTGGAGCTCATTTTGTGGTTTGACCATTCAGCCTGATCCTCACGTGTAGCTTCTCCTCCTCGTCTTTATTCATGCAAACCCTTCAGGACACCCTCCTCTGTTTAGCAGTGTCCTTGGGGTCATTGGGACCACTCCAGTCTGACAATCAGCATTTTGTTCATATGGCGTGTCACGAGATACCACTGGCACTCGTTTGAGGACCAGGAATTGCGCTGAAAGTGGTGGAGCACAAAACCAGCAGGCGTGTGACCCACCTGTGTGTACTCTGTGCTCAGATATGCCATACTGCACACTCACGTGGGTGGAGTGCTGCCACCAGGGCATGGGCATGAAAGAAGGTAAAGCAGGAGTCCCATCAGTCCAGGCTGGAGAGCAGTTGGTGTAACATCTGAAGACGTTTCACTGGGCCCTGATCTGCATGGGAGGACATTGTGATGGATGAAGATGAGTCCTCAAGCTGCTAGTGGGCAGCAGTGCCTAACTTTGGGGTCTCCTGAGGGGTGTACTCTTTGTGGGACATGGGCAGCCCTGGCAGGAGGTAGACTTAGGAGGTGTCGCCTGAGCTTGGAGTTGGGAGAGGAGCAGCGCCAGGAGCCCCACTTGGTGAGGAGGAAGAGGAGGTTAGCCAGGAGTGGGTTTAGGTGGGCCCAAAAAACAGCTCAGTTCCTGTGATTTTGTTGCCTTTACTGTTTTGTAGTTCCTTCCATTGTTGCCTCCCCACCCCTTTTGGAGTAAGAAATTCTCCTTCCAACCCCAGGTTGCACTTTAATGATCTTATTTCTAAGCAGGTGGTCAGGTCTGCTCCAGAATGTTCTGTTGTGCCACACTGTAAAGAGAACTTTAGGAAATATACGGAATGTCAAGAGCTGTCCGGCGTGAACTCACACTGTGCTGACCACCTCTGGAAATGCTGGCAGAGCTGAGAGGTGCCAAGACCACCCGCTGAGCCGCTGCCATGACTTGCCTTACCTCAGAAGATGGACTTACCTTACTGAAGTTGGCAGCGTTTTTCACTGCTTGCACCAGCTCGGGAGCGTCGGGGGGGAGCAGGTATCTGTCCTTAATCTCATCCCATTTTGACTTGTAAAGAACCTGTAAAAGGGAATTCTGTCGTTTAAAGCAAGTCCTCTAAACAGACCTGGAAGAAAAGTGTCAGGAGCCGTGAAGTCCACGCGCCACGTTATTATTATTATAACATATCTTGACCCCCTGTGAGCTTTGGGCTCCTCTCCTCCACAGCCCATCGCCCTGACCGCCCCTGTTCTGCCGCCTCGCACGCTCACCTTCTCCTCCCATAATCCTCCTGGCCTCACCCCGTTACTTCTTAATGAACGTCAGGCGATTGCGGCACACCAATTACCCGGGTATCTGGAAGTCGTGTATTCCGTGCAGTGAGCGCCAGCTTACCTTGCTGATGAGCTGCGTAACTTTTTTTACGTGTTCGATATCCCGGGCCTTTCCATCAAAATTGCTTATAGTCTGGGATTTCTGTCCTTCCATTCGGTACTTGACCTGATAGAAAGTGGAAAAAGCAAAACGATAAGTCACCCGTTGGGGGTCACCCGTCAAACTAGGGGTGACATCCTCACTGATGTAAGGTGAGCTCCGCTTTCTGTTGTCAGCATCCTAACCCTAACCCTAATCCTGTAGAATGAGGTCCCTGTGTGTCACTCCTACCCCTGGTCACCGGACATGGAGTGTGTGTGTGTCTGTGTGTCTGTGTGTTATCGCCGTGTCTCAGGAACTCTGAGGAACAGAAGAGCAAAATGTCCAAGTAACTAATGGTGACGTGTTGTGCGATGACAAGCATTTGACAGTAAGAGCTTCACGGGATTTCGTCCACGGGACACTAATTATCCCAGCATTGAGACCCCTTCACTGTCTGCCCACTTGAATGGACTCGTTTCCGTTTTCTGCCCTTCAATCTCCACTCAGTGACCCACAATGGCAAGGTGATGACAAGATGACAGAAGGCGTAGCAAATCTGTTAGAAATCACAAACTGAAATGTCTCTCTCACAGAAGTAAGGAGACCCTTCATTCGCTACTGAAGACTGTAAACCTATGAAAGACGACTAAAGGAGTCCGGCATCAGGCCGTTACAACATCCATGCCAATGGACCCCAAACTTTCAAGGACAGTTGGCGAAAAAAATGGGAGACCCCAAATAATAGCCAAAGAAACCAGCAGAGCTGGAGAGAAAGGCAAGGAACGCTGGGACTGTCTGGGGAAACACGGCAGAGAGACGACGTTCATACATGGCCGCTCCACACGACTGCCGCCGTCCTCCTCCTTCAAGTGACAGGTAAGTCTTCCTGTGTCAATGGGCACCGTGCCCAACACCCAAGATGATGCCCTGGATGTGAGCGTGGCAGGGACAGGAATAGAAACAGCAAAGGACGGCCTTGTGTCGTATTTTTCATAGTCCTGGTGACTGAGTGTCTCTCATGTCTGACTACTGTTTTAATGGCCTCACAGCGAGGTTTAGTAGAGGGTCGCACGCCCCCTTTAAGGACCCTTTTGATGTCTCCCTCTTGGAGCTCAGAGCCTCGGCTTCATCCGTCTGCATAGCCGCAATGTATGGGCTGGCGTCACCTTATCCTGTCACTTTTGCTGTGAACTCAGAGACAGAGGCCACCCCTTGTTTTCTGGACAGCCCTCTTGGATTGAGGGGACAAATTAGGAGTTCCTGCAGTTTTAATAAATGTGCTTAACTTCTAAGGGACGTTTTCTGTTATGATTACTTTAATCAGATAAATAGGAGGTGACGAGAGCGGGTAGAGGGAAGCAGGGGTTAGGGGTTAGGGTTTGGGCTGCTGCTGCTTACCAACAAGGACACCAGGATTCACGTCCCAGCTGCTCCCTGTGTGGAGTTTGCATGTCCTCTTCGTGTCTCTGAGGGTTTCCTCCCACCGATGCTAAACTGGCACCCTGATGTGTATGTGTGTGTTCACCCTGTGCTGGACTGGCACCTTGTCCTGGGGCTGCTCCTGCTTTGCTCCCATAGCTTGCTGAGATAGGCTCTGGATAAGCATGTATATAAAATGGAAGGGTGGCACGGTGGTGCAGTGGGTAGCGCTGCTGCCTCGCAGTTAGGAGACCCGTCTGCGTTCGCTTCCCGGGTCCTCCCTGCCTGTGTCGAGTTGGCATGTTCTCCCCGTGTCTGCGTGGGTTTCCTTCCGCAGTCCAAAGACATGCAGGTTAGGTGGATTGGCGATTCTAAATTGGCCCTAGTGTGTGCTTGCTGTGTGGGTGTGTGCCCTGCAGTGGGCTGGCGCCCTGTGTTGGCTGGGATTGGCTGCAGCAGACCCCCCGTGACCCTGTAGTTAGGATATAGCGGGCTGGATAATCGATGGATGGATAAAATGGAAGGTGATGAAATGTTGACATTGTCCTTATTGTCACATATGTCACTAAGTGTCACTTACTTCACTCAGCTGTTGTTGAGCCTTCTTGATTCTGCGAAGTTCCGGGGTGTCTGTTGTGATCGCGTAGGATTTTCCTCTTTCTTGTTCGTATAACTCCTTGTATTTATTCTGCAGAAGAGAGGAGCACAAATGTCAGAGCAGCCCCCTGTGCTTGTGATGGCCCTTCACGCACTCAAGCGTGCCCTCCTGTCCTGTTTCCCTTACCTGGCTGAAGAGGTCTTGCATCTTCTGACTGTGGGCCAAGTATGGTGTCATAAACTTGGAACTGTCCACCTTCTTCTTCTTCTTCACCTTTCTGATTGGCATTCCTGAAGGCAGAGTGGACTGTGCACAGAAAACAAGCGAATTAGAGTCACAGACAAGGGGAAGGCATTAATGTCACCCGATCAAGCTGGTGCTTATGACATGGTGTCCTTGATTTAGGTTCACCGTAATCATGGCACATACAACACCTGTGCCACCTGGTAGCTAACTTTGGTGTAACGGTGACTCTCCAGGACTGTCCAGGACCCCTGGCTCTGCTCACTTCTAACATCCCCTCTTGGCTCGTTAGAAGACATGCCGTCTGTAAAGTGCAGTTAAGCGTTAATAATAAAGTTAAAGGCTCTTTTTGAATGCTTGTCAACCTTAAGACTTATTTATGGGTTTTTTGTTTTTTGACCAGTTTGAGGACCAGAAGATGAGTGTGAACCTAAAAACTAGCAGGATCGATAACCAAAAAAACCAACAACCCCAATGTCACGTCTGACTAATAACTGGAGCCGAGATCTTGACAGGGAGTTCATCAAAGGAAGATTGTAACTAGAGATACTAGAAGGACTGAGCAGGAGCCGATAGTCAAGTAAACAAGCAGAGAATCAAACTGAAGAGCCACGCCAATCAAAGGTTTAAGTAAAGGAAGGTTAACAACCCAATCACGGACATTGAACGTGTCGCGCTAATGACCTCAGACGTCATGTCGTGTGACACCAGAGCCCCAGCAGACTGAATAACAGTGTCTACCCTGTGGCTATCAGGGCACTGAATGCCACCTCATCACCTGCCGTGCAGCAGTGCCACAGATGCCATCTTGTGCACTGAGGTCTTATGTTGAATGTTTGTGTTCTTCCTCCTTTTGTAATTCGATTTATTTATATTCTGACACCGCAGGGACTGCACTGAATTTCGTTGTATTTCTTACAATGACAATAAAGAGATTCTGATTCTGAGCAGCCGGGACGTACGCCCTAGCGACAGACTTACAACATGATAGGCAAACAAGAATAAAAAGAAGGAGTTCACAGGACACAAAAAATGGCCAAACCCGACTTCATATGAAGATAAAAACCATCGTTTCACAAAAGAAAAGTGAATTCAAAACGCATGAGGGACTAGAAAAGACTTTGATGAACGGTAACCAGGCTGAGCTCCAGAGCTCTTCATGAAAGGACTGTGAGCGGACGTTCAAAACCCCAAAAACACAAAGATCTCTGAGCGCGATCCGTAACCTTGGACACCACAAGTCACGGAGCGTCAGCTGTTAAAGTGTCACACAAGTGGTGTCATGGCACGTGACATCCGGGAACTCTGCCCCCCAGCAACGCAGCACCACATCATTCAACGAAGCTACAAACTGGTAGAACCAGCAGGAAAATAAAATGGCAAGTCAGTAAACGGCAGCGAGGGCCTCATTAAAACTCAGAAATGTTCCAAAGACTGTGCAACGGTAAAACAACGGGACTGCAACGGGGAAAGCAGCCTCCAAAAAACACGAGAGAAAAAACGACCAAAAACGGCGTCAGCCACCCTGTAGCAGTCAGGTGGTGTTACTTCACGGTGTCCATGTCCTCGGGTCACAACTGAACAACACCAAACAGTAAAGCGGCCATGTTGACGTTGACAAGCGACACTCGAGCATTCGCCGACGCAACTAAAAGAGAAACAGAGTCCCACGTTACACGCAATCACCAAAGCCGAATAAAACCAAAATCACTTGAATGAGGAAGAAGCAGAAAGCCACGGCGGACATTTTATACTCAAGAGGTGCAGATCTGAAGGTGGTCGGCTGAACCTGGCATCATATCAGTAAAAACACTACTGGCTGTGGTGCCACCGCCGCCATCCAGCATTCTTAGCAGTGTGGTATCTGATATGTCATGGACCACCGTGAAGACCACCATGAAGGAGTGGGACACTAGCAGGATGCTGCAAAGATCAGCACGGCCCTATCGTGTCCCTGCAGCAGAGTCCCCTTCAAAGCCAATCGGTGGCACTTTGGGCAGACAGCTTTCAGATGGCGTCACAGCACTTCGCTCTTATTTTGTTTACAATTTGTTTGATTATATTTCATGTTTTTTTTTGTGATTTTTTTAGGGTGCTGACACCAAATTTCCTATTTGTGTTTACTTTTGGGTGCATTTTTAGGTGCTGAAATAACTTCAAACCTTCCCCTGACACCATCTTGGGCTTCCATGGCTGCCACCATTTTGTTTCAAGTGCATTGCTATACCAGGACAATCCAGAATGGGTGACGCGTGACGTCACAGGAGTGCTGATATGAAAGTCAGCATCGTGAAGTCTCTGCTTGTCCAAGATGGTGGATCCAAAGACGATCCAATCGCACGAGTTTACGGAGCTCTTTGCTGTATTAATTCGTTCTTCTGGCTCTTTCAGCTACGAGTTTTGATTAACGTCTTGGCTTAGCCACTCACTCTCGGCTTCTTATCTCATTTTTGATCCCCCAGCTCCTGTTCTCTTAACAGCACTGGCAGTACACAAAGCAGGCTGGTGGCGGATCAGCCATCAGGGCATTCTGGGTGCACGCCCAGGGGCCGTGACGACAAGCAGCCTAATCACAAAACGTAATGACACGCTCGAGGGTCCGCACACCAAAAGTAAGAGTGGCTGCACCATCCTGCATTGTTAAAAGTACGGCCAGCACTATGAAGGAGCTCCGCTCACAAAGTCATCTGGGGTCCGTAGGGGTCTTAATCCAGGCGTGGAGCAAACGTACGAGACACGACGTTCAGCCGTGTGAGTCAAGCAGCTTGTTGTGTCAGCAAGCCGATGAGGTTTTGAGGACAGAGAAGAAGAAAAGGGACAGAAACAGAGTCAAAAATCACAAGTGACAAACCAAACTCGTAGTCAGAAATCACTTAACAAAGAGGTCAGAATAACAACTCGGCGACTCTGCTGAGGAAACGACCTTTCAGCCAACCTTTGAACTCGCCACATTGACGACCCTCCGGTCGCGACCTCTGAGGACACACCCCTAGAAACGCAGGCTGTTGTCGTAACGACAGGAGTTCAAAATGGCGGTGACCGCCCTGAAAACAAGTAGCAGCCAAAACTGAATGAAAAAAATTCAAACAACCAGTGAAGTGGGCAGAAGAATTGAATTTCAACAGCAGAAAGGAGTTCAAGAGCAGAAAAAATCAAACCAAGACACGTCGGAAAAAAGGAAAGATAACACATCACAACACAGCTATGAGCTGAATGTCATCTCGGGACCCTCCGAGTTCTGGGGGTCTGCCCTGCACTTGGTCTCCGTGTACAACTGTGTGAGTGGCAAATCCCTGGAGATGATCTAAAATATTCATTTGTCTCATTCAGCTAAGGACCAACGGCGAGCCCAACTCCTGCTGTCAATTCATTCACTGCGCCCCCCTACCACATACGCTCTACTGACCCCCCAGTCAGGAAGACACTGGGGGTGTGGCTACAGGTGGGCACCGCCCACCTAATGAGAACTCGGCACATTTCTAAAGTTCTATTTTACCAATTAGCTGCCCTCCATACATATAGTAGCTGAATGCCCACCCCAGGATGGCATCCTAGAAATGCCAATGGGCTCCACATTCACGTTATGCAAATTAGAATTCAGTGCAAACATCCAGGACGTGTGTTTGTGCCGCATGTCTGCCATCCCACTCTCATTCTTACGCCAGTCTCTGCCACTTTAGTCTGTGACTTTGTAATTTAAAGTGATGCACAAATATTGAGAATCACAGACTTGCTCCAGAGGTCTACCAGCAGAGCAGACGACATGCAGTGGACGAGAGCAAATACAACAAGTGGCATTGTGTGCGCAGCCCACGTGGGGACAAGGACATGCGGTGCAGGTGACGAGCTTCAGGACACGGCCATTAAACGTCGTTAATTATTCCGATTTAACACACGAGGGTGAGGCACAGGCAGTTAACACAAGCTAACCAGCACCATGGCGGCACACGTCTGAGCTCCACCATGAAGCTCCACCATGAAGCTCCACCATGAGGTTCCACAGAGCGTATTTATGGTCCAGTTCTCTGGGGATGAGGAATCAGAAACACATAAAACACCACAGAGAAGACCCCCTCCGCCATGTCCTGTGTGCACACGTAGCCCACCACGGCCAAACCTTGAAACCAAAACTCGGACTGAACTTGTGCTTTAAATGGAGGCTCTCCATGATGGGTCCATGAGGTGGGCAGCACGTGAGGAAGGGCAAAGATAACGTGAGAGGAATGAACTGAGACCTGCAATCGTCTGATGAATTATTTGAAAAGAATACAGCGCCCAGAAAGCTGGCATTTCTTTTTGTCACTCGTCCCGCGGTGTTTGTAGTGACAGCCGAGGACATTTTTAATGTCATGGTGGGCTTTAATGGGCTCAACACAATTTAAAAATGTCCTGATGACTCTCAAGTGACACATCTAGCAGTATGCATTGAAGTCTTTCTTTTTGTCGTCTTTGTGTTCTTTTCGTTATCATTCATTGTTTTCTATTGTTTTCTAATATCGTCATCTATGTTTACTGATTATTTACTCGGGTATTTTCTGCTAATTTGGTTTTATTTTGGTTTGTTCAGTTTCGTGGTGTCAGAGGACTTTCTGTTGCGTTCCATGCATTGTGTGGGCGGATCCTCAAGAGGCGGGGCCACCTGCCCTTTAAAGGCCAGGGCGGGTCATTTTGAGAGCTCTGTGCTGGTTGGTGGGTTGGTGTGTTTTGTGCTCGTCTTTTCCGACCTCCTCTCCGCACTCATCTGTGGAGACGTCGCCCACGAGGACGCTGCTTTTCTACAAACTCTCTGTCTACGTGATAGAAACTGGCACAGCTTCATTCATATTCTCACTCGAACTTGTTCATTGCTGTTCTTGCCGAATCCTTTTCTTGTTACTTTCTCGTTGACATTTCTAAAGCACTTTGAGCTTCTGGGCATTCTGTGTACGTGCGATAGAAATACAGTAAATGGTATTGACGTCTTTGTCGTTTTTGGTATTTTTTTTTATCTGGATTGCCTTTGGCGACTTCTTGAACGTGTTTCTGTATGTTTTGTTAATGAGAGTCCCTTCTTATCCAGCTTTGCAGCCTTGTCGTTGCTCCAGCCGGAGTTCTGCCTCTCAGTAGACACATTTTAAGGTTTTTAAGATTCCCTTGTAATATTCATTTTAAATTTAAACGCTTGGCCTCCCATCTGAGGCCTACCCAGGCCTGAAGCCTCCTCTTTTCCTGGGGCCAGGCTTGCCTTGGGGTGACACTTGGCTATTTTGGAGGCCTCACCCTTTTCTTAATTTGGCTGCCAGAGCATCCATCAGGGTTCGCTCACAACGGCCAAAACGTGTCTTGCTAAAAACTACAACACTTGAGAGTTTTTTAAATTTTGTTTGCTGATCCCTAAAGACGTCCCCGGCGTCACAAACTGAACACGTGACGTTCCATTTTCTTTGGCCCTCCCTCATTACAGGTAACACAGGGCTAGTAACGGATCGATCGATAAAGGGCCGTTTTTGGGTGTAGCGCTCCTTTCAAGTCTGCTTGTGTTTGAACGAATTCCCAGACGCACTTTCTATGTGCACCTTGGGTGACGTAAGGGAGTCGACGAAACTAACGGCAGGATGATAAACTGGACATGAAGCAAGGCAAACATCTTTCACTTCATTATCTGAAGAACAAACACAACCCTGGTGGGTACCCAGTGTGCCCTGCGTCTACCAGTACGACTACGGATTACCGTGTTGAACTCCGATCACCGAGTCGACTCCTTGTGTCACTCTGAGTCGGTCATTTAGCCGCGAGCCATCCCTCCTAGAACTCCTACACCAATGTGCCGTGTATGTCAGCTTGAGACCCTTCGGCTGGTCTATAAAATGACGAGGCCTCCACAAGGAGTCACCCGGAGCACATCACTCCACGTCTGGCCGCTCTCACTGTGCAAACGGACGCCTGTGGTCACCCTCTGTCCAGGTAAAGGTGCTGCAAGAAACAAAGGCCACCTGACCGAATCCATTCCATATGTCAGGGGACAAGGACCACCCACAATGCAACAGCAGAACACTCACACAACCCAAGAGGGCCTGGCAGTTTCCATGCAGCCACACGCATGCTGCACAACATGCAACTGGAAGTCATGGCGCCTGCTCAGTCTCATGCGCTTGCTGAACGTGAGTGGCACATACGCACTGCGAAGCGGACAAAAAGGAGACAAGCAGCCTGAGCTAGAAGAGTAAACTAACAGGTGGCGCACCTCCGTTGTGAAGTGAAGGCCATTTCAGTTTTTTCAGACCGTTAGCCGCTGATTGTGATTTATTACGCTTGCAGATTATTCCTGATGATGATGGCTTGCGCCAGGCGTCCTCCATGAAGGGGCGCCTTAGTGATGTCCGCCTCAAAGCCTCCCGTCTGAAGATTTGAACTCTTGGATTGTAAGTAAACGTCTAGACGGATTTTTATTGGGGGCTCAGCAGTTTTGTTACTGAGCCCAGCTGCCTACAGGCTGGCATGAGGGGGGCACAAAGTGGCCTTCAATAGCCTTCCCTGATGCCGGGTTGTTGTGACACATCAACTTGGTTTACTTCATTTGAGTGACACAGCCATCCATTTTCTGAAGCCGTGTGTGTGGTACCACAGTCTTGGGGTGGCTTAGTGTGCCAGGCACTGAACTCCAAGCACTGCCAGGCAGCGAGCTCAACCTTTAACTTTAAAAGCCCTCGGCCCCTCTGATGATATAACTGAGTGGAAAATCAAGAAGCTGCGCCAACTCCAGCTGATCACCAAGATGACTCGACCCGCCGTCTGGTGATCGCTTTGGATGAGGGAGTCGACCGGAGCGAATCGTTACGGCGAATGTTCAGCACTGGCATCTTATTTCAGCCGTGACCCTCATCAGAACGGGCTGGCTGGCATTTTCATACCTGCTGTCTCTCTGTCTGCACCAACCTAACATTCTGCTGGGCCGCAGCGGGATAAGCCAAGCATGTTGGGAGGATTTGGGCACAAATCGAGCCACTTTAGGGGGCCACAGAAAAGCCGCGTCCGTGCAGTGTGGAGCCATAGCTGGAGCAGACGTTTCTGAAGGAAACCCCAAAGCACACAAGCGCCTTTGCAGAAGCTGCGTGTTGAGCACGCCCGTTGTTGGCAGAGGTGCCCATTTACCTCTGTGGTGCTGGTGGTGTGCGTTTCATACACGACCTCTTCTGTGCTCTCCACATAGTACTATAAACAAGGGACAAACTGCATTGCATCAAAAAGAGAAAACACGGAAATCCGCTTCGGCTCCCTCCGCTCTGGAATGCCAGCTACGGGTTCAAACAGTGAACTTCGGTCCCAGTCAGCCCACCCAGTGAGTCACGAGGGTGATATTGGTGTGTCGTCCGTGTCACGGCACGTGGGCTCTGCTGATTCTAACGGCCTCCGCTGTTCACGTGTGTGTGTGTGTGTGTGTGTCGTTGGCACATCGTTTGTGCTTAGCACACTTTTCAAAATTCACTTTAACTCGTTCGATTTCCACGTCTCAGGTCCTGTGTGTGACGCTGAGTGTTACTTCTGAATGAACGAAAGTCCACAAGAACGGAAAAGATAAACGCGACACAAGATCTGCGTCGAGACCACCAGGACAGCTCCTGCTTGTGGCTGACTGCCCGCTCATGGTGCCCGTGACTTCACACGATGAGAATTCACAGTCGGGTGACGTGACAGAGTGCCGATGACAGCAAATCCTGTGCACATCAAGGGCTGACCTTCACTGGTGGGCACAGAGATGCGCTCATATCCCAAGGGGCTCCTCTGTCAGTACGCTGGCATGGAGTCCGCCAGAGCTGTGAGTTCAGTCAGCTGCTTAATCCCTGGATAATGGCTGGCACATTCCTGTCTGCTTGTTTTTGAAAATGGGGGCACAGCTGCCACCTGAGGGCGCTTGTGGTTGACCGTGTGAAGCTGTCACCCTCTCTGCGGGTCTTTATGGTCGGGGGCAGGATGGATTAGGGACCAGCGGACTCCAGTATGTTACCTGAAAACCAAAACTAGAAGTCGTCAACGCTAAAACTCTGAACTGATGTGTGGCGTGGATCGGAAATCGAGGAAACGGAACTTGTGAGGTCGCTACAACAACGGGTGACCAGGAAGTGCACAGTCACCATAATGACATCACGTGTGGTGCCCTTCTGGTCACCCTGAGCACCGAACACGACATGAAGAGGCAGGAAAAGAACTTGAAATTCAACTTGGCGCGTGAAATGAAAATCAGCAACATGAGAGGAAAAGAAATTCGAAAAACTCAAAAAGACGTCTGGAAAATCCTGAAATGACCACAGCAGTCAGCTGGCCGCGTGAGCTGGCATCAGGTAAATGCCCATCTGAGCTGGCTACACAAAGAGGGCCCAAAAAACAAGAAAAGTGAACTTCAGTGGCCAAAAAAACCTTACAGGAAAGGCGCGAGATGCGATCGGCAGAGGGGAAAGTCTTCATCACGCTCGAGAGCGTCAGACCCTCAGGCCTCTAAACGGCCCCTTCACCGTCGCTCCGACTCACGCCACACCTTTCCTTATTCTGAACGTGGCACATCGCGTTTCGATGTTTGCCCACTGTGTACGCGCCGTGACGGGAATCCCCCCCTAGCAGCCTGCAGGGCTTGTTCCTTATCCCAGAATGCACCAGGTTTACGTAGAAGAGCCAATTCCAGAGCGGAGAGCATCCAGAAAGCGACATCAGCGGCCACAGACATCTGAGGACTTGGCGCACAAAGGCGGGTTTGGCTTCTAAAATGTGAGACCACAAAGGATTCCCACAGTTGGGGGGCCACAAGTTCATCTTGATGAAAAAGCAAACTGGCAAACCCCAGAGGTGTGAGAGCTCTGAGGGCTCAAATGCCAGGCCCTGAGCTGCCACCTCCAAACTACCGATGTGTCCAAAGCCGAGAGGGCTCCGGGCCGGTGGGCTTGAACCCGCCGTGGTGCCACCAAAGCACTCAGTGCTGTGTGCCGAGTTACAGAATGTACCAAAAGTCATTGACATTGAGGGAAAAATAATGGCAGTGAAGTCATTATTTTAACAGGACAGAGAGTGGCACAGAGTGGCAAAATGCAAAAGGAGTTAGTGACAACCTGAGGAGAGAAAGTCAAAGTGCGAGAACAACAAATGAGGACAGCAATGCCTTGGAGGAACACCAGAGAGAGAGAATCACATCAGAGGGAGAAAGGGATGCCATCTGCACTCCGCCCGCTGGCACCCTGTTAAAAATAACAATAGCAGCAGACAGCTGGCAGGGTGGCAAAGGATGGGCAGCTGCTGCGCACTTCAAAAGGCTAAACGGAGCTTTCAAACTCCTAAAGAGCCCGAGTGGCGTCACCGGGCCCGCAGTCAGGCGATATTTTTGGATTATTCTTCACCCGCTCTAAAATCTTGTTGTTTAGGTCATTGGCGCTTGACATTCAGACTGCTGGGCACAGAAGCAAATAAATAAACAAATAAACACACCGCCGGCCGCGGGGGGTGCTCAGCAACAGGGGGTCTAAAATGGCCGGGCGTCCGCTGCCAGAACTGGACGTTCATTCAGAAGGTCCGACTCCATTAAGGGCTGCGGCAACCCGCCGTGAGACCCCAGTGGTGGGCACCGTCCCCCTCAGCCAACCGACCGTCAGTTCAAATGTGCACCCGCAATGGCAAGGAAAACCTTCATCTGTCACCCGCCTGCCTGCTAAAATAAAGACGAGGGATGGGGCCGAGTACACCCTCAGTTATTAGACATGGCGTCAGTGTGGCATACACACGTGGGGTCCGGGGGGTCTTTGAACGTTTTGTTGGATTTCATTTTTAATTTCATTTTTTGACTTTAATTCTTTTTGCCTGAATTATCTTTCTAGTGGTTCAGGTTTGATTTTGTGGCCAGGGTTTTCAATGACTTCCCTTCCCTTTGTGACTGTGAGTGTTGGGGGCTCACCTCGACTGGGGGGGATGCTCGCCTTTCTTTTGGTTTGAGACACGACTGCTGGAAACCTCCGCGGGCCTTTTGTGTTTCTGCGTCTTCCTAAAAGGCCGTCAGGCCGTGAGCTCCTTTAGTAAGGCGGCCTGTTTACGTGAATGTTTCTTATTACATCTTCTAAGATTAGAAATTTGCAAACATGAAGTGATGCCAGCGTTGTACTCTGGGCAGCTGGGCTCGATGTTACTAAGCGGGCGAGGACGGCGCCACACGTGACATGCGCACTGCTCAGCCTCGCATTCGTCTCTTCTGCGTTTGCTCATTTGTATTATTTTATCGTCCGAATGCCGACGAGCCTCTTTGGATTTCCGTCTCCGCCGTTTTCACGTTTAAGCAGTCAGAAGCGCTGCCGTCTCCATCACCGTTCGTTCGTTCAGCCATTTCAAACGACCGCCCACCCGCTCCGGAAGTCGGCTGTTGGCATTCTAGAAAGTTCTCGTGGAAAATGAAGCAGCTTAGCGACACGTTTAAACTTTACACGACAAGGCACGGCCGTACATCACACGCTGTACAAAACAAATACGCGCATCTGAGCCGACTCGCGGGCCGTGCAGGCGCCATTTTGTTTTCTTCGTTTTAATCACAAGGCTTTACAAGACGACACTTTTACAAGTCGGCCTTCCTTGGAGTGCACTGCCTGAGGCTTCGGTACCCAGCGCCATGGCGGGTGCCCTCGGGTTCCGTTTGACTTGCAGTGGCGGCCAGGCAGGTGACAACGGGCGGGACGTCTGAAGATCGTTTGTGCGATGAGCCCCCGTAACGGGTCTGCCTTCGCGTTCTCCTCGTTAAATCACACATTTTAACCACAGCAGAGATCCTCCAAAGGTCTCGCACTGAACAGGCGGCGGGTGACAATGGGAGCTGCCATTTGGTACTCAGGCTGACCTTATTAACCCCACGTGTCACCTCATCCTGACCTCCTAATGGAAAGGCCCCTCTATAAATAACTCGGGCCGAGAAGACCCTCGATATCATCAGCCGTCTGAGAAGATCCGGGGGGTCATTAAATAACCGCGGAGCAGTTCGGCTGTGGGGGCCGAACACGAAGAGACAAACATCTCCACAAAAAACAGTGAGAAGAGGACTTGGAGGACCCAAGTGGGCAGCAGCAGCAGACCCTCAGACTGCCACCCCATTTATATACAGTCACCGAGAGTTGAGACACCTTACCTCGACGCCTTCATCCTCATCGTACTCATCGTAGTCGCCATCTTCAGTTTCCATTGCGGTAAAAAATTAGGAACCTGAGGGCCACAAGAGACACAGCGTGAGGCGCCACAGAGGATTCGGGTTCAAAACAGGGGAAAAAAAATTAACACGTAAGACGAGCCCACCTAAGAGATTTGAAAGGGGCTTGAAACTGAGCAGACGAAAAGGACAAATAGGAATGATTAAAGGCGAAATAAAAAAGAGAGCTTTCACTCACCCACCGCCAATCATTGTTATCTGAAGTAAAGATCTGAAAGGCACTATATAACAGATAAATAGAAAATAACAAAGGCAGGCAGACAGAGAGAGAGAGAGAGAGATGGATAGATAGAGAGAAAATAATCAAAGATGATAAAGAGAAAAACAGAGAAATGAACAGAGAGGAAAGGCACTAGAAACACAATAGACAGAAAAATAAGGAGATAGATAGATAGATAAAAGGCACTATATAATAGATAGATAGATAGAAGGCACTATATAATAAATAGATAGATAGATAGATAGATAGATAGATAGATAGATAGATAGATAGATAGGCACTATATAATAGATAGATAGATAGATAGATAGAAGGCACTATATAATAGATAGATAGATAGATAGATAGATAGATAGATAGATAGATAGA
>JANRMT010062816.1:23100450-23163624 GCA_026402145.1 Polypterus bichir lapradei | reverse complement strand
TTGACCCTTAACACTTGTGGTCTGGAAGGTGGGACTCATTACACTGACAATCAAAACCCATCTCAGGAGCTCAACCAGGGGATTTGGGGGGGGGGGGGGGCCGGGGGGGCTCAGAAGACAAAACAGAACTGGAAACATCAAAGCCATCACCAAGAGTCAAGGGGGGCTGGGGGGTTGTGCCAGCCAAGTGCCCCACCAGCTGGAGAGAACAGACCAGTGTGAATCCCTCTTAACCCACCTCAAGGTCACGGGGGGCATTGGGCGTCATACAACACCCCCCCCCCCCCACGATGCAGAAGGCCAGTTCAGAATCACCAGTTCACCCAACACTCACGTCACAGAGCCAAAGACCAGGTGATCTGCCAGGCAGTAGTGCCAATCACTGTGCCACCCATCTTACGTATCAAGGTGCCTTTCCCCCTCGTCTTTGCCTGCCCCCAATGCCCCCCACTCTGCAGGAGAAGTGCCAGTGGAAGGTTCAAAGGTCAATCTGGAGAGTCACCACAAGCTGCCCGATTTGATTGTGATGAACCCCTAAATCTGTGGTGGGCTGCTGGTCTTGGGTCCCACGGGCACCTCTGTCTGCGTGTTGGCGTGTTCTCCCTGTGGCCGTGGGGGCTCTTTATCTGGATTGGTGACTCTTCATGTGTCCGGCGTGGCCTCAGAGGTCCGGGTTCAAATTCCACCTTCAGAAAATGGGGGCATGGGGGGCACAGTGGGCAGAACTGCTGCCCTACACATCTTGTGTGTTTGTCCTGCAGATGATTGGGTCCCAAATGGCAGAGTGTGGAAATGCGTGCTGGAAAAGCCCCCCCGTCCAGCCGCTGAACTGAAGCAGGACATGCTGGAGGTCTTTCGGCTTCTTTCTCTGAGTGACCTTCTTCTGAGACCCCAGAGAGCTAAAGTGAGACAAACCTGGTGCAGACCCCCAGTGCTAACCATGGAGGGGGGGGGGGCGCCATGCTGTTGGCAAACACGGTCACCCCACCATACTTGAAATGGCCAGCAGACACCCTGATTAAGATAAATGCAGAAAAACAATAAGGATGGATAAATAAATTAATAAAAGACGTCAAAGGGGCAGTCGGAGGAGAAGGCCATGTGCCCCCCGCTGGAGGGCCCACCTTTAGACAGATCAGGACAGCTGTGAGACCCCCTCCTCCTCCTCCGTGGCCACCATCACCACACTCATCAGAGGTGACATGAGCTCAGCAACAGCAGACTGTGGCCTAAAGCATGGCATCACCGCTTCATGGGCCCCCTTTACCCACCGGCCCACCCACTCGCTGGGGGCCGTTCAGCCCCCCTGCACACATTCAGCTCAATGATTTGCCAGTTCTGTTGACTGAGAGGTGAATCACAAATGAATTTGCCTTTTTGGACACCCCCATGCAACGAGTGCCAGGACGCCATGATTGGAATCAGCGGAGTGCCACCCTGGTACCCGGGCACAGTGTGTTCTGTAGGTAGCTGGTGGCACCCACCTGCCTGTGAAGGTCCTGGGCAGCTTTATAGTAAAATGGATGCCAGCGACTGGACTCTTGTGCAGCGCACTGGAAGACCCTGGTGCCCACCTTTGAGTCTCACGATTCTCGTTGTGTCCCCTCATGTGTGTGAACCCCCAAATTATGTCTTGTTGACATTTAAAGTTAAAAAAAAGAGGCGCATGGTGGAACGTTCCGGCGAGTCTGAGGGCTGTGGTGGGACTGAAGCCCCCCCAAGGACCACCCACTCTCTCCCCCTCTTGTAATTCCTCCTCTGCCATCTCAGTTTTCATGAAATGGGACTCGAAGCGCTGGTCAGTTGTGACAAACGTTAGAAAAAAACCATGTGCCATTGTGGTGGCTGGGTGAATGTGGCACTTGGATGGTCAATCATGGGGTTCTATCAAGCAGAGGGGTTAGAACGGGCGTGGGGGGGCTTAACCACTGTGAGGCTGGCGGACACACAAAGCGGTCTGCCGCTCTCAGAGACCCCCAGCCACGTCCAGCGTGGTCTCCTGAACCAATCTGGTGGCAGTTTCCTGGTCTTGCAGGACCATCGCTTGTGCCCAAGTGTTTGCCACCTTGTCCCATTCTGGGTTGAATTCCCGAAAGAAAGCTTTTCCAGCCTCTTCAGAACTTCCCTGGAATTCCGTAAGTACAAATAAAAGCAAAAACGGAATTAAGAACAAAACATGAAAAATGACATTAAGAGCTAAACTTGAGCAGGACAAGTGCCATGATGGGCATGCAGGGCGGGCGTGAGGTGGCATTACTCGTCACAAAGTGTCACCACGACTTGCGCTTTTGCCACACAAGGACACACAGACAAAGGAGTAGCTTTGGTTTCTTTTTAATTTTTCTTAGAAATGACCCATCAAAGGCTCTGCAAAGGCGCCCCCCCACCCACCCACCCACCCACCCACGTCTAATACTGTCGCTTCATGTCAATGCACACCGTGGGCAAAAACACACAACCGAAGGTGGGCTCGAGCCAAGTTTCAAAAAGAAAAAGTACGTGTCTGCCTTTGAGAATTCCGGGATATTTACAAGAGGGACGTCCTGGGACAGTTTGGGACAGTTTGGGACGCCCGCCCGCCCGCCGACATTAAAAACACAAAGCAAAGTGCAGACATCCACCCATCGACATGATCAGCCATCAATACTGCTGGGCCGGGATGGGTGACCCTCCGAGGTCGTTGCCAGCACAGACAAACCTGCAGTGCCCCCCAATCCCCCCCGACTTGACTTGTAACAGAAGGAGATTCGTTTGGGAGTCTGGAAAATGTCAAAATGTTTACCAGCAGGCCCACAACGCGACTGAGGATGGAGGACTTGCTCCATGGTCTTCAGGCAGGAATCCTACCAGCTTAGTGTCCGACTTGCCCACCCACGCCCAGTCTCAACAGGCTCGTGGAAATGGCTGGTGCTCGGGCATCAAACAGCTAAAAACAGAAGACTCCATGAAGTGACGTGGAGACCCCACCCAAAAAAAAAAAAAAAAAAATGTAAAAGAAGAGCGTCAAACGTCATAAGAGGTGCCTGTCACAACTGTCATCGTCACTCAAAGGGACAAACCAAAAAAAGCAAAGCACAGGCTGCACCGTTCAAATCTTTCTTCTGCGTAAAGAAGGGGGGCTTCAGCAGGGTCTTTATTGGACAAACAGCTTACATGATTTCTGTTGTGGAGGACAGAGGAGCCCACGCAGAACGGCTCGGGATGAGAGGAGACGCTCCACGCTCCACACCAGAGCTTCAGTGACAGCAACTAACCGCATGAGGGACGCTGCCCAGAAAGACGCCATCTTGTGATTAAATCGGCACAGGGCCGCGTCTCGTCATCGTGGTCACTGACATTCACAGATAGAAAGTGCGCAGAACTAAAATCAAAAGCGGGCACCGCCATCTGTTAGAAATGAGAACCACTCTGCCGACTCTCCCGTTCCTCCCTGTCACTCGTCGTTAAGGGGACAGTGACCCGGCGTCCATGCTGAGGACCCCACAGAGGACCAGAGAAAAGAGCAACCATGATTCACCTGGGCTTACACCTCTGGAGGGCGCCCTCAGATGACCACACGTAGTCGGCACCGCCTCGGCTCGGGGGCAGCAGTCCATTTGTACGCAATTCTGCAGAAGATGAGAGACGTCTTCCTTGGAGTTTTCAAACAGTGGAATCGATGGGACCCCAGAGGCGAACATTTCACGAGTAACTCGTGTCCGGGCGCCGCCACACTTCCAAATCCAATGGCTTCCCTTCTGGGTAACACTAAGGACTGGCACTCCGTGAAGCCGACGTGGACCCCGACTAGTAAGGCGTTGATTTGTTTAAATCCAAACCCAAGTGCCAACGCGTTCCACCATCAGCGGGCCCCCTGGCGGGCGTCGCTTCGGTTTTACAGTGAGCTCTGAATACAACGGTGATGTCACCGCTAAATACTGTCAACAGGTCACCGGGGTCGACGCCACACACTCTTCAGGACCCCCAAATACTATCGGCCCACCCTGAGCCGCCAGTGTGCGAGAGTCGTGGCCGATTCAATAAATAATCACCGAGTCCAGCGGGGCTCAGACGAGCGTTCAGACGCACAAGCTAGAGAGCTCGTTATTAAAAATGAAAAAAATAAAAGGAAAAAACGAAAAACAAAAAAAACAAAACTCAGTCCAAAGGGTCAGCAGGGGTCATCTAAGACGAAGTCGTGACATCATCCACTCGAGTCCTTGGCAAAGCCTGAAAGAGGAACACAGACACAGGAGGTCAGGTCTCGACACACGGGCGCCAACGGGACGCCAACGGGACGCCCAACTCAAGCTGGCGCCCCCTTCAGTTTACAAATTAATTAGCAGTGGATGCCAATCGGGAGACGTCGGCTTCAGGCAAATCACAGCAGGCCTTCATGAAGACGCCACTCGAGTGTCAAAGGACCGTCTTTGGTTTGTCCTGCAGTGACGACCTACACACGTCATTACTGTTAATTAACTTGCAGCATCTCAGATCCGATGGGCTCCATTTCTTTCGTTTTTTTCAGGGTCTCACAGTGTCAGTAGTGGGATGTGAACCCAGAGCCTCAAACGCCAAGCTGCCTGCACAGGGGGTCTCACTAAAAGTAAAAAGGCCTGATGTGACTTGGACTGAACTGACCCACAGAAGCCGACCTCTCAAGATGGCCACTCTTTTCTTTTCCTGCTGGCAGACAAAAGGATGTGAGCCCTTTGAAAAAATTGCCATTTATATAAAAAAGTGTGGTGTGATCTTCACCTAAATTACAATCACAATGCGTTTCTAACAGGTGGCGCTCTAATTCTCACTATTGCTCTTGTCCTGACCGAACGCATCCTTCAAACGCTCCCAGTGCGTATCAACACCACGGCCAATGACTCCAACAAAACATACTGGAGTCGGCAAACTGGAAGTCCAACCAATGAAATGGTGGGAGGAGGTGGGGTTTAAAGCTACTCCGACCAATCAGAAAAGACTGAGTTTGCCGTTCACCAGAAGCATCTGCAGAGGTAAAGTGAGCCTCCTAAAGAGAGAGAAGATCGGCCATCCAGAATTATTCAACGCCACACAGCTGGGACTTCCAAGAGTGGAGCCATTCAGTGGTCCGCAGTTTGACCTACGACCTTGGCACGTCTGGCATTCTCCATCAAGTTGACAATTCGTGTTGTGCAGGACACCGGGCCTTTCCAAAGGGTTCACACACTTGTCCTTGCCACTCTACTGAAACATTCATCCATCCATCCATATTCCAACCTGCTGAATCCAAACACAGGGTGACGGGGGTCTGCTGGAGCCAATCCCAGCCAACACAGGGGACAAGGCAGGATGCCAGCCCACCGCAGGGCGCACACACACACACACTAGGGACAATTTAGGATCACCAGTGCACCTGACCTGCATGTCTTTGGACTGTGGGAGGAAACCCACGCAGACACGGGGAGGACATGCAAACTCCACGCAGGGAGGGAGGACCCGGGAAGCGAACCCAGACGGGTCTCCTAACTGCCAGGCAGCAGCGCTACCCCTGCGCCACTGTGCCACCCAGTGTAAAAATGATTCACTTTACAGATATTAAGCTGGTGGTCTTCGAGTGATGCAGGTGGGCTTAACCACAGAAAACTTTTGTTTGCCCTTGGAAAGCTACGACACAGCGAGCGCCTCGACTCTCGTTCTCCCTGAGGGTCTCGTCGACGCACTTGTGGAGGTCTCCTTTGGTCACAAGTCTCCACAATGACTTCCAGGGTGTTTTCAAAATCCTCTCTTTACGTGTAAAGACGTCAATGGCCGAGGCCCCACAACGTGTCCGGCCCCATCATTACTCACCCGCTGGAGCGCCCGCCGAGATGTCAGAAGATTAACGAAGCAATAGTGGGAGGTCAAGCGTTCAGCGAGTGGTCCCGACGCCCTGGCCTCACAGCTCTAGTCCAGCGTACCGCTTTACTGCTGCCGACCGGCTGCTCTCATGGCACCTCATTACAAACATCACCCTCATTCTCAACGGCCACTCGCCCTCCGCTCATCCATTTTTCTTCTCAGCCTCTGCTCTATTTCTAAATGCTTTTCTGGGCCATCCGAGACCCTGGGAGCCTTGGCATTGAAAGGTGGGCGAGTTTCTGTTTTTTCAAACGGCCAGGAGAAGCTGAGTGAGTGGCCAGTTGGCCGAGGTCTCCGGGACTCTCCGGCTTTCTTCAGACTCACCGTGGAACGTCGGAGGTTTACGGCCTCCAAAGATGCGGCAGACGGAGCTCCATTGCGAGTGAGCTGTGGACAATGTCAACGGACAGATACGGTTACTCCGCTTGGAGCGGGCGAGGGTCTCATTACGTGATTAGCCGCCTCTAAAGTTTGAAATTGTCAGAGGACGTGAAGGGCGCAATACAAAAAGGACTGAAGTGAACTGGGCAGACGCCACCACCACCACCTCTTCTTATTGCCGTATTTCTCCCTCTCTCTAGGGCGCCACTGTCATTGAACTGTTGTGGTGCGCGTGTGAGGTTGTGCCCGTCACGAGGGTCACAGCTCAGACACAAACACCCTGAGGTGCCACTGCTGCTCGGTCTTGTCATTCAGATCTGCCGTTCCTGGTGTCAATCGTTTTACTCCTCATCTGTGCCAACCTGGACTGTGCTGGTGAAGTCAACGTGAACTCGGGCCTAAGATAAACGGCATGGAAGGCCACAGCACTAAGGCCGAGAACGTGCAGCTTGTGTGGCGTTTCTTTAGCAGCTACCCAGTAATAAAAGAGAAGGAGAGTAAAAGTGTCTTCATACCCCTCGCCAGTTAGGGCGCAGCAGGCCTGTATGTGCCACTGGTGGTCTTTAATGGAGGTCAGCTTCAAGTACTGGGAGATCTCAGCTACTGACATGCACCCTTTGACATCTTGCTTGTTTGCAAAGATTAGCAGCCCCGCTTTCTTCAGGTCCTGAAAGATGAAAACAAGAATGAGCGGCCATCGTTAGGCAGGAGCCGAACACTTGAACTGTAAATGAATGGCGCAGCACAGAGAAACAGAAACCAAGAAGATCAAACTCACAGTACACCTGGCATCAGGAATGGAGTCGCGCGCCAGCAGCTCCCGCGCCCTTCCCAGGTGTTCGAAGTGGCGCTGCCATTGTGTGAATGGGCTCTGCAATGCGGCCTGTCCGTACAAATGCTGTATGTTTGTATCTACCGTATACACTCGTGTCTTGAAACCCGCAAAATCGATCATAAAATCAGACCCCGACTTGTACGCCCGGTCAAAAATACGACCCTTACATTTTTTTCTTATCTTCTCCAATCTGGCATTGCAAGCAATCTTTGACTCCATATGGGAGACTGGCATCATCCCAACTGACTGGAAAACGGGACTTGTTGTCCCTATCTGGAAAGGGAAGGGTGATCGCCTGGATTGCAGCAACTACAGGGGGATAACGCGGCTCTCTGTGCCGGGCAAGGTCCTCGCTAGGGTCGTCCTCAATAGGATCTGTGATCACCTGCTCACCTACCTGCGACTGGAATAGTCTGGTGTTACGCTTAAGAAGTCTACCATCGACCGTATCCTGGCACTGAGGGTTCTCATGGAGCACAAACATGAATGTCGGCAGAGTTTCTTTGTAGTTTTTGTCGATTTTCACAAAGCGTTCAACTCAGTTGATCGTGCTGCCCTGTGGGGCATCCTGAGGGTTCACGGGATCCCCTCGAGGTTGCTGGATATCATGGCCGGTCTGCCCACTGGTACTGTGAGTGCTGTGCAGAGTGGAGGCAGACCCTCTGTGTTGATTGTTGGGTTCGTCAGCGGTGTGTTCTGCTCAATGCTGGCATGGACTGGGTGTTGGGCAAGGTCGTGGGGTCCAGCGGCTGTGGGGCATCAGTTGGTGAAGTGAGATTCACAGATCTTGACTTTTCTGACAATGCTGTGATCTTCACAGAGTCAATGGAGGCTCTGATCGGGGCGCTCGAGAGACTGAGTGAGGGGTCTGAGTGTCTGGGCTTGCGAGGGTCCTGATAAAAACCAAAGAGCCAGGCCTTTAATGACCTCTTGGGCACGGCCGTCAGCAGTGTGTCTGTCTGCGGAGAGAGTGTCGACCTCGTCATCGAGAGGTTTACTTAGCTTAGCAGTGACATTCATGACTCTGCTGACTCTTCATGTGAAGTCAGTAGACGGATTGGGAGAGCATGGGGGGTCATGAGGTCCCTAAAAAGGGGTGTGTGGCGCTCACGATATCAGCAAAAGGACGAAGGTCCAAATCTTTAGAGTCCTGGTGCCCCCTGTTATGAGACATGGACGCCATCCAGTGACCTGAGATGAAGACTGGACTCCTTTGGTACTGTGTTTCTCTGGAGGATCCTTGGCTCCCACTGGTTTGACTTTGTGTTGCTCATGGAGTCCCGAATGAGTCACATGACCTACATTGTGAGGGAGTGTCAGTTATGGCACTACGGCCATGTGGCGCGTTTCCCCGAGGGTGATCGGCTCATAAGATCCTCATTGTTGGGGACCCAAGTGGCTGGAGCAGGCCAAGGGGTTGCCCACATAACACCTGGCTGTGGCAGATAGAGGGTCATTTCCCGAGGGTGGTACTGGACCGCGTGTTTGCCTGGGGGTTGCCAACCGGGATCCTGAGTTGTTTCATCGTGTAGTGGGTGTGCCCATGTGCTGTACCAGTGCAGGCTCCCCAACTTGACTTGACTTGACTCCCATGCCACAACAGTTTCTCAGACGCATCAAATTTTGTTCCAGCAGCACAGTTACCAATTTCTTTTGTCACTTCAACGATGTTTAATTTAAAACCAGCTTCGTATTTTCTTCTGATCATAGATACGGGATGCTCTTACGATAAATAAAGGTGTATGAGGGTGTGAGATACAAAAAACACAAATCAGTACAAGCGTCAGTTCGGAATAGTGCGGGTATTAAATACCGTGTGGTCACGTAGGCACAATACATAGAAATAAAAGGCCGTGTGCCCCGTGGTGACTCTCAGGTGGGCAGGTGTTAGCAGATCGTAAGCGCAAGTCCTGAGAGAACTTAAACGCGAGTAAATACGGTATCTTGACAGAGTGAGTGTGTGCGTGTGTCTTTGTTGGCATCGTATTATTGTAAACTGTTCGCAGGAGAATTCCATCGTACCACAGACAGCCTTGATAAACCTGCCGGACCCCCATTTAAATATAAAATTGAAACTGCCCAGTTCGACGGGCCCACCGCACTGCTTGTCAGCTCGTGCCCAGGGCTGCTTCACTCCGGGTGAGGAGATCCATTAAACTAAGTAATGACGCGTCCATATCATTTGATAATAAAATGTAAACTAAAGGTTTACGAGACCCTGGCATTCTGTCAGGAGCCACACGCAGGACACTTCAGAGGACAGGAGCTGCCAGCCATCGTATCTGACCTGATGTGGTGGCTCTCGGGTACTTTACCTCATGTGCCAGCATTTTATACAATTCTTCTCTGGTCACGGAAATCCTCTCTCGGTCCGTACTGTCCACGACGATGATTACAAACTGAAAAACACAAATAAAAACACACGCATATTATATTTTACATCGAGCCACCCATTTACACGTAAAGTCAACCTGCGTTAACAACCAAGGTGGCAGCTCCGGTAGGCATGACGCCCATCTGCTTCACCGTCAGCCCAGCAGGACCTCTGTGCCCCCCTTTCTGTGAACGCTCAGGCTACTCCAACCCCATCAGCCCCGATGACTCATGTGAGACCCCATATGCCCACCACAGGCCGTCACTCCTCTGTGCCACACAATGGGATGGCACTTGGGAGGCCTGGCAGACGACACCACAGGAAGTGTTTGTTGAGCCGAACTCCTGCTGACCTTCCCGTCACATGTCCTTCTATTCTTGGTGACAATGACGTAATGATATCACTGCTCGTTCTGATAGTCCCCCCCCCCCCCCCCGTAATTGGCAGTGCCCCGTTTCTGTACCTCCACTGCCTCAAAACTTCATCACGTTTAAATCAGCTTTCATTTGAGACCTTGTGGACATTTAAAGCAAACCCGGAAGGGGCTTCTTCAGCTGCCCATCACTTTACTTCCCTGGCATGTAAATTCATTTGCCAGCGGCCTGGTGATTGACGTGTGGCAGACTGGCGACGCTTACCTCCGTGTTCGTGTAGTACGTATTCCAAGACGATCGCAGGGACTCCTGCCCGCCAATGTCCCACATGAGGAAATGCGTATTGTTAACGACGATTTCTTCTACGTTGCTGCCGATTGTGGGGGACGTGTGCACAACTTCATTCATGGAACTGCAAAACCCAGAGAACAGAATTAGAGAGAAAACGACAGCCAAGCCCCAGAAACACAGCATACTGTAAAAAATAAAGCAGCCAAGCACAGTAACTCGGGTCTGACGTCAGTTAGGCTTAGAAGTGACGACCGGGGCCCGACGCTCTTCATTTCTCTCCAAATTGCGCACCATTTTCGGTAGTCACGTGGGGTCTTTCTCACCTTTCACAGGACAGACAATGAGCCCACCACAAGAGCATCATGGGAGGGGACACAGCGTGTCATTTTACATACGCCACATGACACACATCTCCGGGACGTGGGAGGAAACCTGAAAATGGCTGCCAGGCTGGGAACCGAACCCGAGGCCCTAGAGGTGCGAGGCTGCGGTGCACACGGCTGAGTGAGTCTTTACAATAAAACACAGATGATAAAAAAATATGATTTACAGTGGGTGACTTATTATAAAAAAAAAAAAAAAAACAGATTAGGAGTTTAAATAACAAAGAATTATTATTACAACAACAGTTAAGGCCATTCACATCATACAAGGTAATTAAAAGCCTCTGTGTGTGCTGCGAGATGGCAGTATGGCCCCCAGGTGGCTCTACACGTGAACTGCGAGCCCCAGCCAAGTCCCCCTCCGGCCCACCTATCACACCAAACACGATTAGGAGGGTCTGACAATCACATTTGTACTTACATACGATTCAGGGTCACAAGAGGCCCTAAATAAACATGTCGGGGGTCCTCCGCAGTCCTGAGCCCCCGTCCCTGTAGGTTTGCTTCTTGCGATTTGTCCATTAATGTCATGTGCTGTCATTTCCCAGATTCTGTTTACTTGCGTTACTCCAAAAAATTACAAACCGATTCTTATGAATGAGAACTGGACGGTGGGGATGACTTCATTTTTTATTTTGCTGCTTAAGATTCTGTTCATCCATCTTCTTCCTTGGCTTATTCAGGGCTGGGTGGTCACGGAGCAGCAATCAGTGGGCGTAAGGCAGGAACACTGGGGACAGGACACACACACACACACCCCCACGCACATGCGGACCCCTAGGGTCAATTTAGCATCACCAGTCCACCTAACTGCGTGGCTTTGGACTGTGGGAGGAAACCCAGGGGGACACGGAGAGAACCTGCAAACGCTGGCCCACGAGCCCTGGTCTCCTTACTGCCGCGCCGTTGTGCTGTGCCACCCCAGTTTTGTTAACGCTCAGGTTATTTAAGCCAAGCCAAAGCCTGCCCTTAGGTCTCATTTGAACCCGTGTCCAAACCACTGACCATTTAGTTCTCGGGATTTGGAAACATCTAATGAGAGCAAAAGACACGTGGAAGAAAATGCCAGGCGGACATCTTCTGCCTGTCAGCCACTAGAAATGGCACTGAGCTGTGAACAAAAAAGATACGAGCCGGGCAGTCTAAATGCTCGGACCTACCAAAGCAGATTAAAAAGAACTGGGGCACAAAGGTGGTCCGGGGGTGGGCTTTGAAGTGCACGTGTAACGTCCTGCAGCAGAATTCTGAGAAACACTCCAACTCCTGGAATGCGTTTCGTTAATTTATGAGGCCTCTTATTATAATCAGCACCATCTGATGGCTTCTAGGGCTCAGCACAGGTGGCAATGACGACGTCATGTGCTCAGGTGACAAGTTCAGACCAGAAACAAAGCCTGATCTCCTAATGCAGGCCAACCCCGCATAAGAAGCGCACTCCCAGGTAAAGCAAGCGCCTTAGCAGGAAGAACTGGTCTGCCATTAAACACTGGAACTTGTTCATCAGTGTCGGCGGCCGCCACCGCGTTTGGTGCACACGAGTGCCTCACAAAGACAAACTGTTAGCTTCTGCACATTCTGCTCTGCTCTGCGCTCTCTACGGCCTCCTCACAAACGTCACTCGCCGTCACTTTAACGTTAAAGGACGGGCGATGAGCAGGACCAGAAGATGCTACAAGGCCGTGTTTGACGGGCACCGTGGCATTCAGTCACTCAAACAGCATAAGCGCCAACCAATGACAGCAGAGCAACTCTTAACACAGACTCTCCCAGAATCCTTCACATTCAGCATTCTGACGCTCCATGGGCACCTTCTCCCTGCTGGGAGTTTAAGCTCTTTCTACGGATGTCCAGTGGGATGACAACCAGCGTCCAGATTTAGAGCACACGGTGAAGCTCCGCTTTTAGGAAAACGTTGGACTTTGTGAGGCCACTTTACATTTGTCCCCATTGGGCACACAATATGTGCCACGAATTTGGAGGTCAGTTCACCTACACGCTGGCTCCGCAGTCACCATTTGTGTCACACAGTTGGAAAACAGAGCGGCCATTTAGATGTCAACTTGCATCTACCTGTATTTCATTTCTTTTATGACCGGGGGGGGAGATATTAGCATATATAGTTATACGTGTCTGTTGCGGGGTAGAACTCAAAGTATTTAAATAAAAAAATCTTCATAATTATTGTATTTGTTTGCAGAACACTGTAAGTGCCTAATAACAGTCATTCAAAACTGAAAAAAGTAAACTCGGGGTCATTTAAACTCCATCCATCATCCAACCCGCTATATCCTAACACAGGGTCACGGGGGTCTGCTGCAAGGCAGGAACAAACTCCGGGCAGGGCGCCAGCCCACCGCAGGGCAGCCACACACACACACACCAAGCACACACTAGGGACCATTTAGGAGCGCCAATCCACCTAACCTGCATGTCTTTGACCCAGGCAGACACGGGGAGAACTCCACGCAGGGAGGACCCGGGAAGCGAACCCAGACGGGACTCCTAACTGTGAGGCAGCAGCGCTACCCACTGTGCCACCATGCCACCCCGTTATTTAAACCTACTCCTTAAAAATTACAAAATGAACTGAACACGAATGAGTTCAAAATTGAAACAGAGAACTGTGAACGTAAATTTATTCGCTATGCGCGAGTTCGTGTGAGGTGTGAACTTGCACAACACTGATCAAGACCCTCACAGACCCCTGGGTGACGCAGCTCCTTAGCCGAGTTGATCATTTTAACAGTGGAGAACGTAGACATACGGTTGTTTGAAGCAGCGCAGTATTTCTCAGATCTTGATTTCGTAACGTAGAGACTCCATCATTTCTTCAAGTTCCCCTTTGAACATTTCCGTGGGCGGAGACTCTTATTGTTTCATCTGATTGGCTGATCAGATTCCTACAATTCCAGCCCCTCCTATGGTCCCACAGTATGCCCAGCACATCACACCAGAAAGCACCCAGGGATGCACACATCACCACCACTGGCCACTCTCTCATCAAGGCGGCAGCAGCATCATCATCATCATCATCATCATCATGGCGCTCCTGGGCGTGTCTCATTTCTGGGATAACTGGAAGTTTCTTCCAATAAGATTCTTGAAACAACATTTACTGAAATGAGACACAAGCGTCACCCCCAGGACTCCACGTCACCGAAGACCACAAAGACGTCTCACTAAGGGGGTCAATTTGGATCCACATGAGGAGGAAGCAGCAGCTGCCATGACAGCCCGTCACTTTGTCATTTTGTCTGACGTGCGTTTATTCTGAATTATTAAAACTCTCCTTTACATTTCCTATTTTAGGGTAAAAGGAGATTTTATTTTCCCTTTAAATGGCCTCCCCTCATATCTCATACTTACAACTGATACAGAATTGTGGTTTTCCCAGCATTATCCAGACCCACGACGATAACTTTGTGCTCTGTAAAGAGAACAAAAAAGAAGGAAAAAAAATGAATTCATTTCAAACAAACGCCCCCCCGACCTCAACGTACCCCGAAACCTCCCTTTACGAGGGCCATCTGCTCGACCCAAAGAACGCGGCCAGTCGGTGACAAATCTGGACGCGATTTTAAAACTGGCACAGTGTGGGCTAAGAAACTCGCCGACATGAGCGTCACGGGGAACTCGCGCAGAAATCGACTTCACCACTGGCCAGATGTGCTGGAAAACGGCCCTCATTTCAGATGCAGGCCAACTGGGAATACAGGAACGGCATCACAGCATCAGAAGGATTCCTGACCGAGGGAATGATTGCCCCGAGGATCGAGTGTTTCTTACAAGTGTTGCTGCTCACAGTTTCCATCATAAATAAAACACGATGGCTTTTTTAATCTGAATTGGCTTCCAATGACCTGCTGGATGCGGATCTGCGCTTTCACGTACACGGGCGGCGGTCTTAAGTTACTGGGACTCGGTGCTGCTAGCTTATCTTTCTGACGTGGACCCTCCAAAATGAACTACGAGTTTTAGATGACATCGTTACAGCAGTCTTCACGCTATGACCAACATAATCGCTGTTGACAGTAAGATACTTCCGGACAATTCCATTTATTTTGGCATCAAAACTTAAAAAGTGTCAGGCCAACAACTCCTCGGTACTTCGAGGTCCTGATGCCAACAAGAGAAAGAAAAGACGAGACTCCTAAACCTGCAATCAGCACGGCGACCTGGAATTACCGAAATGACGTCAAAGCCTCCGATTCGCTGGGGTGCTCGTGCTTCGTGAAGGGGTCTGTGCAGCATCACAACGCTCATTAGATCTTTCGAGCAGGAGTGATCACAATCACGATGAATACACGCTTGACTTCCCCCGAGACCACCCATCTGCTCTGCAGTGCTGAGCCGGCGTTTGCACCAATGAGCCGTTTCAAAAGGAGTTAAAAACATCAGGGTTAGGGTCAGGGTTGAAGGTTCAGTGTTAGTGTGAACAAAAGGCGACGCCGCTCCATTCTCCGTCTCTCTCCACCTCCCTGCATTCCAAACTCTCCAAGACTTCTAGTTTAGTTCACTTACGTCAAGACCCCGAAATGTCAGGGGTTCCCCTCCATACTGGCAAGCCCGTCCACCACTGCACATCCAGCCACAAATGGGCAGGAAAATCCCAAACGGGCATCCAAAGGATACCCGGGTACAGGCATCTCTCCTATTACCACGACAAGTCTACTGCAAGGGGGTCAGAGTCGATCCTGGAGGGCCACAGTGGCAGCGGCAGCACTTCATTCCAGGGACTTTCTTAATTATTAACCCGTTACTGCAGCTGCTGTTAGAGCCGGGGTCACATTAGACGACTTTAAGTGATTTTCTGTCATGATTGTGACCAGTTGATGGTGGCCCCCATGAAATCAGCCACCTACTGTAATGTGACATACCAAATGACTAAGACCACCTATTCTGTGACTGGCTGTGATAAAGTTTGACAGGTTTGATTTTGTCGTTAGTCGGAAGGTCACGCCGTATATGCAGGACGGCCGACAACCTAATGAACCAACATTGCGGCCTGGCAAGTTACTGGTGATGAAGTGCAACATGCCAACCAAGTAGAGTAGAGCGAGTAGAGTGGCACTACAATGGAACGCAACATTCAGAGCAGTTCTTAGTGAGAAGGAACTGAACCAACAAATGCGCACCTTGAAGAGCAAAGCACTGAGTGTAGAGGCGAGGTAAGGACTTGTGTGTGTTTAGACTCACAAACAAGAGGGAAGCTCGTCTGTCTGATGTCTCACATTTTACATGCCATAACTGAATGGAGAAAAGAATTAAAGGGCAGAGACTGCTGCCGCACCCATTGCAGCTGCTAACCCTTCATAAAGTGACACTCCATCAGACAATGACATGCTATTGGCCATCAGAAAAAGGGGCGGGAATATCAGAGCTCAGTTGGCAAACGTGACCTGGCCGGCGGTTTGCAGTCGTGTAATTGGACGCGATGCACAGACGAGATCAGCATTTCTGACTGGCAGATCTGACAAACCACATGACAGAAAGCGGTGAACGTGACAATGGCTTAATCGAACCGACATCTTATTTTAACAGACTTGAACTTTTAATTGTTTCAGTTATCAAGCAGACAACGAGACACAACGCGAGCCAATAGCCTGCTGACTCTCCAGCTCACTTCCTGCCCTGTAACTCTGTGGCTCGCTTGGTCGGTCAGTCGGTTGTGTTCTCAGTCGCAACTTTGCAGACCACAGCAGATCCTGACGTCTCAGACCTCAAATATTTACTTGCATGACCACCACATGGGGGCGCAGAGGATCAAGTTAACTGGTGATCTCTCACGCACAAAATCCTCTCTTCTTCCTGTAGCCCCTAGGCTCATATAATACTCCCCTCAAAAGTGTTTACTGCTTCCTAATAATAATCATCATCATCGTCGTCGTCATTTAGTCCTGTTAAGAGCTGAAGATCTATTACTGTGTCTGGTTAATCCACTCTGTAGTTTGGTTGGAATGTACTGTGAACCACGTGCTTGTGTTTAAAGACAACCAATGTTGTGGGTCATTGGGAGTTGAAGTGTCAAGTCAGTGTTTCTGTAATGCGATTGGCTGGGAGGGAGGCGGTGGGCGAGAGGACAGGCGGCACTGGTACGAGGATAAGAGAAAGGCGACATGGAGAATTGAGTTTGACGTTGTTGCCGACGCTCCTGTCGGTGTACACGCTGCAATCAAAGACGCTGTGGTGCAGTCCGGATTAGCATTACCGGCTAACTAGCTGCCAAGAGACGCTGTATACCCAAGATGGCACTCCAGGGGCCTCATGCATAATGCCGTGCGTAGAGTTCACACTATGACATGGCAAGCGGACAAAAGCGGAAATGTGCTTACGCACAAAAAAAATCCAGATGCATAAATCGGTGTGTTTGCCAACTTCTACGTTCTTCCGCTCCATAAATCTCGGTCAGCGTGAAAAGTAACGCACGTGCACGCGCCTGCTGTCCCGCCCCAACTCCTCCCAGAATTACGCCTCTATGAATATGCAAATTAATATAAATAGCTTTTAAGATCAGCATTCTGTGAAAAGGCAATGGCAAAAGCACGGGGGAAAATAGAAGATCAGTGAATACCAAGTGGAGGCAAAGAAAAACGTACTGTTTGTTGGTTTAAACACTGGAATAAACAACAAAAGAAAGTTCATCGAGTGACATAGCGTGTCGGAGAAACTCGAAAGCTCAAGTTGACAAAGTCACACAGTGCCCGAAATAAAAAAGAAGTTGTCAGATATCAAAGTCACCGTGAAAAGGGGAGTCGCAGCCCACCGTCTGAGTGTCGTATGAAAACTTATTAGGATAGAGAGAAAAATCAAATAAAAAAATAAAATAGGCACACAGTGGGGAAAAAGCACGAGATGTCAACTTTAATCTCGAAATTTCCACTTTAATCACGTAGTTTATTTTGTCATTAAAGCAGAACATCATAAACTTCATCTTAAAATTGTTTAATTTTACTAGTTTCTCAATCCCATTGTAACTAAAGTCGCACATTAAATGCTTTGTTTTGTATTTGATCTTCTATGTGCGTGACTCACTACTTTCTCTTCCTCCGACAGGACACAGAATCCATGACATTCGTGATGTTACAGCTCTTTGAATAATTTAAATACTGAGATGTATACGTGATATCATTGTCATGATGATAGGAGTTAAAGCGTGTTATTAAACGTGGGAACACGGTGGCGCCCCGTCCAGAGATTGGTCCTGCCTCTTGTAAGATGATTGCTGCGCCGTGTGTAACCTTCGATGAAATACTTTATTGCAGCAGTCCTGTCTCTTTCAAACGTACTAACCTCCAATTCCTGTCCTTACTTTTCTTTCTCCAAATACCCAATCGCCACACAATCAGCTCTGTAATGGACGTTAAGCCATCTGTAAGCTCAGAACGCCAATTCTTCAAAACGTTTAGAGAACTTTGAAATATCTTTGTAGTACGCGTGTAATTATTCTAATCCATCTCTCCTTCCAGTGTCGCACCAGCAAGAAAACGTGAGGCAGAAACAATCCGCGAACGGAGCGCCAGATCCTCGCTAGCGCAGTGACCCTGTGTCCTAACATGTTTAATTAACAATACAGATTATTTAAATGAAGTTTTATCTGTATAACATAATAAACATATATTGCTGCATTTCATCTTAAAAATGATATCATCATCATAAGTAAATACGCGCTTTATAAAGTGGCGCAGGGTGTGTAATATTATAACCGTATTGCACGTTTCCAGTGAGGTGATTGGACTGATAAGTCCTAACAGGTCTACGAGGAGCACCTGATGGACTGACTGAGTGCGTTTAGAGTTCTTGGGATGAAACTGTTTGTGAACCGCGAGGTCCGTGCAGGAAAGGCTCTGAAGTGTTTGTCGTATGAGGGCAGTTCAAATAGACTGTGCGCATGGCTGAGGCAGCGTGTGCTTGATGCTGTATCCTGATAATCCGATCAGCTGCTGTACTCCTGTGATTCACACTCAGATACAGCGATATAAACACTCCGAGTGGTGCAGTGAGAGGAATATGGAAAAAGATGATCCACTGTGACAACACCTAACAGGAGCAGCTGAGAGAAGAAGGTGGTGCAGTGAGAGTAACAACGCTAAAGCATTTATAGTATTTGGGATAGTTTGACCATTCTGTGGACCATTATATTGTTACACGTTAATTACAATCAGATGAAATACGCGGTTAGTTTCAGTGTATTTATAAAGCTGCGTCAGGGATGTGGATCTGAAACAGAAAGGGAAACCACACTGGAACAGTGGCACTGCTTTGACGCTGGACGCCGCCAGTCTGCAAAACCGAGCGGATAACCTGTGTACGCCAGGGTACAATCTACCGTGGATATGTGTGCGGCTTTACACCAAGTTTAGGTTTTACACATCACGATTTGAATGTGGAAACGCACCGTTTATACATTAGGCCCCAGAAGGTGACCAGGAGAAAGCCTGACATCTCCTCTGGCCAGTTCCATCTCACTCGACGGACCAACTCCTTTTTGCTTGCGGCGTTTGGCCGTGCACCTGCCTGCAGGACGACTCCATCTTCTCCCACAGCGTGGAAGTGCTGCTCTTGGACGAGGGACATCGACCTTTACTCCACTTATTGGTCAGTACGGTGACCTTTTATGTTGGCTCATTAGAGTGAACGGCCCTCCAAGTTTTTGGGCACCCCATTCCCAAGTGTCGACCAGGCCTGTGACTATGTGGGGGTGTGTTGTAATGTTATTTTTATTTTGTTGGGTCACCAGCTTGTGTGTGTGTGTGTGTGTTTGGGGGCCCATAAAGTAGCTGAGTTAGGGTGAGGTTCTAGTCATTCATTTTGCTCATATGACAGATTTGTGACGGTCTTTTCTTTAACGGTGGGATGTTTTAAGTGCTAAGAAATGCAAAGAGTTAAAAGTGCGCTGCCTGAACCTGTGCGTGTTTGTAGTGAGGGGTGAATTTACTGCCATTTGTGTGACTTTTCTCATTTCGGTAATCTATCATTTGTGGGGATTTTGATTGGACTTAACAACAAATAGTTTTAATTATTTATTTTAGTTATTTTTCCAAATTAGTTAATAGATTTTGGGGACATATTTGTATTGTGATTGGTGTTACCAGTTACTAATCGTGAAACAGCTGGCAGCTTATTACAGGGGAGTAGGTATTAGTTAAGGGATTCTAATTTATCCTCTAAAAACACGTATTAAAAATGAAAGTAAAACAGAAATTGAGTTTGCAAACTTAGGGCGCTAACCTGTGGCTGAAGGGTAAAGAAGGCGCTACATTCCCATAACCAGCAGCCAAACAATAAAGCCTTAAAAAAACGAGTCGCTAAAATGTCAAGCAAATTAGCAGCAGTTAACGGTTTACAAACGAAGATGGCCGTTGGAACAAAAACCTGCAACCTCCGCGGCCCAAACTCGACACCCCTGGCCACGGTGACAGACGGCCCACTCGCTCCCCCTGGCCCCATACTTGGCAGCCCCCATTCCCACTTTGTTGAGCGAGTGACACTCCACAGGCCTCAAACGAGTGAGGAGAGGGAAGGCAAACCAGAAATCCTTTCAAACCGTCAGACCCAACACTTTTACTTGATGCTCTCTCATCCGGCACTGTGCTAGGAGTCAGGATTAGCGATTAATAACACAAACTTCACAAATGCTTACCTGAAGAACGACCGCACAACACCAAATACCGCGGGAAGTCAATCACGGGTGACACCGCTGACATAAAGCACATCCTAACTTGCTTGCTTGACTTTATAAGTTTCCACTTGCACGGCTGGGATGGATGAGGTCTCCATCTTTGACAGTTCAACACACCAACCTCAGAAGTGCCTGCAGTTTGACACGGCTGGACCCCGCGAGAACGACGGCGTTCCAAACAGCCGAGGGTCCGGTCCAAAGGAAAGCAGGAGAGATGCAATCTTATCTTATAAAGGGGTCACCTGCCAAGACCAAATCAGGGTCTTCAAAAGCTTAAGAGGTAAGCAGGAGCAACTTCTAGAAAAGACTCCACAATCCTAAGTAGTGCGATGAAAGCACCGAGCTCACTGCCAGCTTTGGTGTGCCACCACCACCACCACCACCACCACTCTGGAGGATCAGCGTGAGCCAAGCGGCTGCATTTACTGAACACTCATCATGAAAATGGTAAGCAGCTATTAGGCCTGAATACGGAGAGCGCCTGGAGTTTAGCCTTGTATAGCGCCCCTCACTTGGCACAGGTCAACGCAGCGAGAGGAAAGAATACAACAACCTCACGACCCATACCAAGGTGCAAAGAGATGGCAGCGCCAATCAAACTCACTGCTTGAAACAACTTCACGCTAAAAGAAACTTTTATTATCGTCATTGGGCAACGGAGAGTGGAGGTGAAGAAAGCAAAACCTTGCAGCTGCGTTGGCAGGCCCACAATCTTGCCTAACAGTTCTGCTGATGTGGGCACCGTTTACCTTCCAGGTATTTGGCTGTTCATCGCGTCCACGACTGTACAAACTCCACAGCGTGTCCCAGTGGCCTGATGGATAAGCAGGGCCCGAGACTTTGGAGTCTCTTCCAGTGTTGGATTACTGCTAAAATTTGGACTCTGGCATGGATACCAGCTTGAGGTCATCAGCACCAAACAGGGTCCAAAGTAAATAACCTCTCAATGAAGTCAGCGAGTGTGACATACCCAACGGCGAGAACGTGTCTACTGGGACATCGGGTGCACATGATGGCAGTTACACAGATAAGGGCTGAACTGTGGCCTGGTGAGTTACTGGCATCACTTCAAACATCGCATGAAGCCAACTGGAGTAGAGTGGCGCTACAGTGGAACACAACACTCAGAGCAGAAGGAACCGTGACGAGTATGGCGCCTCAACACCGGGCATTTCATAAAAACACAGCAAGAGAAACAAAACGGAAGAAAATACTCAAGAAATCTGAACGGCCTAAATGAGAGAACAGCACCCGGTCAGGGTGCCAATGTGTCAACAGACGGACATTTTGGCGCACGATAACAGATCGGTGTGAATGACGCCACTCACGGGGTTTTCACATAAATATGAAGTGTGAAGTCAACGGCGCTGCTTTCACTCAAACCCCAGTCAGCTCTACCTGAAGAGTGACTTTGGACCTAAACTGTCCACTTTATGAACCCTTTTTGGTCAAAGGTCCAGTCTCCATTGGATGTGTTTACCTGACGCTGCAGTAAACGGTGGTTAAGACTTTGGACTTGAAACCCTGAGGTCAGAGGGTCAAATCCTACTGCGGCCAGCTGTGTGTGTGTGTGTGTGTGTGTGTGACCCTGAAGCAAGTCACTTCACTTCACTTGTCTGTACTCCAGCTGCAACAAACAACAGAAATGAAAGCAACACCACCTTATATGGTGCCAGTCGCTGGGGGTAAAGGCATCGACCAAGTAATAAAAAAAGTGAAAGTGCACTTTGTTATCTAAGACAGACTGCGCGGCTTACTTCACGGATATATTCAGCAGGGCTGCACCTTCACCTTGTCTTCTTTTCATCCCATTGAACAATCACAGAGTGAAATTTGATGAATTAAACGAGTAAGACTTGGATTAGTCTTCACACTACCAAGACCCCAATCTTTACCTCGAACTTGCAGGTGGTCCCTCCTCACACAGTGGAGCTCAGATGCCATTTCTTTAGATCCTTGCGTATTTATGTGAAAGTCAGAATCACTAAAGGAGTGAGAAACGATGACACACTTTCCCAGGTGTGTTCCATGACAGAAGTGTAATAAGCAGTAAGGGAGTCCCCACCTTATTATCAGTAGGACTGGCTTGTCACGGACCTCCCATTTTATGCATCATTTGCTGCCATTCACATCATCTTCCAGCTACAGTGACATACAGAAGAGCTTATCCATCCACCTTCCAAGCGCACTTATGCAGAGCAGAGTCACAGGGACATTGGTGCCAACACCAGCAAGCACTGGGCAGAGACAACACCCAGATGGTGTCTGAAAATGAACCTTCAGTGCGTGATGCTAACACCCTCAATAACATTTCCAGAAAATTCCTCAAACTCGTCACAACCTGCTGCCCCCATTACCCTTCTTCTTCTTCCTCTTCTTCTTCTCATGTCATTCACAACTTTGGAAGCCTCCCTCTTTGCCACACCCCCTCCAGCACCTGCAGCCAATGGCTCACCGCCTCTCAAACCTCCTCAACCTGTTTCCCTTGGCCACAGGACACAACACCTCCGCCCCAAAGCCCTCTGTCAGGCCAGTGAAGCTCCGCCCCTCCACCTGATCGCTGGCACCTCAGTCCTTCTCAACTTTGCTTCACGTTACGCCTTTGTCGGCCACGTATCACATCCACTCACCGAGCAGTCAGCCTCTTGGCTTTAGTAAACCTTTCATCTTAAGGGCAGGAAGTCAGTCTTCTTTGGAAAACTGGCTTGGGTGTCATTATGGGGTGTAGAGAAGGGAAATGAGGAAGGAAATGTGTGTGAGGGCATTCAGAGCTGGCCCTAAGGAGGAACAAGGGTTAAATGATCATTAAGACCCCCTTACAGTACACAACCTCTTGTTGCAGGGCTTCACTTCTCCTGTAACTGACATCGTTAAACCCAAGTGGACCGCTCAGTAACACACAGCCCTAATAATGGCGGACATCACCCTGCAGGCTCGAGTGCCCCCCACACTGGCAGACCCTGTGGGTACTTCATTCAGTTCAATAATAATAATAACAACACACTTCATTTATATAGAGCCTTGCCCGTGCCCAGCTCGTTCTAAGACATGGCGGGTGGGGGGGGCTGCTCCTCCTAAGACTTACAGGCACCGTGGGGGTCTCAGGGAAACTGGGCGTTTTGTCCCACCCTTTTCGTGAGGCTCATCCATTATTAATATATGAGAGACATTTGCTACGTACAGGGTTACGAGGGTCCCGTTTCGACGTGCACTCGGTCAAAGCCCCGGCGGCGATCTTACCTTGATGGTTGAACAGCCTCCAGAGCTTCGTGAACAGGATTCCCATATCTAATGGAGGCACAGGGGCCTGCAGCTGCAGACGCGGCCTCCGTCAGCAATCCCGCACTGCCGTCACTGCCCCTGTCAAGGTGATCGGTACCTGGCTGAGGAAGACGACCACCTGGCCCGCTCGGACTGGGACTCCTGGACGGGAAGGCAAACGGCGCTGCGGAATTACATCACCGACCGGGCGCCACAATGCAGCTGTTTAAGCAGCATTTCACATCAGCAAACAGAAAAGGAGAAGAGGCGTAAAATGAAAAAATAAAAAAAGAAACACGTAAGGGGGCGGGAAAACAGCCCACACTGACACTGAAAGAAAAGACCCCACGAAAAAAACACCGCGTCGTCGCTGCCCTCGTAGTCCAAGTAGCCGAACAGCTGCGGGCACGGCACAACACAGCAGAGTGGGAGCGGGCAATGCGCCTGCGCAAGACGGCGCGCGCGAGGGAGCGAGCGGGACAGGCTGGAAAAGGACGCGCACGCCCCCGAAAGACAGCGTGTGCGGATATGACGTCGATTCCGCGGCCGGAAACGTGGCCACGGGGACACGTGAGCGGGAAGGCGCGTGCGTGAGTCACTGAGTCGCGTGCTTGCGGTAAGCGGTCGGTTGGTTTGTCAAATCCACTCGAACTGTTAAACTGCTTAAAATGGAATTGCACTTCGAATCCATTGGGAACAGTAAAAATACGAACGCTGGAAGAATCATTCATGTTTTATGTAAGCTATTTAAATAAGTGCATTTATTTTGTCCAGGTGGATTGAGAAACAGCACTTTATTTGCCAACGGTGGGAAATTGTTAGGTACAAGTTGAAGTGTCTTTTATTTATTTATTTGTATTAGAATGACAATAAAGCCACTTGACTCAATTATCTAAAAAACGTGCTTAGCGTTTAATGGCAGTGTGGACTATTAAAGCTCGTATGTCCCGCTCATTTTACAGTCACAAACCCAAGTTGCTGCTCTTGGAAACCCGTTTTTGCAGGATTTGAATTCAATTTAAGAATGGCAGCCTTCAAAACATTCACTTCACGAAGGTTCATCGCACTAATTTTACCATTTGTGACAACATGTAATGCAGTTAATTAACTACACTGCAGTGCCATCGACGCATACGCATGAGGTGCATTTCATGTTGGCACGGCGTTAACGCGTCGTGATTAAAAACACAGCGAGCAAACGACTGACTGCGTTTCACTGTGACGCACAGTTTCTGTGTCAGTTTAAAATGTGAACAGCAGTCGATCGTTTGGCTGATGTGCTTTTAATTATGAACCGTTAAAGCCGTGCCAAAGTGACACGTGTACAGGTCGTTGTTTTCAACCCGGGTGGACGAAGGAGTTTGGGTTCGTCGCGAGAGGCGATTGAGCGTCCGGCGTCACTCGAAGAAATTCAACGATGAGGCAGATGGAGCAGAATTAATCAGGAAAGCAGAATATGAGAAGCAAAGACGTGCGTTCAAAACTCAACGCAACGTTAAAAACCGGGCCACAGGGGGCAGCTGTGAAATCTGAGAATGTTTTACCAAATACGGAGGAGCATCTGCAGACGGAGAGGACCTGAACGACGCAGTGCATCGGTTTTATTTGTTGGATTGCCAAACAAAGAAAGAATCTCGTCCAGAATGAACGATTTGCCCGTTTCAGCACAACTGTAGAAAGGCGGATCACCGAAGTGGCAGAAAGCGTCCATTTGCATCAATCCGTGATGTGGACAGACGCACCCATGTGATATGTGGCCGTGGTCATCGATGGTATCTCGCGTCTCACTCGGGAACTGGACGGTGGGTGTGGCGCCGTTACCTGTCAGTCTGGAAGCAGAGGTGGAGACACCGTAGTGTGCAGCTGGGGTCCTTGCCCGGCCGGGACGTCTCCACGCTGGGAAGACCGGGGGAGCCCGAGCGCTTACCGGGTCGCTAGATGGCAGGGCTTCATGGGAGTTGGAGTTTGGTGCAGCCCTGTTGGGATCTGCAGGCGCCACCAGCGGGTGCTGCAGCAGGAGCCGAGCCCTTATGGGCAGGTCTTCTCCCACACCCGGAAGTGCTGCCGGAATAAATAATCAATCACCTGGAGCACTTCTGGGGGTCTTATAAAAGAAGCCAGCAGCCGCTACGATCGCGGAGATAGCGAGTGACATCATCCATTCCACAGTTGCTAAGTTACAAACGCAGCACCCCGAGGCACTTGTGCTAATCGCTGGAGACTTTAACCATGTGACGCTGGACAAAACATTACCTGCCTTCTCCCAGTATGTGGACTGTAACACCCGGACTATCGACCTACTGTATGCCAACGTTAAAGACGCACACAGTGCCACCCCGCTGCCTGCGCTTGGGAAAGCAGATGATAACCTGGTTCTGCTTCAGCCTCACTACAAACCAAGAGTGAGGGCGCTACCTACAACCACACGCTCATTCAGGAAGTGGTCTCCTGAGGCAGAGCAGGCTCTGAGAGACTGGGATATACTGAGGGGTCACATAGTGAGAACATTGATTACATCAACTTCTGGATGGACATTGGAGTTCAGTAAGATCAGTACGCTGCTATGCTAACAACAAGCCATGGATTACAAGTGAAATCAAAGGCCTTTTGAACGAGAAGAAAAGGGCTTTTGAAGACGGTGATCAGCATGAGCTCAAGAGCGTACAGAAGGATCTCCGAGTCCAGCTCAGGGCAGTACAGGAGAAAGCTGGAGCAGAAGTTACAGAATAACAGCATGAAGGAAGTGTGGGATGGGATGAAGATCATCACTGGCTGCAGCTCGAAGCGGGGTGCCACCATCGAGAGAGACGTGGAGAGAGCAAACCAGATGAACAACGTCTTTAACAGGTTTGACCACCCTAACCCACTCTCACCTCGGAGTACTGCATCCTCCAACCATCCTTCTGCTGATACCAGCATAGATGAGACATCCCCGCCCACAATTACAGCAGCCCAGGTGAGCAGAGAGCTGAGGAGACTTCGTGCCAGCAAAGCAGCGGGTCCAGATGGAGTATCGCCACGACTGCTGAAGGCCTGTGCACTGGAACTGGGGAGTCCTCTACAGCTCATCTTCAACCTGAGCCTGGAACAGGGGAGAGTCCCGAGGCTCTGGAAGACATCTTGCATCACCCCAGTCCCAAAGGTATCACGTCCTGGTGAGCTGAATGACTTCCGGCCTGTCGCTCTGACGTCACATGTGATGAAGACCATGGAGCAGCTGCTGCCTCACCACCTGAGGCCACAGGTCCGCCACGCCCTCACCCCTCTGCAGTTCGCATACCAGGAGAAGGTGGGAGCGGAGGATGCCATCATCTACATGCTACACCGATCCCTCTCCCACCTGGACAGAGGCAGTGGTGCTGTAAGAATTCTGTTTCTGGACTTCTCTAGCGCCTTCAACACCATCCAACCTCTGCTCCTTAGGGACAAGCTGACAGAGATGGGAGTAGATTCATACCTGGTGCCATGGATCGTGGACTATCTTACAGACAGACCTCAGTATGTGCGTCTCGGGAACTGCAGGTCTGACATTGTGATCAGCAGCACAGGAGCGCCGCAGGGGACTGGACTTTCTGTTCAGCCAACATACATCAGACTTCCAATACAACTCGGAGTCCTGCCACGTGCAAAAGTTCACTGGCAACACTGCTATGGTGGGCTGCATCAGGAGTGGGCAGGAGGAGGAGTACAGGAACCTAATCAAGGACTTTGTTAAATGGTGCGACTCAAACCACCTACAACTGAACACCAGCAAAACCAAGGAACTGGTGGTGGATTTTAGGAGGCCCAGGCCCCTCATGGACCCTGTGATCATCAGAGGTGACTGTGCGGAGGGTACAGACCTATAAATACCTGGGAGTGCAGCTGGATGATAAACTGGACTGGACTGCCAATACTGATGCTCTGTGTAAGAAAGGTCAGAGCCGACTACACTTTCTGAGAAGGCTGGCATCCTTCAACATCTGCAATAAGATGCTGCAGATGTTCTACCAGACGGTTGTGGTGAGTGCCCTCTTCTACGTGGTGGTGTGCTGGCGAGGCAGCATAAAGAAGAAGGACGCCTCATGCCTGGACAAACTTGTTAAGAAGGCAGGCTCTATTGTAGGAGTAAAGTTGGGCAGTTTAACATCTGTGGCAGAGCGATGGGCGCTAAGCAAACTCCTGTCAATCATGAAGAATCCATTGCATCCACTGAACAGGATCATCTCCAGGCAGAGGAGTAGCTTCAGTGACAGACTGAGGAGACCCCACACTATGCGACTCTTCAGTTCCACTGGGGGGGTAAACGTTAACATTATAGAAAGTTATTGTCTGCTTTTATATCCATTTTTATTACTATTTAATTTAACATTGTTTCTTTGTATCAGTATACTGCTGCTGGATTATGTGAATTTGCCCTTGGGATTAATAAAGTATCTATCTATCTATCTATCCATCTATCTGTCTATCTACTCGGGAGGAGGAGGAGGACGAAGTTTGACCCGAAGAAGAGTGGAGGAGAAAGAAAGAGACAAGAGAAGAAGTATTGGGGTGGTGTGTGTGCCTAGTGCTTGGACTGTGTTGTGCCCATGAGAGCGGGGAAGGCGAAGAAAAGGAAACAAAACCAACTGTTTGTTTTATAAGTGTGCCTCCCGTGTCTGGTATAGCGCCTTCGTCACAACGCCAAGAGAATATTCACCATTACAACAGACGGTGCCCCTGCTGTGTACGAGTTGGAAAATGGAAATCAAATTGGTCACCCGGTCACAAACTTTCATCGCTTTATTCACCAGGAAAACCTTTGTGCCAAAATCCTGAAGTACGGATGCAGTCGTTGGAATTGTTAACATTCCTATGGCTGGCTCGTCATTAACCCACCGACAGGTCAGGTCACTGATGGTCAGGGTCTACGAGCCGCGCTGTGAGAAGGTTTGACGGCGAGTTGTCATCCTGTTATTTCTCTCTCTTTTTTTTCGTATTTCTATTAAGATCCATTTGGCCGTTTGCCTCCCTGTACGCCAGGGTTTTACTGTCATTCCTTCTCTTGGATATTTGTGCCACCTTTTAGTGTAACTTTGAAGGTTTAACCCCTTTAGCCCTGCATAGGCTGTTGAAGGCGTTAGGAGTTGAGCCCACCAGGCTGAGGCAGAGGAGGTCTGGTGGGACTGGTGAAGGTTTCTGGTGGCCTCAGGTCCTTTATGCTGCGGATTTGACTCCAGTTCTAGACAGTGGCAGGTCGTTCCTTTTAAATTCAACTCGCTTGGTCTCAGTGGTGTGTAACCTGAGGGGCTTCTCGCTGTCAGTCAGAGGACAATTACTGCCGCCTGCTGAATTCCGGTGCCTTCACCGAGCAGGTGCTCAGATTCCCATTCAGGCTTACTGGTCCACAAATCCTTCACTTTCAGAGGAGGTCTTCTTTGCCTGATGTGGTTCAAATATTGAAGATTTTCAAATCTAAGAGTTTCCGCTTTTGTTTCTTTTTTTGAAAACAGCCACTTAAGAACGCAAGGCGTTTGACGAAGAGGCCGTCCGGTCAGTCAGGTGTTTGTCGATCACACAGCTGTGGTCACTCGGACGCCAATGCAGCTGAACGAGTCGTGCGTTTTAAACATGGCAGAGTTCTGCACAACTCCGTCACACTCGAAGGCAAGAACTGACGGTCTGTGGTGCTCTTTGAATGGCGGCCAGCAGAAGTCCCAGTTTAGGTGCCCTATGATATCGTGACACGTCTTTGTTTGTCGCGGGGGTCCCAGCCATCCCTCGATCCCTGGGAGCAGCACCAGTCCACTGACTGGAAAACGTTGTGGCAACCAGTAAACTCGAGTAGAAATGGCGCTAAAGTTTTGTCCTCGGTGGATCCAACCGTGGATGACCAGGATGCTGACCTTTATACTGCTGCGGCAAAGATGTCATGTGTCACACACTCCAGGTGGTCCACTGCAACCATCAAACAGCGGTGCCCGTAGGCAAAGCAAGCTGGCACTGAGGGAGAATGCCAGTCATTCTTATGGAGACATGCTCAGGACGTTGGGTGGGCTCTGACGTTTGCTTCAGTGTTCCCCTCCCGATGCTTGGGGACCACAGGCTTGTGTCCAGTTTTCAGAAGACGTCTGTGAATCCTTTGGAATTTCCTGGCCGTGTGGCACCTAAGAGGCATTCTGGATGTCATGGGAGCCGTAATAGCGGCGTAAACTGATTTCAATCTGGGGGTCCCCATCTCCAGTCCTGGAGGGCTGCAGGTTTTCATTCTGACCCTTCTCTCTATCCATCCATCCTCCAATCCACTATATCCTAACTACAGGGTCATGGGGGTCTGCTGGAGCCAATCCCAGCCAACACAGGGCGCAAGGCAGGAAACAAACCCCAGGCAGGGCACCAGCCCACCGCAGGGCACACACTAGGGACAATTTAGGAGCGCCAATGCACCTAACCGGCATGTCTTTGGACTGTGGGAGGAAACCCACGCAGACACGGGGAGAACATGCAAACTCCACACAGGGAGGTCCCGGGACACGAACCTGGGTCTCCTAACTGCGAGGCAGCAGCGCTACCCACTGTGCCACCGTGCTGCCCCTTCTCTTAATTGGTAACCTGTTTCTGCTGCTAATTTGCTTCTTTTGAGTTCATTTGAATTGACTTGTTTTTGAAGATTTGTTCCTCTGAATTGCTTCATGTCTTTCCTTAAACAGAAGTGAGTGACCAACAGAAGACCACCCAAGTCAGGGCCTCAAACGCCAAGCAGCTGCTTAATGAGGCGCCGAGTCTTGTCGTTCATTAAACTCTTTAGTTCTTTGACTCCATGGCTGTAATCGTTGATCTTCTCTTTTCTAAGAGCACTGGGGACCTGAGCAGATCAACTGAGACCTTCATCTTTCTTTATGTTCAGATATCGTATGATGGGCACAGTTGGCAGCTCTGGTTTTGTATCTCGTTACTGTCTGGCTGCTAATTAATGAAGAGCAAATCACTTGATCAGAATGGGAGACGAGTTAATTAGCAGCACAAACAGGTCACTGATTAAGAAAAGGGTGAGAATGAAAAGCTGCAGCCCTCCAGGACCGGAGTTGGGGACCCCCTGATTTAAAGGGTCATCGTCGTCACACGCACACGGCCTCTCTCTGGTGCCGTCATTAGTGAGTCACATCCTCCATCTTAATTGCAACTCCTTCTAGAACATCTGTCGCCACATCAGGATGTCGTCGTTCTCTTTCCTCTCCTCGGTAATTCAAGCAGCAGAGGTCCGATAGTTTGGCCATTTTATGATAGTGAAGCTGCTTGATTGCTCTCTGCTTTGTGATTATCACGGAGGATTTGTGGCAAACACACTCGGGCTCTGGCCTAAGACAGCGCTGAGTGACTGGCAGTGCCAACCAACCCGTCCATCTGTCAGTCAGCAACTCCTCGAGGGGGTAGACGGCTGGTCCTGATGGCAGTGCGGCGCAGGGCACCTCCTTGTGACGCCCGTGTCCCCTCGTCCAGGCGTGTGTCCACCCCAGTGATGTCTGGTTGGAAACGTGGTGCTGCTCTTTCATTCTTCACTGCCAGCAGATTCTCCTGGTAGTTGCGAGGCTCTCGCTTTATACGGCCGTGTCTTGCCAGATGACGATGTCTGAGGGCATCCTGATGATCTGAGGCCTGCTGAGACGGAGCAGCCAGTGGTGCCCCATCATCACAGGACGAAGGAACTCGTGTGTTTCACCAAAGAGGGGCTGACGTGATTAGTGAGCTGACTTCGAGTTCACGTTAGAGAAGAAAAATCCAAGGATGCCCCCCCCCCCAAAATTTTCACGCCCAAAATGCCACGGCTTAAAGGTAAAAAGAGGGCAGATGGTCGGAGGAAACAGCAGCAAAGGTGAAGGCTTTTCAGGGCGACGTCTAATGTTTCTCCAGTTGCTCTTAATAATTGATCTAAAGCGTCGGCCGCCGTTTGTTCAATCCTAGCGTTTCTGGTTTCACTGCCATCCACGACACGACAGCCAACAGTGGTGGGAACAAAAGGCGCACATGAAGCGAGATGTGTGACCTGAAATGACTGCGATGGCGCGTCTTCCTAGCATTAGTGCCGTCCTTGAAGGGGCAATGACACTTGTCAGCCCTGAGCCTGTCTGGCCTGTCACCTTCACCGGCCCACACAGCCTGGACGCTGGTCACCTCAGGACTGCGGGATGGCACATCCTTACCGTGGAGGCTTCTGTGCTTCCTCCACACTCGTCCTCGTTTGTGAAAAGGCCATCAGATGTTCTCACGGTGGTCCTGACGCCAATCAGCTCAGGGGCTCCCCTAGTCGAAGGTGTCCATCCAGCCAGCCATTCCTAGAGTCGGGAGGACGTGACGAGAGGGCATCGCAGGGCCCCTCCTCGTGACACCCACACTCACTCATACAGGCCCACAAGGACACGGAGAGAACCTGCAGACACCCTGGCCAGCCTTCATAGCTCTCTGGCGCCATGTCACAATCAGCTGGCAGGATGTTCATTCGGGCCGGGGGCTGTCAAAGTCATTCTGGGGGGCTTTCATTCTAAATACCACCCATTGGACTTCATGGGCATCACGTGACAGACACACAAGTGCACATGGGAGCAGGCTGACCGGTCACCCTTTGGCTCGCCTTACGTCTGCTAATTAAAATAAAACAAACAAACAAACAAACAGTAAAGGGGTCCACGTCTAAAAAAAAAAAAGCATTCGGAATGAGCGGCTGAGCGAAAACCTCCGGCACCCGAGTCCGAGACCCTGGCATTAAGGCAGCTTGACTTTGGTGGGTCAGTAACACACAACGAGACCCTCAGCCGATGTGAACGGCGCAATCTGTGGACACCGCATAAAACAACAAAACGCCAAAGCGGATTCTGGTGGCGACATACGTGGAGAGCCCTGATTGGATGAACCAACAGGCACACGAGCACACCCACTCCTCATCGAGTTTTCTGAAACGAGAGCTTAACAAAGTCTTCGTCGGGCATTCACCAGTGCAGTGAGTGTGGCCTGCTAAAGGGGGCTCAAGTGGGACAGCCCACTCTACCAACGGGCCAAGCTGCCCGCTTCACTGACGCTCCATGAGCCTCTGTGGAGGTCACCATTGGTGATGCCCTCGTTCTGCCCTTCTCTGTACGCTTTGTCTCCTTCCTGTTGGCCAGCCGGAGGTCCAGCTTTGTACCGCAGGTGGATGCCAGCTGCTTCTGCTTTCAAAGTTGTTGATTTTTGTAATGCCCTGTGAATGCGTCGTGATGAACCATCAAATGCCAGACTGGGTCTTTGGACGACTCGCCGAGTAAAGGTCACTTATTGGGGTGGCAGGCCCACCTGTTAAAAGTTCACCTGTCCTCTTCCACACACCACGCCCAAAGGGGTGGGCACTGTTATGCCTTTGGCTCCCTCCCATTGGCCAGCTGCAGCCCCTGTTGCTAGGTAACGCGTGGCCAGTTACGTCTCGGCCCGACCTTTGGGGCTCCCTGTGTGCCCGAGTGTTGGGGTCGACTCCTCTGCTCAGGTGTCCTTCAATCAGGGCGCCTTTCATGGCCAAGAGATCTGCTTGAGTGGGCAAAAATGTTACCTGAGGCAGAAAGAAAAGATGTGAGAGGAGAAACACAGTAAGGGGGGCTCGACACGAGGAATCGGAATAATTCATGGCTCAGGATCAAATGAACGTCAGATGACCTCCAAAGACACAGAAGAAACACCGGAAAAGTTTTAGTTTCCATTTATTTTAGAAAAAAAAAAACTTTTAAATGCAGCTAAATATTTTTTACACATCTAATTCCCATAAAACATTTCTTTTTTTTTGTTTTGAATTTCATAAACCAAAGTGTTGTATCATGCATGCAATTTGCATTTCCCTTTTTTAAATGTCTTCTTCCACAAAAATAACAGCACAATTTCAGTTGAACTCGGATAAGCCGCTAAACAGTATGTGGAGAGTTAAAGCATCAGCATGCAGCACTTTACACATTTGCATAGTAAATGATTGGATTTTACCCAGCATGCCTTTTGTCGCGTTCTGCGCAGATTTTGTCAGTTTGTGTAATTTAAGGAGCAGATAACGTTGGGGCTCGGACTTGAAAAGGAGAAACGAAAAACTCGCTTTGAAGGCGGAGTCATCGGCCCTCAGCCGATTGGTGCAAACTGTGACGCACAAAACTGGTTCATACCGGAAAAGGGAAAACGAGAGAATGGTTGAGTTCACCTGTAATTTCGCTCACTCCTGGCTGGGAGAAGCATCCATAAAAAAAATAACTTCTTTAGTGACAGCAAAAATAACTCTATGTCATCCTAACGTCCGCGAAAATGAAGGGGGTCCCCATTATTAGACTGAAATATACATACTGTTATCTCTTTAAATTTGATCTCTTTTTAAAAAATGCATTTAAAAAGTCCCAGTGTCACTGGTTGGAAAAGAAACTAAAACGGAAAAAGATTACATTACCATGACAACACATGCAATATCCACCAAATATGCCCTCGTTAAAAATAAATTAATTCAACACAAATGACAAAATAAAATCAACTGCAATAAAGCAGCCATAAAGTTATAAAAAAAAAAAAAAAGACAAAGTGACAAAGCAAAACTACACGGGTGGCACTAAAGCAAGACCTCTCCTTCCCGAATGTCAGCAGGGGCCCCACAATTCCAAGGAGGAAGCCGAGGGACGTCACATCCTCAGGGGCCACGTGGGAGTGGATGGCTGGCCGGGGGGCCTCGCGTCTCCAGTGTGCGCTGTGAAGTCTACGGCAGTAGTCGGAGTTTGTTAAGTACGAAGAGTTTGGGAAACGAAGAACAATTCTGGGCGGCGGTGCAGTGGCAGGTGACCACGGTTTGTGTCCAGGGTGTCCTCCCACAGTCCAAAGACATGCAGGTCGATGTGTGTGTGTGTGTGTGTGTGTTCAGCTCGTGATGGACTGCGATCAGCTGCAGCTTCACCACAAATCTGCTCTGGTTCAGAAGATGGATCAACGGTTTTCACCCAAAGCACAGATTCACAGAGGACCAAATGCACTCCAGTGATGACAGACCAACTGTAGGTCCCCAACAAGGCTGAGCCACCAAGCTTTTGTACCTTCATGTTCAAGTGGCATGACAATCCAAATGACGATGACAGAGCACTTCCACCTCGTTGTGGAGTCTCGCGTCCCGTAAGTCTGCACCCAGAACACTCGCCAACCACATTTCAAAGGGCTACTCACTGAAAATCCTGAAAATCAAAACTGAACTACGGCGCCAGTCAGGCCATGAGTGCTCAAGCAAATCACCTTCATTATGGACTATGAAGAGCCAAAGCCACATGTCACACGTGCTCAGCTGGAAGGAGCGAGTGATGTCCAGAATCGAGGACAGGCTTGAAGCAAACGAAGCCGCACGCCTAATGATTTACAACTACGGTGTACGTGCTTTGCAACTGAGGTAACAGGAGCAGGTCAGGAGCCAGAAGGGCCGACAGATCAGCTCACCTGTCCCAAGAGCTCTTCTGGCAGGTTCTGAACGCCAGCAGGACCTCCGACTCCACTTCACGACTCGGTTTATTTGTGGGCGGTGGTGTGATGCACTTCCCCTTTGTATCCACTAGGTGTCCCAGATTCGCTCTTTAATATTCAGTTTCTTGGGTGGGGAATTGCAGACCACCAGAACACCATCACTGCACTTGCACAAGAAGCCCGCTGCAGCAACACACACGCCGCCGCCGGCTCTACTCGTCTCGGTTCCCCTTTTTCACAAACAGTTTTCGGCCCTGTCCATGCTTTGTTCACTTTGCCACTCTGCCACCGTGTCCTGGTGCTTCTTGTACTCCACCAAAGATGGTTTTTCTTAAGTCTCTGCGAGGCCCTGCCGCGTTCTCGGACATGTTGTACGTATCCGGCCTACCCAGGTCACTAAGGACAATGAGGGGGCTTAGGGGGAACCACTTCTGATCATAAATGTGTTTTTAATCAGAAGCAAATGCTGACTGATACGGCAAGCACGGCCAGCAGAACAAATTCCAGTTACCAGGTGCTTGGAGGCTCTAAAGTGAATATCTGCAAGTTCATAAATATTACACGATAAATAAGCAAAAATAAAATCTCAAACTTTAAAAGTTAAATAGATTTATTTTTAATCTCTTCTTTATGTCAACCATAGCTAGGCATGTTGGAATAATAACGTAGCACCAGATAAAGAATTCTACACTGGCAATAGTCAACTACTCAAAGTAGTGTAAATCTCATATACAGCATTAACACACGGTTAATGACAACTTAAAGGTAAACAACCACTTCAATTGGTTGATGAAGATTAATAGTCAACAGATTCATAATAACAATAATATCCATCTAGAAAAATAAATGCTCACAACGTGAATACAACAGCTCTCACACGTAGGAGTGGGGCGGGTCCTTACAGAGACCCTACGCGGCCCCTCAAGCGCATTTCACAATTCGGGATTCAGAAAGGTGTCGAGATATGAAAGCGACTACACAGTCGGTGCGAGTATCTTAAACATCATGCGGAGTAACGTCATATCTGAAAAGCTAACACTGAGGTACTAACCTGAAAAGATGGCGCTTGACTTCTACTACGCAGTCTGCTAAACCAGTTAAGAGTGCGCCGACAGGACGAGGGCATGGCAACGTCTAATCTAACTTTGTGCTAACACAAATGTGCAATCCTAGTTTTCCAGTGTGCTTGCTATTTTAGTCGTCCCTTTATGAGTTAGGAATCTTGGGAGTTCTGAATGGACTTTGGGGGTGAGCGGGAGCGCTTACAGCAGCCTCACAATAAAGCAACACGTCTGTGGAGAAAAGTACAAATTGGGCAACCAAAGTATGGCAGTAAGCACATATCATCGTCGATGTAAGGCATCATCAGATCGACACGTCATTGGCAGCACGGCAGTAGCGCGTTGTGAAAGCCGACTCAAAAAGAAGTTACACAAAACCGTATATTACACCTGCGCCACACACAATCCAACCACAAGCTGTGCCAGGAGTGCCAACAGCCTCGTGGCTTTAAAGGCAAATCTGGGATTAGCAGCTTATGCTCTCCCTGTGTTCTGATGGCTTGGATCTGATGACACCTCAAAGTCAGACTCTCCTGTAAACCGTCTGTCAAAGCTACTCGCAGACGCCATGCATGGAACACACACCATGCACACAGCAAAAAGAGGAAGGAATAATGCAGTGAAGTGAACAGCGAGAACAGGAAGAGTATTTTTAGTCCAGATCATTATTTGAAATCTTTTTACGTGTATATATATATATATATATGTCCGTTTATCTATTAGATTTGATCAACTTTATGATATCAATATGCTCTTCTGTTTAGATTAACACACTCAGCCTACACCCATCCATCCTCTTTCAGACCACCGTCTTCCTGGCCATCACGTCCATGGTGGGGGGACAACAATCCACTAATTAAAGAACAACTTTGTAAACCCTGCTCAGCCACAGCCGTATCCACAAAGCTTTCCTTCTTCAATTGCTAGGTCATTTGAACATGCGGACACACGCACACACACACTTTAATATCTTAAGGGCAACATACCGATTGTCAGCAAAATGAACAACTAAAGGAAAGCGGACTGTTCAATTTAATTTAATGCATAAACGACACAAATTGTAAAGTGCATTCTGTTTCTATGATTGACAAGGAGTTGCCCAACGTTCACACTTAGTAATGCCACGGGCTACCACACCAGACCACTAAGTCAACAACTTTTTTTTTTTTTACCCCCCCACAACACAAGGGTTTAGAGGGTCAAACAAAGCCCACCACGAGTCAGGCTACGGAATGATTCAGTGGGTTGACCACAAGTGGCTTTTCCGCTTACAGTCGGCTTGTCTTTCATAACAAATAGCCTGCGAAAGCCCTGATGAGTTTTGTGGGCCTTCTGACCCACCTGAATGTCTGGGAGCTCTACGGGGTGAATGACTCAAAAGACAGCGATGAGGATAACAAATCAGAGACTTCAAAAGGTTACATTGTGTAAATGAGTCCTTCTTTCTCCATCTTTTACATGGAAAAGTGAAGTTGTGTTACCATGAAAACAAATTCCTTAATGGCAAAGTAAGCCAGAGCACATCTAAGGCGCTTTAACACATCTAAGGCTATTTCCGTGATGAGACGGCTGTTGGCAAGGCCAGTTTTCCTGCAAACATTCTTCAATTTCCTCTGCTTTTCCCATTTGTTTTTTTCCCTGCCCTCGGATAATCTGAGAGTAGCATCTATGCAGGCATTCTTGACATCTCTAAAGTGAGCTGAACGTTCCAAATGATCCAAATTGCTTGTATGCGTATCACAGTTACTGCAGTCTGGCTGGAAAGCGACCGACTAAGACCGGGCCAGCTGATGTCTTGTTGCACGCTTGACATGGAAGACTTTTCAACGAGGCTTTGATAAAGAGGCACTAAAATAAAAGATGGCGAGAAAATAAAAACAAACTGCAGAGTTAAAGCAAGTGCCCTCTAGTGGGTAACATGAGCACAGTCAGTTCAATTTGCCAGAAGTTACCTTTTATGCCAAATGCATCAGCTAAATTCCTTTTCCACAATTGTGGTCAAAAAGCACATTCTAACTCCACACCCTCTCTGTACAGCAGGGCAGCACAAAAAATGCTTTTTTTCAGGTCTTCAGTAGCTCTGCAGAATTTGTGACATTTTTAACACTACGTTACCAGCTTGGATATATTGTGTGGGTCTCCATTACTTGTTGGTGCCATGTGTGAGTGTGCCAAGTGGCTAACTCATCAGTGCTGTTCACCCCCTACATTACAGGAGAAATAGAAATGACTGATGTCAAAATATGGAGGCCGCAGCCTATACCAGATTACTACATTAAGGCACCCAGTGTTGCACGTATGCAGTGATGTCGAGCAACTCAAAGTGTGCAAGTAAGCACGGGTGACACTCGAGGAGCCCACCTGGCTCTTCTACAATCGTCCATATCGGACATGCCTGCTACTCACCCAGGGTGTAAGAAGCAATGCTGGCAGTAATCAATCACATCCTGAACAAGACACCATGCCACCCAAATTCACACTCAGGCACTCAGGGAATCACACAAGCTCCCCGTGGTTTCATCTTCTGTCTGAGGGCAGGCCACTCTCCTGCACTGTTTAGCCTCATTAAAGTGAATCTGAATATTTAAGTCTGAGATGCAAGGTGAACCATAAAAAAAGCGTCACATCTCCAGGAATAGCCTGCACTTTACACTCGTCAGGTGGTCAACATCAACATGATGGCAGCAGTAGCACACCGTAATCACTAGAGAATGAACAGTAAATGACACTGCTGCTTGCAGCCATTCACTTTCCCCCTCTCCTTTGTGACAAGACTGCACAACATGCTGAGCGCCAGACATCGTCTCAGAGTACCAGACAGTAACTGCTTGTTTGGATCACCAAGGATTCCTCCACACCGTGTTCCACAGAATTAGCGGATCTTTTTACAAGCCACTGCCATGGTGATGAGCCAGATGGCACAAATTGGTGCAAGAGCAAATGAAAAGAGGGAGAATGGTGCACTCACGACCAGCTTTCTGTTCTGCTGCTGATATCGGGGAAAATGTTGTTTCTTTCCATTTATGGACTGCGTACAGTGCTACAAAAATTAAGAAAAAAACGAACATGGTCACAAATATGCCATACCCCATATTCCCGTCACACCCAGAAAAACATGGTAATCAAACTTTGCACAAACATTTATCCAATTTTTTTCACTGGCACTGGTTCAGAATTTTTTCTTATTTAAGAATTCTGGTCACATTCCACCGGAGCTGCAAAAATAAAACCAAAAATGAAAGCAATTTACGATGCAGTGATATTGTATCTCAAAAAAAAAATTGAAAACATACAGAAACTTGGCCAAAAAAATAAAAAAAAAAACAAATTCCCTGTGTCTATATTTGCTGACACACGCTCAGCATTGAAGAAGTTAGCCTACATCCTCTCACACTAGAACAGACAATGTTAAAAGTCAGCATCCAAAGTGTACTGCACCGTTTACACACCAATCTAGACAAGATCAGAGAACCAGTGCCAAAGGGAAATGAGGTATCACGTGTGGAAAACTCATGAGACTGAACCGGAGTGTCTTAGCTCTTCAGAACTGGGCTGTGAGAGGAGAGGAGAGGCCTAGCGGGTTCCAGTAAACTCAAAGCCTGTGCCTCGAGTCATGACTGTAGCTGCCTGGAGAGCCACGGTTGCGATGTGGTTTATACGTGTCCTGATAGGAGTCGGAGTATTCTTCTTCCACCAGCGGGTAGTGGTCTCGGCTGTGCTGGGATCCAGAAGACAGCCGATTCCTGCTCTTGCGTGCTCTTTCACTGTGGTAGTTCTCATCAGAAGTCATCAGGCTCCTGCGTTCAATAGGAGAGTGCTCTGCTGAGTGGTTACTGTGCCTCATTCTTTGGCCCTGTGTAAGACATACAAGTAAAGTAAAACTGGCATCATGTTTGATGATTGTGAAAAGCACCCTTATCCCTGGGCATAGCTTTTTAACAGAGAAAAAGTCTAACTGAAAGAACATGAATATGTACCGGACAACAGGCTTACTGAAGGACAAAAGCAGCGGGGAAATGCTACATTACAGAAGAAAATAATGGCTAAGTAATGAATACTGGAACAGGTATGTGACTTCTGGTATCAGTGGTGTAAACATACAAAGGTCAGTCCAAAATAAGCTCCACAGCACACCACACGGTCCAGCTTTGTCAATTTACTGCCTCTTTTACACACTTGGTTTTGAATTGTACACATTCTTCTAATGTCCACTTTCAGAAAGGAAGTGTCTTTGGCCTTTAGGTCTGCTCCTTCTTTTAACAAGAAGAGGTCATTCGGCCCAACAAGCTCAACAATAATCCTATTCACCAAAATAACGCCAAGATCTGAAGGTCCGCGAAGTCCAAATCTCTACTTATTTCACGTCTGTGTGAAGAAGACCGTCAAACATTTGTGCAAAATTTACTCTTAAAAAGTGTCCACCTGTGTCCTTGATGAAAAATTAAACTTGTTAAACTAACATCCTGCCATCCACTTTGATTGCATGTATATATATAGTAAGGAGTCCACTGTGAATCTCAAGTCCTTCTCATAAGGTTTATTAAATTAAATGTCCCACTGTGTATTGAAATCTCACATTTTTATTTCCTACACGTAATATTTTACATTTATTTACATTAAAAGTAATCAACCATGAATCTAGCCAAGCCTGTTGATTATAAAAAGTCAACTCTGCTAAAATTCAGCTGATTTTCCATTATCTGCTGTCCTCCTATTTTAGCATCACTTGTAAACTTGACTAGCGTTTTCTTTGTATTCAAATCAAATCATTTATGTATATTAATAAGAGCACAGGCCCGAGGGACACCACTGTTATCATCACCTATTCTATTAAGTTTCCTCTCACCATAACCCTTTGCTCCAAGGGTAGCACATAAACAAAGCGCCCTGAATGCCCACTTCTTTAGTTATTTATTAAGATTAACGTTATATGCACCGCTGTGGTCATCTGCTTTTACTGCTTCCAATTGAATTTTATAGTGTTAGTCAAAAGCAATATGAACCCATGCTGATTATTTGCTAATATGCCTTTTCTTGACATGTGACACTTGATCTTTTCCTTCATATTTTTTCCATTACTTTACCCATCATGCATGTTAAGCTCAGTTGCCAATAGTTCCTTAGATCAACCCAAAGCCCTTTTTTATAGTCATGCAAGTAATCATTTTTATAGATCTTATTTTATGTGTTTTGTATGGCATTATTCGGCTTACATTTATTAATCACAGGTGCTGGTAGCTTAATACCTCATGAAATTACTGGAGACCTTCTCTTTTCTTGTCTTCTCTCCAACACCACTGCCATTACTCCTTCCACAGGGTCTTATCTGCCACATCCCCTGCCTGCACATTCACACCACTTACTTGTATTTAAATCATCTCTACTCACTTTCCCAAACTCCTTGAGCTGATCCAAGCCTAGATACTTCCCAAGATTGCTGATGACCACATACAGGTATTCTGGCCAGTAGGTTTAAGCAGAAGTCTAACTGGTGCTGCACTTCAAGTGCTTTATCATCTTACTGCGGCTCTTTTAAACACTCACACACACACACACCTCTCATGGCTTTCTAGGATGGCTCTACCCCTTTCAACAGGTCTGTGTGGCGCCACAAGGATTTTCATGCCAAAAACACCACTGCTCAGTTTTAACATTACACCCATTGTTCTTATCTAGAGATCACAGCAGAACAGAGTGGATATCGCTAGCAGCATTGGGCAGAGCACAGGAACAGGAAGTCTGGCACAAAATTCACAAAGACATTTGTTACCTGTAAGCCCGATATAGCCGTGGGGTACGGCGAAAGTGCAGTAGAGCCAAGATTACGGCCTAGTAGTGGATTCATGGGAGTGCTATTAGGTGCATGTGTGGCCCGCCAGTAGGCTTCCAAGTACTCGGCCAAATGTTCACAGGCATCCTCCAACTGGTTCTCATCTAAAATGATGTCAAACATTTCCTAAAACAAAAACAAAAGTTGTTTGTTCCATTTCTCACCAAATAAGCTTATGTGTTGGGAACAGAAAAGCTGAACAAATTAAACATTTAAAAAAAGATCAAATGTACCGGTGGACACTGTGCAAGCTTGTCTGCAGCTACCAGCTGGACATTCAGATGCTTACTTTGGGATTTCCCCCTGGATTTTATTAACCGCTGCAAAACCTGAAATTAAAAGAATAAAATAAAGAACATAACGTCATTGTGCAGAGTGAAATGCAAACAGAAAAATCCTATCATTTATTCTTTATGCACATTAAAGGGCTGGACCAGGCCAAGGGGTCGCCCACTTAACACCTGGCAGCGGCAGATAGAGGGTCATTTCCGGAGGGTGGGACTGGACCGCGTGTCTGCCTGTTGGGTTGCAAACCGGGATCCCGAGTTGTTTCGTCGTGTAGTGGGTGCAGCAATGCACTGTACCAATGCATGCTCCCCAACTTGACTTGACTTGATTAAAGGGCCAGGTGACTGTAATGTGGGCAGCACAAGCCTCTGGTGGCTGAAATGAGAAAGCAAACACCGCATTGTGAAGCTTTGTTCAGTCGACAGTAACAAACGCCGGTGATCTAAGGCACTGGATTAAATAAAGTATACATAAAAATTCAGGGGCAAAAGGCAATGCCAAACATATCTTGATGAACAAGTATCTTTAGATTTGTTAAAATTAAACATAATTTACAAAATATGCACATTACTGACTTTACTTTTTAATTATAAACACAGTAAATGCTTGGTTTGCGTTTTCTGATCTGGGCAGAATTTCGGCCATCCTTAATCTCACGTCAGCTTCTCAGAGGATAGAGTGTGCGCGCAAGAATGAATTAATATGATGGACATGGCACAAGAGGAATACAACTTTAGGTAAAGCTGGGACAGGAAGGCAGCATTTTCAGAGGCAGAAAAGGAAGGAGTTGTGGTGCTGGAGGTGGGATGCACTGGTAAGCTGAAGGAAGCAGGGAATGATAAGCAAACTTTAGTGAGGCCACTCCAAGCTGAATTCATCAAAGAGCTGTATGAGGATGGTGGAAATTCACAGATTCCTGAACCAGGAGCCCACATGAGAAGTAAAGTAATTGTGTTTGGGAAGCTGAGCCCAGCTACTGCACAATGGTAAGGATTCTGGGCCCCCTGCTCTAGATGTGTCTTCTGTTGGATTCAAACCTGGCGATAGATGTTGGCCTATATTGGTTATGTTAGGATATTAAACAGAGATAACGTTGATGGCAAAAACTGAAAAGAGTTACTTTGGGTGTGTGCTGCCCTCATTTAGCAGTATTTAAATGTGTTCTGAGATTTTTCAGGAAAGGAAGACAAGTTTTGAGGTAAGGTTCTTCTGCTTACTTATTATGGTGCTAGAGTGTGGTGATGTGTTTGCATGTTGATTATCATATGCAAGTTAAGAATTTCACTGTAATTTTACATGTGGGAATAATAAACCTGTAACACCTACAAACCTATAACAGAGACTAGACACTAGTGGGCGATGTAAACTGCAAAGTAAAGTATATTAGTTCTATTCAATAATGATACCACAGTGGTGGTGGGGGGTCACATGATTTATGTTGATTAGCACATGCAGGTCAGAATTTGAGGGCACTCTGTACATGTAACAGTAATGACCTAATCACCTGCTGTTTGTTTGCTGCTGTACAGAATCACTCAGGTAAACCCGACTGCCAGCTCAGTTTATGAGTTCCAGCATCACATCAGCTTTAGAAAGAATAGTCTCATTTCCAGCAAGTTGTGTCTGTAATTTTTGTGACTGCATGCGAGTAAAGAAGGCAGCCAAACAGTGATTGCGTTATTTTTCCAATTCTTGTTTACTGAGTGGTTTATTGTATTTGTGTTTTAGTTTTGAATACAAAGTGTGCAGAGGCTATTGTGCCATTTCCCCAATTGCAAACTCTTCACGTGAAGCACTTTAATTCCAATGCAAATTACTGTTGTGTAAATTATGTAGTTTGTGCTATCTACTCAGCTAGCATAATGAAATTATTTGATTTTGTTTGATGTCCTATAATTACAAGTAAACCAGCCCATTTGGTTGGATAACACGCTTACATGCATCATCAGGTTTGTTTTAGCTGTAGGGATAGGAGTATGAGAGCCTGATGTCTCAACAGGCCCAGTAACTTGTGTAATTGGGATTTTTTCCTGGTGAAAGGCATGATTTACAGTGGTGTGAAAAACTATTTGCCCCCTTCCTGATTTCTTATTCTTTTGCATGTTTGTCACACAAAATGTTTCTGATCATCAAACACATTTAACTATTAGTCAAATATAACACAAGTAAACACAAAATGCAGTTTTTAAATGATGGCTTTTATTATTTAGGGAGAAAAAAAAATCCAAACCTACATGGCCCTGTGTGAAAAAGTAATTGCCCCCTCAACCTAATAACTGGTTGGGCCACCCTTAGCAGCAATAACTGCAATCAAGCGTTTGCGATAACTTGCAATGAGTCTTTTACAGCGCTCTGGAGGAATTTTGGCCCACTCATCTTTGCAGAATTGTTGTAATTCAGCTTTATTTGAGGGTTTTCTAGCATGAACCGCCTTTTTAAGGTCATGCCATAGCATCTCAATTGGATTCAGGTCAGGACTTTGACTAGGCCACTCCAAAGTCTTCATTTTGTTTTTCTTCAGCCATTCAGAGGTGGATTTGCTGGTGTGTTTTGGGTCATTGTCCTGTTGCAGCACCCAAGATCGCTTCAGCTTGAGTTGACGAACAGATGGCCGGACATTCTCCTTCAGGATTTTTTGGTAGACAGTAGAATTCATGGTTCCATCTATCACAGCAAGCCTTCCAGGTCCTGAAGCAGCAAAACAAGCCCAGACCATCACACTACCACCACCATATTTTACTGTTGGTATGATGTTCTTTTTCTGAAATGCTGTGTTCCTTTTACGCCAGATGTAACGGGACATTTGCCTTCCAAAAAGTTCAACTTTTGTCTCATCAGTCCACAAGGTATTTTTCCAAAAGTCTTGGCAATCATTGAGATGTTTCTTAGCAAAATTGAGACGAGCCCTAATGTTCTTTTTGCTTAACAGTGGTTTGCGTCTTGGAAATCTGCCATGCAGGCCGTTTTTGCCCAGTCTCTTTCTTATGGTGGAGTCGTGAACACTGACCTTAATTGAGGCAAGTGAGGCCTGCAGTTCTTTAGATGTTGTCCTGGGGTCTTTTGTGACCTCTCGGATGAGTCGTCTCTGCGCTCTTGGGGTAATTTTGGTCGGCCGGCCACTGCTGGGAAGGTTCACCACTGTTCCATGTTTTTGCCATTTGTGGATAATGGCTCTCACTGTGGTTCGCTGGAGTCCCAAAGCTTTAGAAATGGCTTTATAACCTTTACCAGACTGATAGATCTCAATTACTTCTCTTCTCATTTGTTCCTGAATTTCTTTGGATCTTGGCATGATGTCTAGCTTTTGAGGTGCTTTTGGTCTACTTCTCTGTGTCAGGCAGCTCCTATTTAAGTGATTTCTTGATTGAAACAGGTGTGGCAGTAATCAGGCCTGGGGATGGCTACGGAAATTGAACTCAGGTGTGATACACCACAGTTAGGTTATTTTTTAACAAGGGGGCAATTACTTTTTCACACAGGGCCATGTAGGTTTGGATTTTTTTTTCTCCCTAAATAATAAAAACCATCATTTAAAAACTGCATTTTGTGTTTACTTGTGTTATATTTGACTAATAGTTAAATGTGTTTGATGATCAGAAACATTTTGTGTGACAAACATGCAAAAGAATAAGAAATCAGGAAGGGGGCAAATAGTTTTTCACACCACTGTATACTTTATATAAAGCACATAAATTACTTAGCAACAACTTAGTCAGTCATTATCCAACCCGCTATATCCTAACACAGGGTCACGGGGGTCTGCTGGAGTCAATCCCCGCCAACACAGGGTGCAAGGCAGGAACAAATCCTGGACAGGGCCCCAGCCCACCGCAGGGCACACACACACACAAGCACACACTAGGGACAATTTAGGATCACCAGTGCACCTAACCTGCATGGCTTTGGACTGTGTGAGGAAACCGGAGCACCCGGAGGAAACCCACGCAGACACGGGGAGAACATGCAAACTCCACACAGGGAAGACCCGGGAAGCGAACCCGGGTCTCCTTACTGCGAGGCAGCAGAGCTACCACTGCACCACCATATTCTTTTGTATTCTTATTATTACCTTTTCCTTGGTAAATATTTTTTGGTTGCTGTTGCACTGGCTGCGGTGGGTTGGCAACCTGCCTGGGATTGGTTCCTGCCTTGTGCCCTATGTTGGCTGGGATTGGCTCCAGCAGACCCCCGTGACCCTGTGTTCGGATTCAGCGGGTTGGATAATGGATGGATGGATGTTGCATTGGTCTTTTATTTAGACGAGAAAGGATTAGTGGAGTGTGAGAAGGAGAATTAAAGGTGGCTTGGCATATTAAGGTAAACACTGGACCTTTGTGAAGAATAAAACGAAAGGCTGAGACTTTTGAAATTCTCAATGCTCTATGTTTACACCCATCAGGGGAAGTTCCTAAGTTAAACAAGTAAGACAGCTTTTATCTATCACCACATACCTTTGGAGAAGACACTTTCACGTGTACAATAATTGGTGCTAAAGATGTCTTTATCAGCTGTGTTGGATGGTTGATTGTGTCTGCATCCAAAACTACTAACTGCAGAGATCGGGCCAGCTCAAAGATTCTTTCAATTTCACTCTGCACCTCAGCTAGAAAAAAAGGATGCAACAGGTCACATCTGCAGTTCACTTTTCACATTTGTTATTTTGCAGCCTTATACTAATTTCTTTTAAATAATATTCTCCCACATCAAGCAACTCCCAATACCCCAGAATGACAAAGTGAAAACAGGATTATTTGACAAATTTATTAATAATGAAATATTACATTGACACAAGTATTCAGGCCATTTATACAGTAACTAGCAAAATACCTGCACTTCGCAGCGGCGAAGTACTGCCTTAAAATTTTTATTAAGAAGACAATTAAACCCTTTTAAAACTGAGGGAAAATATACCAATAATTATTTGTTAAGGATCTCTTTGTATACCACATTGTCAGTTCGGCCCTCCGGTTGTAATATGACCAAGCTGTGCACTGAGCTTACTCTTGAGCACGCAACGTACAGTTGGCCATGTGAACAGTAATCTTGTTTCAAATCTCACAGCTTGGATTGCTGCTGTCATAATCAGTTTGAGTTTCATTTTTTGTTTCAATTACGACAGTATTTGTAGGACTTGTGTTGAAGAGACATTCAGCATCTGTCAAGCATTGTAAGTATACAACCAGTTTCATTGATAACTTCACATCCAGCTTTTGAGAGTTTACACATTTCTAAACATCAAAGTGTCCACTACTGAAATCGTCACCTGTGAATCTAAGATGTTTAAGAGGCATTGGCGGTTGTCCAAAGGTGTAAAATATTTGGCCATTTCGGTACACTTAAGCATTTCACTCTTCTAGTGCTCCTGTGTAGTGTAATTATCTCCTGTACCGTCATCAGTCCACACCTTGAACCTGTCCCAGTCATTCAATACATAAGACACAATGTTCCTTCGGATATCAAGAGTGAGCCTGATATGACCGTGCAATATGTAACACAGAGAATGGAAAAGGCAGGTGCCATCTCCGGGCATGGAAACCACTCAGTAAGTGACAGTTCTTTGATCGATGGTGATCACCTCGATAGACATGTTAATGGGGGTACGGTTGGAATCATAAAGGAAATGGGTACCTGAACAATGTAAAGTAAGTCTAAAATACCTATACAATAACTATAATCGTAATAAATGAACAATAAAACAGCGGAGAAGCCGTGGATTAAATAAAAAGGCTGTAGTTATCAGCAGGGAGACGTGAATACCGTGGCGAAGCAAGGAAGGGAATGTAGAGACTGGAGCGACAGACGGCCTTATATAGGCAGGCAGCCAACAACGTGGGAGGCGTTGGGATGGGGGACCCAACGCCGCCTCACACGGTGACCGAGCTGCAGGCTATGGACGTATATATGTACGTAAGTAGGGTTCAGTTAGCTTGGGAACCCGTGTGCCAAATTTCTTGAAGATGGGCCCATAAGTAACAAAGACCGTTGAAAAGTTCAATATGACGGCCGACAGTGGCATCATATCACCGAAATAAGTACCAAATTTCAGCCTTCTACCTACACGGGAAGTTGGAGAATTAGTGACGTTGGAAAGTTCAATATGGCAGCTGACAGTGGTGTCACACCACCGAAATAAGTACGTACATTGGTTTCGGTTAGCGCAGGGAAGCCGCCTACCAAATTTCGTGAAGATGGGGCCATAAATAAGAAAGTTGAACATGGTGAACATTGTCAACCGTTATGACCGTTACGCGGGAAGTTGGAGAATTAGTGATGAGTGAGTGAGTGAGTGAGTGAGTGAGTGAATGAGTGAGTGAATGAGTGAGTGAGTGAGTCAGTCAGTGAGGGCTTTGCCTTTTATTAGTATAGATTAGTTGAAACACTGTTTCTTCTTGGGTTTGAAGTAAAAAGCTGCACACTCCTGGATTTAGGAATCTTCAGGTTCTGAATATGCCCTGAATGCAGAGTGTGTGTGTGTGTGTGTGCACACAGTACATTTGGAAAGAACAGCTGATTTTCTGATTAATTGATGCCCTGCTCTGGAGTATGATTATGCTTCATACCCTGATTGGTTAATTAGTGCTCACTGCAATTTGTCATTAAATTTGGAGGAAGCGCGTACCTACGTCTAAAGCCACTAACTGGAAAATGACTGGAATCAAACCAACACTTCTTTAATTACACACGAGATCGGGAAGGACTAACATACAGAACCCACCATTTGCAGACTAGATGACTACAGCAAGCACATGCATGATTAGAACGGCCACAGCGGCAGTAATAATTGCAATAAAATGCAATCATGTTTTCTTTTATGAGATTTGGGAATAATCATCCGTACTATCAAGTGGTAGAAAGTTAGGGAAGGGCGGTTCAATGAGAAAGTTTCACTCACATTAACAATGCTTTATTTAGCATTGACACAGGTCAGATTCTTTTCAAATGTTTGTCTTTCTCTCCTTTGTTCTGTGTGTCCTGCCGTGGGATTTCTATCACTTGCACAGAAATGTGTCGACTGCCTTGCTGACGCTTTGTTTTCCTACTGGGTGACCCCATAGCCTCTTTAGCATTATGTTTGCAAGTCCTACACATTACATTTTTCTCAACAAGAACAAATGTTATTATTTGCAACGGAAACATGTGAATGCAAAAACGTCCACATTAATGCATTTGAGGTCTGTGCAGTGTCCACTGCTGTACTGATGCAGATTCAGTGCCAGTCCTTCAAAACTGTCACAAATGCACAGCCCAATGTTGCAACTGGGAGTTTATTGCGTATTTGTCTTATATTTTTTTCTGTTGCTTCAGCATGTGAAGGTAGAATTACAGTGCCAGATCCACACAATCGACACACCCTTTGTGTTATTGTAGGCTACCACATCTCACGGCTTAGTGACTTCCACACATCCCCTGATACAGATAAGAGTTGCTGCACTGTGAACACTGCTTAGGGGGCGAACGTCTTTCTTGTTCTCCCAGTTGATTACAATTGTTTTGCTTTTTTGCCATGCATCTGCTTGCACCACAGTGAACCTTTAGCCAAGCAAATTCACCAGGCATGTCACGGTGGTTGAGGTGTAGACCGCCATATGAATCAGTTTGAATGTCCGTGTCAAGGTCTGATGACCAATTCATATCGCCATTACCACCGCTTGACTCAACTAATGGTTCAGCTTCAGCTTGTTCTAATACTGACTTAATAATAATAATAATAATAATACATTTCTTTGTAGGCGCCTTTCTAAACACTCAAGGACACCGAACAATAGCAAAGTAAAATACAAAAGCTAAAATCAGACAGAGCAATTGTAATCAAAGAGAAAAGCAGTCTTAAACAAATGAGTTTTAAGTTTAGATTTGAAAAGTGAAAATGATTCACTATTTCTAAGCTCAGGTGGTAGTGAGTTCCCAAGCTTGGAAGCAGAACAACTGAATGCTGTGCCCCCCGTGGTGGTAAGACGGAGGAAGGGGACAGTCAAGTGGATGGAGGAAGAGGATCTAAGGGTGCGGGAGGGAATAGCAACATGGAGGAGGTCAGATAGATATGGAGGGGCAAGAGGTGTGTGGATAGCCTTCTCATTTACACTCCATTGTGTTTTAGTTCAAGGCTCCACCCCAGTCATGAATATTGATCAGCTACCTTAGAGTGGCAAAATGCATAGAAATATTCTTTTTTTTTTCCCCAACATATGTAAAAATGTTATTAATATATATAATATATTATTTAATGCTGTTTTATCCACCAAATGGTTGAAGAATACTGTCCCGATTCACTGTAAAGTGACTCATTACTAGGGCCCACGATTTACTGCGGCCCGCGGAATTTAACGCCACGCCGTGGAATTTAGGGTTTTGCAGCGGTAAAACGCCACGCCGCGGAATTAACCTAACTGCTGTGGAAAATACCAAATCTGAATGAAATCTCACCATTTGAGGCATATTGATATTAGTATGATTAGTTTTGATTACTTCTTTAAGTTCTTTCTTTAGCCTATTGCATCATCTCATTAATATCTCGTTCGTTGCTACTGAAATCGAACACAGTGGAGCTACAGTCCAGTTAAAGAAGCTGTCGGCGTTGCTGCAAAGTACTGATAAACGTAGCGAGCTGAGAGCTGAACTTGAATTTGTATCTGTTCACTGCCAGCCAATTATGAACACTCTGACTTCTTCTGAGGCACAGTCATTCATGGCTGTCGATGTCTACAACAAAGTGTCTGCCTTACTGTCTTGCTTGAAATCGTCCGGATTTCCAATTGCAACCAGCAGCTGTGAAGATGCAAAGCACAATGCTGCTGCTAAACCTGAAGAATATTTTGTGCGAACCAAACAGCCGGCAATAGACCTGTTCAGATCTGTGAGAATATTTGATCCACGACAGCTACCACTCTTATCGAAGAATTTTGCTGATCATGCACAATCAGTGCCAACAATGACGGCTGCAGCAGATGAATGGCAAGCTTATCTGGACATAGCATCTCGTGAAGTAATTCCAGCTGCTTTTTATCGTGCCTTAGAGGACAGACTGCCTCACTTAGCCGCTCTTGCTAAACTTTACATTGCTTTGCCGATCTCTTCTGTTGATGTGGAACGTTCGTTCTCAAAATATGGATCGGTGTTGTCGCCACTGCGATATTCTCTGTCACAAGAAAACCTACGAGCGTACAGTGCCGTTTTCTTCAACAATAAATAAACAATAACTTTAGAAACATTATTCGATAGTTTGTTGAGAATAATATTATGCCTACATATGTTTCAGCATCGTTTGCCTAAATCCAATCTGTGGATTAAAATGTGCGGATGTGAACGCTTTGATATACCTATTTGATTAGCATTACGAATTATGATTGATTATTATTAAGGATTAAGAATAAGAAAAATTGGGGCAAAAAATTTATTTTGCTTGGGTTACGAATTAGTCTTACGGAGTTCTGGTACTGCATTTGCCGAATTTAAAAAAAACATGCCGTGGAATTTACAATTTCTTGCCGCAGTAAATCGTGGGCCCTAATCATTACACGTCACGCCTTGTCTGACTCGGGCTTAACCGTACTTACATAGAATTCCAAGCCAAGGTTAATGCTAAGGATGTAAGTACACACTATATCATTTTGTTCATATCATATTTTAAAGCCATTAAATATTATGGTCTTAGTTTGCAGCATCTGCTGCCGTTGAGTTTTGTTTTATGTTGGTGGCCTGGGCTCAGAGCTGCTGCTTTGGTGACGTCGAGACTGACATCTGAGTAAAAGGCGTTTTCTGTTAATGTCACCTCATAGTGCCATCCACATCTGGTCACAAACCACCAAAGTGACGCTTTGATTAGCAGTTCTGCATTGCTGCTGTTCTCTTTCTGTTCACATTAGCACTTTGCTAAAATAGTTTCCAAACCAAGATCAAGATTCATCCAGTTTTATACTGGAAATTCATCCTGCTGCCCCGTCTCTGAAGTGTGTCAGTGCCCGGGTATGCACGTCAAGTATGGGGCTGAGGACCGGCAACATTACATGACGTACAAGTACAAGATTTTATAATTCAACGTTCTAACAAAAATTAACACACCTTACAAAAATTACGTTTCTGTGCAAAGCAAATTCTTAACAGGCCCACGTCAAGGTTAAGCAGACCGCAGCAAAATCAAAATCTTCACTTTTCACACCGCCGGGCTTTCCGACCCCTGCAAACGTCTACTCACCGCTGACGACAAAGTCCCTTTGGCGGACCCTCACATCTCGGGGCTCCCGGTGACGACGCCCTCCGCCTGTCTTCCCGTTGGCGCCCAAATGCAACCCGCCAAACGCCTGTCGGCCCTACTCTGATCTCCCGCGCAAACGTGCCGCCTGCGTGCTCAGCGCGCCACGCCGACGTTTCAACTACGCACGCGCGTTCGTGAGTCTCGCCGGCACCACAGGGAGAGAAGTGAGGAGAGCAGAAGAGAGCCTCGCAACGGAGCACAACACAAACCGGAGCTCGTGCGCCTCCTGCCGTCAAACCCGACAATAAACAACGTCCTTTAAAAAAAAAAAAACAAAAAAAACAACAATCAGCTGGAGAAAGGCAAAGCACCGGAGTGCTGCTTCACATGACCGGACAGAGAGTTTCAAAAGCCCCGCAGCATCATCTGTGTCTTACATTACTACTCAGGTTAGTTCAGCCACATTTATTATACAAACTGATCGTTGGCCACTGAGCTGTGATGCCCACTCAGAATGTGGCAGCAACCAGCCGACTCGGCGCCGAGTTGAGGATAAGGCGAGTCAAGTCTACCCTCTTGTGGTTTTCTACACTCACTGCATTATAAAACCAAAAGGTAAACTGTGCAGAGAGAGCTGTCTGTGCTTTTATTTAGCGTGTGCTTGTGTAATAAGAGCCAACTGTACATGCGCCCCTGAGCCCCTTTGCCCTGACTTCGTTATCTCCTGTCCCTGTCCTGTTCTCTCACTCTCCTAATCTCTTCTAATCCTCCCAGTCAGCCGATGCCAGATGCCCACTTTTCTCAGCTCTGTGCTCTTAATTAGCTTCTGATGGTGAGACGGTGGTGGCACAGTGGGTAGCGCTGCTGCCTCACAGTTAGGAGACCCGGGTTTGCTTCCTGGGTCCTCCTTGTGTGGAGTCTGCATGTTCTCCCCGTGTCTGCGTGGGTTTCCTCCCACAGTCTAAAGACATGCAGGTTAGGTGCATTGGCGATTCTAAATTGTCCCTAGTGTGTGCTTGGTGTGTGTGTGTGTATGTGCCTTGTGGTGGGCTGGTGCCCTGCCTGGGGTTTGTTTCCTGCCTTGTGCCCTGTGTTGGCTGGGATTGGCTCCAGCAGACCCCTGTGTTAGTATATAGCGGGTTGGAGGATGGATGGTGAGAAGGTGATGAAGCCCATCATGGCGTCACCCCCAGTGTCGTAGGGTGTCCTACCATTTGCTTCAGAAACATCAAGATAAACTTTAGACATCTGCACAAGGTGTTTCTTTCCAGTTGCTTGGAAAATAAATTATGAATCCCAAAAAACTGTTGGGCCAAGAAGGCCGCACTTACCTAAACTAGAGCGGGTGTTGGAGCGCTCAATGATGGCCCTCTTGCTGGGGTTGTTCAGGACTGACCTCTTGGCGAGAGAGATGTCTGCAGTCACTCTGGTGATGGAGATCCTGTAAAGGAATCACACAAGAGAAGGCTTTTATTACCAACTTACGGTAAAAGGAACTTGCATTGAGTGTTGGTTCCAGATGTGTTCATGTGACGGCTTCAGCAGCAGCAGCAGCAGCAGAGTGAGTATTAAACAGTCCGGTCATGTCAAGTGGCTTTATTATGATTATTACTCAGATTCATATACAGTATGTACAGTACAGGCCAAAAGTTTGGACACACCTCCTCATTCAATGTGTTTTCTTTATTTTCATGACCATTTGCAGCACTCCATCACTCTCCTTCTTGGTCAAATAGCCCTTACACAGCCTGGAGGTGTGTTTGGGGTCATTGTCCTGTTGAAAAATAAATGATCGTCCAACTAACCTGACTTCTGCACAACACAACTGCTGGTCCCAACCCCATTGATAAAGCAAGAAATTCCACTAAATAACCCTGATAAGGCACACCTGTGAAGTGAAAACCATTTCAGGTGACTACCTGTTGAAGCTCATCGAGAGAATGCCAAGAGTGTGCAAAGCAGTAATCAGAGCAAAGGGGGGCTATTTGGAAGAAACTAGAATATAAAACATGTTTTCAGTTATTTCACCTTTTTTTGTTAAGTACATAACTCCACATGTGTTCATTCAGAGTTTTGATGCCTTCAGTCATGAAAATAAAGAAAACACATTGAATGAGGAGGTGTCGCCAAACTTTTGGCCTGTACTGTATGTGTAAAGTCTGGGGAGGGCGTAACGATTGGGTCAGGCTGGATCTGTTGTAGGACAAGTGACTGGGATTTAGAGCACCTCCAGGCTTTCCATAGAGCAGTATGACGAATGAATGTATTGATATTTAATCTCATCAGTTACTGTACATAACATAACATCACATTCTGCACGCTTCATAACCCACTAAATTGGCACAAGGGCCTGGCACCTACCCAATAAATGACTGAGCTTAGGGCTGAAAGCAGTCCTCGACATCGCAACAGTCCCTTGCGAGGCCCATTCACACATACAGTATGTAGACTGACACGGTGCTATGATCCTGAGCATTGGACTATTAGGGAATCACAGTGCGGTTTGGATCAACAACTAAACCAGAAAAGAACAGGCAGCAATGAATTGTCAGGTCTGCTGAAAAGGTCACTGGCACCAACCTTCCCACCTTACAGGACCTGTTCTGTTTCAGAGTCATGAAGCGGGCAGGGAACGTCATCAGCGACTGACTCCTCACCTCCAGGCCACAAGCTTTTTAGCCTTCTCCCATCTGCCTATCATTCAGGACTAAACTACGCCAGAACAAGCAGACAGAAGAACAGTTTCTTTCCACAGGCCATCAATCTCACAATTGGTTAATTTGGCTCTTCTTTCTCAGTATGGGGCAACCTTGCCACATCTCACAATATTCTTACATATAGCTAATGTGTATCTATCCATCCATTATCCAACCTGCTATATCCTAACTACAGGGTCACGGGGGTCTGCTGGAGCCAATCCCAGCCAACACAGGGCGCAAGGCATGAAACAAACCCCGGGCAGGGCGCCAGCCCACCGCAGGGCACACACCTGGGACAGTTTAGGATCGCCAATCCACCTAACCTGCATGTCTTTGGACCGTGGGAGCACCTGGAGGAAACCCACGCAGACACGGGGAGAACATGCAAACTCCACACAGGGAGGACCCAGCCAATGTGTATTTATTTCAGTATTTCCTGCGCTGCCATGCACTTGGTACTGTATGCATGTGCTTCCATTGTATGTCTTGTATTTATCTCAGGTGTGTACTCGTCGTTGTGTGTTTGTCTGTCATGTGATTACACTTGGAGAGTCCTCAAAAAGCCTCAGTTAGATTCCTTGTGTACGGGCAGACTTGGCCAATAAGTGCCATTCTGATGACCACACACTAAATCTTTGTCTTCTTTACGCATGCTGCGTTCCGACAGTCCGTATCGAGCTCTCTTTCTGCTGCAAATTCAACAGCTGCCGTCAATCACTCCATGCAGTTCACTGGAGACCCAGGGATGACGGTGGGTGTGTGTGGACAAGTTAGCTCAGAGCAACACGAGGAAAGGGGGTAAAGAGGATGTGACCGGCCGGACCAGCGGCGGGGCAAACAACAAATGGGGCCTGAGCTGCCTAGAAAGCTAGCATATTGTAATCTTTTTAGTTAGCCAATAAAAGGGGTCATTTGGCTTGACATCTCACTAGATCCATAATGGCTAACACAGTACAACACCCTAGTACTTAAAATATATCTGAATTCTTTCTGGAGTCACTGCTGGCCAGGCGATCCCACCTGTGCATAAGACTGAAGATAGTTTTGGTAATTTATGAGGCTATTTCAGCGAGTCTTCTCAGCTACTGTAAGAGTTTGTTTAGTGTTAGATGCAGGTAATTATTCAATTTCAGTTCTTGATTATTTGTTTTAAATTAACGGTTTTCAATCTTCATTTTAGTTTTGTGTACAATATGCAATAACATCAAACTAGGAGGAAAGGCAGGCAATGGAGAATCAACTGAATCATTACTGAGGGTCCTGGTTAGGACGTAAAAATGGCAGACATGAATACACAATTGGCAGGTTCGTAACTTGAAAGTAGCCCTTATGAGAAGGACCTGTGAGTCCTTCTCATGAGTCCTTCAGTCCTCAATGTCCCGGGAGTCATTGTGGACTGGTCACGGTCGGCATCACGACTTTGTATAGAACCGATCAAGAAGGCTAATAGGATGATGGGTTATATAGCATTGGGGGGGTACAGTAGACGTCAAAGGAGGATTATTAAGCTTTATAATACTCTGGTGAAGCCTCGCCTCAAGTACTGTCTGACCTGAGAATCTTTTTCTTCATTTACTCAGAGTCTAAGGGGGCCGTCATATGCCTTTCACTCAGGATTGGCCTCCATCTGGCCACTCTACCATAAGCATCTGATTGATGGCATGCTGCAGAGATGGTTGTCCTTGTGTCAGGTTCTCCCATCTGAGAAGATGACTTCTGAAGCTCTGTTAGAGTGACCATTGGGTTTTTTGATCTCCTCCCTGACCCAAGGCCCTTCTTGTCTGGTTGCTCAGTTTGGCCAGACAGCCAATAGGAAGGGTCCTTTTGGTCCCAAACTTCTTCCATGTCACAATTCTTGAGGCCACTGTGCTCCTGGGGACATTCAAAGCTTTTGAAATGGTTTTGATCCCCTTGCTCTGATCTACACCTTACCACAATTTGATTGCAGAGGTCTACAGAGAGCTCCTCGACTTTCGTGGCTTAGGTTTTTGTCCTGACATGTGAATTATGGGACATTCTATACACAGATACATGTGTGCCTTCCTAAACAATGTCCAATCAACTCACAGGTAGACTCCAATCAAGTCCTAGAGAAACCTCAAGGTGAATTAAAGCAAACCGTAGGCACCTGAGTACCATTTGGAGTGAAGAGGCAAAAGGTCTGAATCATCAAGGAATGAAAGATTTCAATTTTTCTTGGCAAAACTTTCTGAACAAATGCTTTCATTTTGTGATTATGAGTTATTGAGCGCAGATTGATGGGCAAAAATGTCAAATGTGTCCATTGTGAATTCAGTCTACAACACCATAAAGTGCGCAGCAAGTGACAGGGTCTCCGTGCATTCTGAATCAACTGTAACAAAGAGGTAAAGATGTCCATCAGCAGCACTAATTGGCTACTAAAGAAGACAGAAAACCTGCAGCCACTGTGGCCCCCCAGGATCTGAGTCTGACACCCCTATTTTATAGTAAATGGAGATTAAGAGGTGACCTGTTCAAAGGGTTTCAAATTAGGAAGGTCCCAGCTGTTACTTTAAACTATTCAACGAGAACACAGAGGCACAGATGGAAACTTCCTAAGAGTAAGTTTCACCCAAATGTTAAGAGGTGTTTCATCATACAAAGAGCCACCAGCATATGAAATAAGTGGCCGACTAGTGTGGTGAAGAGGACAGCTTTAGGGACCCTCAAATCTTAACTTGATGTTACTTAGGAGAACGGGATGGGGGAGCTTGTTGGGCTCAATGGCCCGTTTTCCTCACAATTGCTCTAATGTTCTGACGTCATATGAGACAGACGTGTGCTCTGAAAGCTCCCTTTGTAATGGCCCACACCATTCCACTTGCACAAAGACCTGTTCTGCATAACGGGAAGAATCCCAGACCTCCTTCTATAACTCAGTGGGACAGCAATGTTTGTGTTATCTGAAATTGGGAAAAATCTCGTTCTGTCCTCTAGGATATCTGTGTTCAGAACTTTTTCGGGACTTGGCAAGAGCTTCTGAATGTAACCTTTGTGTTTTATCAGATTGCTCATTGGTACCTGCTGCTTACTCTTTATAGGACAGTAAAGTAAAGGGAGTAATGAGACGTATGCTCAATCGTTTTCTCATCAAGAACCATTTTAGCTGGGCTCTGGAGCCGTGGGGTTGACTGCTCGCTTGCACGGAGTGTCTTTGGAACTGATTGCTGGACCCGGTAAGCTGGACCACATTTCGTTGTTTTGTTTGTTTCTTAAATTTCAAAAGAAAACATTTGAAGTCAGACAGAAAGTATCAGGATTCAGTCAGTGTTTATTCCTCCCTGTTCCCTGATTAAGAGTTTTTATTTAGGTACAGGAACTAAGAAGCCCAAAAAAGGCAGCCTGCTGTGCAGATGCCGACACAAAGGAGATGAGCCAAGCATTTGAGAACACCTGAACACGGCTTTGATCGAACCGAAAGGAGTTTTGTGCAAAGTAAGTTGGTGACTCATGAGGTGGTGGGAGTGCCTGTGAGGCCTCGAGTGCGATGAGTCAAAGTTGTGTGCTTGGCTACCAGACAGCAGAACAAAGGCTGCGTGCAGCTTCCTGCCTTATTTGGGTATCTGGTGTTCTGAAAACAAGAAAAATCACAGAGAAACGGATAGAAAGCCTGCAGAGAATTGGGAAATGGCACCTCGCCTAATATGAAGGGCACTGTCTGACTCACCAGATGACCCACGGCCAGCAGTATGGTGGGAAAAATCAGTGGAAGGCCTCAACAGATACCTGACTTGCCGGACCGGAGTAGGAGAGCGCAAAGCAAAATAACACAAAGGCAAGGCAAACCAGCAGTTCATGAAAATGGATGGTACTGGTAGGCCATCCCTGCCTGCCTCAGCAAATTCCAGTTCAACCGAACCAAAGACTTCCAGGTTTCACAAAAGCTCTTGCATCTCATTGAGCAACAGAAGGAGAATCCCCCGGCCCCACGGATGTGACTGCAGGTGGTGGCTGAGCTCTAGCGTACACCTGGACAGGTACACTCCCTAATGCCAAGACAACCCTGTGGAGCACCCAGCTATAAGTATGGCATTCAGAGGTCATCTGAAAAGTACCCTCTTGTGGTGATCATTGGTTACAAAGTATGGCCGACACTTGGAGAGAGCAAGATCAGAGCTCAGGATCAGTAAGGTGGCTGGGCCACATGTACATTTAGAATATTTATTTGTTCAGCAGATGCTTTTTGCAAAGTCATTTACAAATGAAATACGACACAAATGAGCTATGAATGCAATAAATAGGCAATCACAGAAGATGTTTTAATGTACTCTGTCAACAGAGATATGAAAAACGCCATATCTCTTTATTATAAAAAAAAAAAAAAACTTGCGATGAGATGAGACTTTTTTCCCTTCGAGACGGTCAAGTCACATCATACTTACAACCTTCAGACACAAGTGCCATGCTACACAGGCAGAGCAGGTTAGAGATAATGGAAGTAGGAAAATTTGAAAGTCTCCAAAAATGAGAGTAAAGATCGCATTAGCGCAAACAATCTGAAGATATTACTTGGGGAAATAACAGAACAGCGAAAAGAGATCAAATATTTAGGTGCTGTACAGGCATTGAAACATTCACAGCTCCGCATGAAATGCAGATCATGCGGCAGGAGCAGCAGCAGCAAGCCAACAGCATCTCGAGCAAAGTGGAGGTGAAAAAAGCACCTGTTACTTGTACCCTAATGTATCGCCATGTAAGAGGGGTTTTGGAGGAGCAGCCGAGTCTCTTTGGGGTGCGCTTAGCCCCCCTCTTCACAACAGCGCCTACCGCTGGTGGGGGGGGTAGGTGAGCGAATTGCAGATCATGCGTGAGGGCAGCAGCAGCACGACAGCAGCTGCTCAAGCAACGAGGAGTTAAAAAAATGTATTTGTTTCCCATTGTAACCCCATTGTTTAAGAGGAGAGATGGCCACTGGCAGTGGGGGGGGGAAAGGGGTTGACGAGCGAAGTGAGCAGGGGGTGAAGCCCCCTAGTAAACTATAAAGATAAATCATCAGAGCCGTAACATTCACATCCACCCAGGCGTCAAGCCTCTGCCCATACAGGCGGGCGGGTGCCTTGCTCTGTTCATGACTACTGGGCTCCTCAACATTTAAATGTTACAGCACATCAGCTGATATTGTGGGCATGTAGCTGTGCCTGTTGTTTCACTTCACTCACTGGCATGGCTGGGTAGTGTGCAGAGGAGATGCCCGCTGGGTCTCAGTGGAGTTTAAGGACAAAAGGGCAATGGAAAAGTGTCTTAAAGGGCCAGTAGGGCACAACCCCACCAGAAGCTTCCCTTAGTGGTTTAACTTATTGTTTGGGTCTCTAAATGAGTCGATGACACTCTTCTGTTTGACCACCAAAGTCAACACACAATGCTGAGCGAATCAGATGCCAAGGGTGCACTGCGTTACGCATTTCTTTAAGCAGACAATGGGCCACAAATACTTCTTTATTTGGTACCTGCCATCAGAAAATGTGTGAAACAATGAAAGAGAATGTGGGCCACCTGAATAAAGCCACCGTCACTTACCTTCCGTCAAATCGGTGCTTCAGGAAGTCAAAGAGAGCTTTCTGCATCATGTCTGTGACCTGCAAGGGGAGGAGAGGAAAAGAAAGAAAGAAAGAGAAAAGACAAAGAACATCAGTCCTTAAAACATCTGCCTTCCCTCCATGAAGACCCTTGATGAATTTAAACAGCAGGCCATAGCGGGCATACAGGTGCAGAACTGGATGAAGTTTAAAAACAGTAAATAATGGCAGGATGATTTTGTGTGTCACTAAACCTTGAATCCTCCATGTAGCACAAATTTAAAACTGACAGCCCCACACCAAATAGTCACGAGTTTGTCTTCCTGAACACAGGCCGCCTTTTACTCTCAGGTCACTTAGCATCTCGTCACGTCTTTAAGTCCTAGCTGTCGAGTCGCTGTCTCACATGCCTCAGTGTCCTTCTCATAATACGACGATCACCGCCCTGCCAGGGGTCTCACCAGGGCATCACGCAGTTTAAGCAGGCCCAGACACTACAGTAGATATGACCCACTAGCCTATAAGAGTTCATAAGATGCTTGCATTCTCTAGTTCTGTCGAGTCCACTCCCGTGAAGCTTATTTTCCTGACTATGTTGAATATTTTCTTCCTCCTTGACCACACTGACGTGTACAAAACTGAAAACTCATCTTTTTCTTATTCGCTTTGGCCTTCTGTCCACACTGAAACTGTGTTTTAAACCACTGAAAGCGTATTATTTCAAATTGTGTGAAATGCCAGGTCTTGTGTCGCAGGGTGGATGGGGAAAAAAACAACTTTTTTTAAAACACAGAGGTGTGATTGTCATGTGATCAAGCACTGAATCGAGTTTGTTCAGAGAATTCACTTTGTGATCTCGTCTTCACTGACCTTTGTAACTGCTCTGCATTAGCTGGCGGGCGCTGCACCAGGAAACACTCGCATATGTCGCCATAGCTAACACTTGTAGGACTCCCATTCCGTATTTTCTCGAGCCAACCTTATACCTGCTTGTAACACGTCATCATCTGTCCAGACAAAGACGTCTCTTTTGTTTTTCCATTGTCCTTTTTGCATTCCCATTTACTTTGGGTTTGCTCTGTAAACAAACATCGGGAGTTTCAGTGTGGATGACAGACTTTGAGTGAATGATGTGACAGTGCTAGTGTGGACAGAAACCTTTGAAAGCAAAAACAGAATTTTAAGTTTTTTCTGTGTTAATGTCGACCGGGCCTAAGACTTTCCATTACCAGTAATATGTCAGTGAATGGAGCAGATGCATTCTGGGATTTCAGTTTGTTATATGAAACTTCATTATCGAAGCAAGACTTAACAGTACTAAGAAAGACGTGGACCTCTGGCTCATATATTTCCATTTTGGCCGCATATTTGTTTGTTTTCAGTATGAAAAAATACCGTCCCACCATGAGCACATCGCCGATTTAACTGCTGAAAGTAATTCTCCTCACCCAAACATTGACGTAAGGACATAAAAACAATGCATATGAGCAGAAACTGCGAGTGCTTGACAATTTCCTCATTGTCGGCATATGTTCTTCTGTTGTTGTCACTCTGTGCCATGGAGTATGTGTGGCATGTCAACGGGCCATAGTATTGGCCTGGCACCTTCTCCTCGGTTGTTTCCTACCTTCCACTCTGTGCTACCAGGATAAGCTCCAGCCCCCTCTGCAGCCTTGAACTGGGCTGTGTGGATTTTAGGATCTTATGTTCTCGTATTGCACGGCAGCCCTTAAAATGACATGCCATGCCACAAAGTTGAGTCCCACGTGATTGTGGGGTCTCCTAATGTGACGTGGCATCTCCTACTTTAAATTGTGTTGCCTTCCATCTGCTCTGCGTCACAAGTGCTAAGTCTGATGACTAAGTGGAATTTGCTTTAAAGGTGTTTGTCATTTGCTGTTTTCACAGGAAGCCGATAAATTAACACAAGCCTTGGGTGATAATTTCATAAAACACCGTGAACAGAACACGAGTTTGTTTCACGCCAACTTATCACAAAGACGCCTTCTCACTCGGTGCTGTATTAACCACCGGTCTAAGGAACAGGTTAACCTGGAACCACAGTGAGTCCATGTTATATACAACTAGCAAAATACCCGCGCTTCGCAGCAGAGAAGTAGTGTGTAAAAGAAGTTATGAAAAAGAAAAGGAAACATTTTTAAAATGATGTAACATGATTGTCAATGTAATTGTTTTGTCACTGTTGTGAGTGTTGCTGTCATATATATATATATATATATATATATATATATATATATATACACATATATATACACATATATATATATACACACACACACAGACACACACACATAAACATATATACATATACATATATACATATCTACATATACACATATCTATATATATATATATACATACACACATCTACATATATATACATATATATAGACATACATATACACACATACATACACACACACATATACATATATACATATACACATACAGATAAATATACATATATACACACATACACATACATATATATATATATATATACACAAACATACATACATACAGACACATATATATATACCCTGTATATATACATATATATACAGATCTACATATATATACAGATCTACATATATACACACATATATATACAGATCCACATATATATATATATATATATATACACATATATATACATATCTACATATA
>JANRMT010062816.1:23048507-23100050 GCA_026402145.1 Polypterus bichir lapradei | reverse complement strand
ATATATATATATATATACACATATATATATATATATATATATATATATATATATATATATATATATATAATATATACATATCTAAATATATATATACTGTATATAGCAAAATCCCCGCGCTTCGCAGCGACAAAGTACTGTTTTTAAATTTTTATTAAGAAGAAAAGAAAACCTTTTTAAACTGAGGGAAAATATACCAATAACTATCTGTTAAGGATCTCTTTGTATACCACGTTGTCAGTTCAGCACTCCGGTTGTTATATGACCAAGCTGTGCGCTGAGCTTACTCTTGAGAATGCCACGTATAGTTGTCCAGGAGAAAAGCAATGTTGCCTCAAATCAATGGCAACCTTTTGTAGGGTCTGTCTCTCAGACTTATTACTTGTCATCGCGAAGCAGAGCCTTACTGGAAATTGGAGGCATCTGAATTTTAATGGGAGATCAGAGGGTATAACAGGGATGCGAGGAATACATTGAGTGTGGAGAAACTCTAGAGACAGCATGTGTATTAACTTGTGGAATTTTCTGTGAGTATTTGGTGGCAGCGTGACGAAGTTGCTTCCGCAAGACCGCGTTAGCTGTGGAGCTCAGCTCAGAGCATACTGTTTTCCTACCTTGTCAATTGTGTAATGCGTTTTTTGAACAGGTTTTATGCATGGAAGTGATCACTCGTACTGCGTTCAGTCAGCTCACGTGAGCTGCTCTCTTGTGTGATGTTGCGATGTCCACAGCTTTATTTAATGTTAGCTAAGACCCGACACTTAAAAGTTTCTCGCTACGGCAATTTTAACTCCGTTACAAAGTGATCGAAAGTCTCGTTTATACCTCGTGTCTTCTCATTAAACTTGTATCTCGCGAATAAAGTATTCGACGAAGGCATGACAAACGGCAGCGGTAGCGTGTCCATAAACTTAATTTAAACTTACGGTTTACACTGTGCTTTGTTTCCGCAGTAGCTGCACTTATGAATAAGCTTGTATGCGTTTTTCTTCAGCACTCTTTGGAGCTCTTCCTTGTTTTCTACGTACTGCGTTCACAGTCAGTTCACGTGATTACGTGGGAGGCGTGATGATGTGACACGCAACTCCGCCCCCCACGGCCATCGAGCTGAAGTCCATTACAGTATATGGAGAAAAATAGGTTCCAGTTATGACCATTACGCGTAGAATTTCGAAATGAAACCTGCCCAACTTTTGTAAGGAAGCTGTAAGGAATAAGCCTGCCAAATTTCAGCCTTCTACCTACACGGGAAGTTGGAGAATTAGTGATGAGTCAGTCAGTCAGTCAGTCAGTCAGTCAGTCAGTGAGGGCTTTGCCTTTTATTAGTATACAGTAGATATAGCGCCTCCCATGGTGCACTTTACAAAAGATTCTTATATCGTAATAGCAGATGAAGGAGCACTTTTTGGTTAACTTGAGACTGCACTTGGCGGGTTCTCAAACTGGCTAGCTGCCAGCAGGGCATGGACTCAATAAAGACTCCAAAGGCCGTAGTTATGTTTTTACTATTACAGTAGAGTGCCATGTGTGACCTGCGCATAACATGTCATGAGAGATAACAACGTAATCAAATCTAATAATCATGAATCCCCAAACCAGTCTAAATGGCCTGTGATGGCCTGGGAGTCCTTCCAAGATCATACAAGTGGTACACCATAGCCATGCAGCACATCTGAACAACATGGTGGCAGTGCCCAGAGTCATATCCAGCTTGGCACCCTCACCCTTCTACACCCACAGAGTAATAAAAATGGGGCCCCATCCCACCCCAGTTCGTGTAAAGGTACTTAACAACATCCCTGTGCCCTCTAAAATCATCAGCATGTCCTGGATGTCATCTCTACTTCACCACTCACTCACAAATTTTATGCTCTGCTACTGGCGGCTGATCCTACCTGTCACTTGTGTCCCCTCGATGCCTCTGGGCTTGTCCACAGTCTCTAAGTTTAGGTCTCTCTAAGACTGCCTGTCTTCTCGTCTCTCTGTCAATATTCCATTATTCCATTTTGGCCTTTCACATTTTATCTTACTGTCACTTTTATCTGGCAGAAGTTATTTTGTCTCTGTATGTACTGATTGTGTTCTCTCTTTGTACGGTCAATTCTGTTTCTTTAACTTAGCCCTGAGTGAACGCTCGTTCAGCAGTGCAGATCAATGGGTCAACTGGACTCCAATGTTGAGAAGAGACCTTCCGCCATGCGTTTGCTTGGGTTGACCAGCGCTCTACTTCATGATCCTAGACTTCATTTTGAGTTTCTCTCTTTTCCTTCTCTCCTTTCTGTGTCTTTGATCCTTTAGGGACCTTATTACAAATCACTCATGAAATAGCGTGGTTGTGCCTATTTATAAGGATTGTGGAAATTCAATGAAATTATGGGAAAGGACAGAAGGCTGAGAAAGGAGACAATGAGGGGTGAAGAACAATTTGGATTTACTGTATGTCTGAACAAAATATAAGAGATGTGATTTTCGACTCGAGACAGACTATGGAAAAGTATGGGGGGATATAGAAAGGACTGCACATTGTATTTATAGATTTAGAGAAGGTATAATACAGGGAAATGTGGAGCTGGAAGGGAGTACTGGGGGCAGGAGAAGAGCTATCTAGGATGGAGGCCTCAAGATTAGTAAGAATAAAACAAAATATCTCAGATGTATGGAACGAGAATGAGATGGAGAACTGAACTTCCAGGGAGAAAGACTTAAAAGGTGGAGAAAATCAGATATCTTGGATCAACATTTTGTGTTGAGAATGGAGAGCTCAGTCTAAAAAAATAAACCACAGAATGCATTCAGGTTGGAAAAACTGGAAAATGCTGTCAGCGAAGAGTGAAGGGTGAAGTGCAGACGGCAGTGGTCAGACTAGAATGAAAAACTCGATAAGATCAGGAATGAGAGAATCAGAAGTACAGTCAAAGTTGGGGAAATATCTACGAAAATACAGGAAAGAAAAGTAATGTGGTATGGGCGTGAAGTGAGAAGAGGGAGAACCGTGAATATGGAGGTGTTGGGACCGGGGAGGAGAAAGCCTATGGACCCAAGGGAGAAAGGGGTATCAGGTGAGAGTAGAGGAGGCCGGCCAAATATGGCAACTTCACGTGAAGCTGGGAAAAGCTTTAGAAGAAGAAGGGACCGTCCTTACAGGGCTATGGGATGTGGATGGGTTCTTACTCCTGCGCCACCACCACCTACTCAAAGCATCATGATGCTCCAACAATGATGGATGGATTAAAGGCCAGAAGTCTACATGACCATCATCATCAAGTCCTTCTGTGAGACCCCTAAGTCCAAAGAGGACTGTTTCATTTATGTTAGGTAGAATGTCCAGAGGGGACTGGGCGGTCTCATGGTCTGGAATCCCTACAGATTTTATTTTTTTCTCCAGCCGCCTGGAGTTTTTTTTTGTTTTTTCTGTCCACCCTGTCTTTTATTTTTCTATTCTTCATTATGTAAAGCACTTTGAGCTACTGTTTGTATGAAAATGTGCTATAGAAATAAATGTTGTTGTTGCTACTACATAACTTCATTGTTAAGGTTCAATTTATATTGTTTTTCGTGACTGTTGTTCTCTTACTGGACTTCATTTGATCACAAAAAATAAAAGGTGTGGATCTCACATGGGACTTCAGTCTCCATCTGCAAGCTGTAATTGGGAGGGCAGTGATTCACAGAAGCTTGCGAGCGAGCCGAGGGTCTTAGCTGTAGTGGAGCAGACGGTCGTAGTCGTGTCGTCCCGTGTATTGTGTGCGGCGTCTGACCAGTGCATAACACGGCAATGTGAGACACCAATGGAGTGACGTGATTAGTGAGTGGCTGATCAGTGAGCAGCCAGCCAGCCAGACACCCTCACCAATTCCAAAAATAGGAGTCCTTTTCACATACAGACATAGAATTAAATGAAGAAAGGCGTCTACTGTACATACGGAGAATTCATTGCAATTTATGTAAATATCAATCTGCTCAAGTGCAAAGACAAACTGAATGAATCCATTTCAGTTCTGTGTAGGGCGAGCGCTCATCGCAGTATTGTGATTGCCAAAAGCTAAAACTGGAGGGAGGACACCAAAGCTCAACGACAAAGTCGATGGATTAATGGTGGGAAGCACAGTGGCCAAGATAGTCCTGCTGCTGCCGCCACACAGCTCAAGAGGCCAGAGGTCAATTTCCAGTCCAGTCACAATCTGTATGGAGATGGCATCTTCTCCCTGTGTTCATGCCCACGTCCCCAAAGGATGATCAATGATTGGTGTATATGTGTGTGCGCTGCGCACCCTCTGATGGCCGCCAGTCCATCTTGGGTTGGTTCCTGCCCTTATACCTGTGACCTGGTAATGGGTGACATGGATTACAACAATGAATGGACCTGACGTTTAGTGATGGCCTCACTGGGCGGAGTGGTGGCTTTGAGACTAGGGATCTGCACTGGCAATCAGAAGGTTGTCGGTTTGAATCCCGTAAATCCCAAAAGGGACTCTGCTCTGTTGGGCCCTTAATCTGCAATTGCTCTGTCCCGGGTATGACGTTAATCTGCACCCAGCCCTGCATGTAGGCCCTCCATCTTGCAGGGAAAAACTTGTAGGCTGGTAGCAGAATTGGGACTCCAACCACCATTAACAACCTCCCACTGGTTCCACTCCATGTGAACTAGTGTGGCGCTGAGGTGTCACCCATCGCATGGCTGCACTCGGGTCCTAATCTGAATCCTGAGTTGGTTTGTCGTGTGGTGGGCTCCTAACCTCTCTCACTGGCCTGCATGTCGAGCCTTCACACCGCTGGACTTCACAAGTTGGCTTGTTCTAAAGAGTGGACTTCACGTCTGAAACCTAATAATGCTACAGGCGTCTACACCACCAATGCTGTCCTAAAAACCAAAATCTGCCAATAAAAGTACAAAAATACACAGAATTTTTATCCGGCGTCCCACCCTGGCGGTCCACAGAAAGTCATCATTGTAAGTGTGATGAAGCAGCACCTCCACACAGGCTGCACTGATTTGGGGTCAGCCATCCACCTTGGACAGGATACTTAACATCTTTAAATTGGATTTAGACTCGCACCTACCTCATACCCCTTTAAAGAAGGGCCAACCAAAACCACAGGCCGCATGGAAGGGACGACATCATAGGGAGGAATGTGCTCTGTCTGCAAGAAAAGGGCAGCGTTAGCCCGGAGGGGACATTAACATCAGCTTTAATAAGACAGCATCACCAACTTAAAGCCACGCCATGACTGAAGTATAGCAGGAACAGCCTAGAAAGTGAGCTCCTGAGTTCACACCATTCACATCTCACTATAGCAGTCGAAGAAGAAATGCAGCCACATTGTCACCTGCTGGATGGTCCAGTGAAAGTCCTGCTTGCTCGTCTGGCCAACATGCAGCAGAACGTGATAACATACTCAGCTTCACTTGAATTAGCACAAAGCCCACTGACTAGTCCGGAGTACCTCCTATAATATCAAGGTGGTGGTGGGGGAGCTTGAGGGGGTCCCGTATTGTTTGTAACATGCCGATTGAGGCACTAGTGACCAATTAGAGGGTGTCCTGCGCCCCACAGTTACTGCAGCTGCTGAAAAGGTTTTTGTTTTTTAACAGATGGCTACACATCCCGGGTGTTTCAGGTCAAGAAGCACTGGACTAGTCGACCAGCAATCAGTGAGCTCCACACAGACCCCCAGCGCACTCATCAGGAGCACTTAGCGTTACGGTTTAGCCAGGGCTTTATGCCAGGCTCACTGAAACTGTTGCTTTATTCTGATATTTTGTTATTCTCTAGTTTATCTTATTATACAAATTGTTGTCATTATTAGTTGTAGTGTTTATTGCATATTTAGTCATGTGCCCTATCCCCTTAATATAGTGTTTCAGGAGGCAGGACCACCATGATATACTCCTGTAGGACCACCCACTGCTTATGCAAGTCCAGGCAGAGGCTCAGGCCCACCAGACCACCATTGAGTTTTGGAGACTTGTAAGTACTTTTGAGGATTTCCTGCTTTCTTTGACCTTTTGCTGTCTTTGTTTTCTGGATTCCTGTTCTCCCACTAAGGTTCTCTGATTCTGGCCATCTTGTGGTGCCCCACACTAACCTGCACTCTGTGGGTAACGGGGTCTTCAGAGTTTGGAATGACCTCCCGAAATGAATGAGATCATTCATTCCTTTAAAGAACAACTTCAGACTCGTCTGTTCAGGGAGGCTTTGAACTCGGCCTGACATTCGGCTGCTGCCGTCAGTTTACCTCGCTGTCCAAATGTTCAGGGTAGTGTGTGTGTGTGTGTGTGTGTGTTAGTTATATCAAAAATGAAGTGATCTGTTCAGGCATTTCTTTTAGTATTAAACTTAGCGGGCGGACTGGTGGCTCTGAGGCTAAGGATCTGCGCTGGTATCCCGAAGGTTGCCGGTTCGAATCCCCTACTCTGCTGGGCCCTTGAGCAAGACCCTTAACCTTCAATTGCTCCAGGGGCCCTGCGCTGTACAATGGCTGATCCTGCACTCTGACCCCAAGGGGTATGCGAAAACCAACAAATTCCTAATGCAAGAAATTGTATAAGGCGAAATAAAGAACAAAAAAAAAACAAAAGGGACGTTCAAAAAGCTTCTGCGCTTTTATATTTTCCATCGGAAACGGTGAAGGCGGGAGGAGTAGAAATTGGACAGTAAAAAGTTGGTACAACGCTGGGAAAAATTGCATCGCAAACGAAGGTGACCCTGTAGAAAAGTGATGTCATTTGTTTTTGAAATTCTTAATAAATAGAGTTTAAAGAAAAGTGCGAAACTTTTTGAATGTCCCTCGTATTTTACTCTGGTTTATTTTTTTTTCTTTTATTCTATTGAATGCTTTGTATATCCTGTATTTGCAGAAAATGTTTGTATCCAATGTTACATACCCCCTGCTGTTCCTCCTGAGACTCTGTGAAGGGCTTGGGAAAGGCGCTATATAAATAAAATGCATTATTAGTATTATTATTATTATTATTATTATTGGGATGTACTTCCTTTTAAGATTGATTATTTTTTGCCTATTGTTTTGCCTTGTTTCCCATTCTTTTTCTCATTTAGTTTAAAGTGTTATGAGTTGGAGTCTTCCACTTGGTTAAAAGTGTATCAGGTCTCCCAAAGGCTTCACTGCCCAAGCCAGCTCTCCTTCTCACCCCAATAGGCTTAGCATTAAGCCCCCCCAAAAAAAAAGAATATTCCAAAAAATATAACTAAATGTCCCACAAGGTGAAGGATGACAGTAAACCTTTGGCTTGTATAAAAATATGCAAAGAAAGAATCTTTATAAATGAAGACTTGAACAAAACCAGCAAATATGGCCAACATGCTAAACAAAGCAAAAAAAGATTTTCCTTAAAAGGCAATCCGCAGCAAACAAGTCCAATCCACAAACCTGAAGAACAACTCTATAACAATGTAAAATAAATTGAGGGAAAAAAAACAGTAAATCCACTATAAATGAATGATCTCCCGCTCCTGAGCCTTCTCAACCGACTTCAATCGTCAGTGGGCAGACTCAAAAGGAGTGACTTCAGGGTGGCCCTGCCTCCTAGGGCTCCACTCACAAGGAACATAAGCACATTTAAAGGGAATCGCAAATGAAACCAAAGACATACAAGTTAATAACTCACATTTTACAAAATGAGAAAAGCCGACAACAAGTACAAGCCAGGGAGAAGACCCTGGCTGTAATCTACAGTATATACGTATATAAAACTAGCTGTGCCACCCATCTAAGATGGGTTGAAATCCAAGTAATCAGCGTAGACCTTGTGTTTTTTATTTGTCCATTTGCTCTGCTATAATAATGCGCGCCCAATCCTTTTCCCTCATTGCGGCCTTTTCCTCTTCAGATAGATCCACCTGTTTTTGTCGCTTCCTCTTGGCATCACTCATCAAACTGGCCATTCTTACAATCAAAGTGTTTTGCTAGGAAAACAATTCGTTTCCCGATATGCACACTGATTTATCGTTATTTTCATTCATCCACTGCCCACCATACAAAGTTATCAGGCATTAGCATTACAGCTGTAAGTCTTGTTCACACGGCCCGAGCAGATGTCACTACCATATAATGATGACCAACAGAACAGGCCAATAAGACCAATAGGAATTTCACTGGACTTTGTACACAGGACAATATGACCCTCTAATGACCCTGAATAAGTAAGATCACTTGTGACCAATCAGGATGCTCACCTCAGACCCCCAAACTCAACCACACAGAACCATAATAAAGTCTTTATTGGATCAATCTGTCCACTCCAGAAGCCATCTTCTTCACCTGCTTTTCCTCCTCAGGCCAGGCGAGTTATTCACCCAACTGGCTGGTGCACTCAGGCCTCCAATAAAGCCCATCCCGGCCCACCAGAATTGGAGCACCCAGGTTGCACAAAGCCTCTGTGACATAGTAAGGGTGCCTCCCCTGTGCTCCTCCTGGCAGCCCCAAGAGGTCTCCCACAAGGCTGCCCACCCAGACTACAGTTCAATGGCAGCCGCACAGGCATCCAAACTGGGGACGCCGGGGAAACGTGCTGCCCTCCTGTGGCCGGAGAGGAGACGCATTGACATGATCAGTGTCCCTGTTCTGTCATTCTCTGATTTTGAGTTACCCTCCAGAAGAGGTGCCATCAGACCAACCTGGACACTTCATGGCCCCTCTTTACACACTTTATGGAAACATCAAACAGTTCAAGTGCTAAAACAAACTGAATTTGTCCTTAAAAATAAGCATCCGGTTTGAATAAAGCTAAACTGGAGGGAGAACACAAAAGCTCAGAAATCGAACTGGTGATTTAAAGCTGCCATAAAGCAGCTGGGTTCAAATTCCAGTCCAATCATTGTCTGTAAGGACTTGGCATGTTCTCTCTGCTTTCACACAGGGACTGCCACATCCTGAAGACCACCAAGTTAGATGTAGTGTGCCAGTGAGTGAGTGTGTCTCTGCTTTGGACCCCATGCCACACACTCCACGTCACTCAGTGATGAAGTCAGTGGAGGGATCGGTCATTTAATAACAGGCACACTGCAGGACTTCCATGTGCCACCTTCATGCTCTAACCTGCTTAATGCAATTCAGGGGCACAGGGGATGCCAGGGTCCATCAGAACTGCACAAGGTGGAGGTCAAGAAACAAACCTAGGGAGACGGGGCACACACACACACACACATACACATACAATCTCACCTTTACCCACAGATCAATACAAGGTGTGCATCTTTACAGATGTGACAAGAAAGGCCACAGAGAGAATATGCAGACCCCATACAGACCACCCAAAGCCACTACACAAATTCCAATTTTGTATCCATTTAGAGTTGCACATATTCTTCTGTTTTTTATTGATTACTGGCAGGAATACAAATATCTCATAAAATTAATACATTTCAGTTTATATTTTCCAAAACAGCCCACAAAGCACATCATGTCACAGCCAGTCCGCCATTCACCTCAAAGCTTTTATTCAATTCAAATACTTACCACCTTCTGCTTCTGCTTGGCTGCAAAGAGAAAATAAAAAAAAGATGGTAAGTTAAGAGTGAGCTGGCATGACGTCAGACAAGTCAAACAGCAGGGGGCGCACTTCATTACTGCAGCCTGAACATTCAGCACAGACAGCGGGACTGCAGTGACAAGGCAGGCCACAAGGGGGCGCTCTCTGTCTAATAAGTTCAGTTCAAGCTTCTTGTCCCAAGTGGGAAAACTGGCTTTGTGTGTTTTTATCAGGAGAGACCACAGCATGGCGTCAGATCAAAAAAAAAATACAAGAACTCAGCCATCTAACAGTGCGCTTGTGCAAATGAATCAAAGACAGCAGCATTTATACCATTTGATGTGACATCAGATCATGCAGGTGGACGTGGGAAATAAGAAATCCTGGGGGGCTGCTATTTGTGTGCACAACAACCCACCCCCCCCCCCCCAACTTAAAAAAAAAACACCTGAGCCAGTCATGTAATTTATATCAAAGGTACGCAAAAAGCATCTGGAACTCCCTGAGATGTTCACGTGAGTTGGTGCTTCATGTTGTCGTTTATGGAGAGTAGCTGAGTGCTTTGCGTGCTTTAGGAGTTTTTCTCTTCTTTTTAACTGAGGTTTGAATCAAATTCAATGGCTTCTCCATGCAGTATCCCAGTTTACCGTTAGGGACCGGGAGCCCAGATAATCAAAGTCCAGCAGTTGAGGCAATCGTCAGGCTCAGATAGTGACACGGTGTTGACCTTATTGTGGCTTTTGGGAGTTTCTGTGTCCATACCACAATGAATGGAACGAGGCTGCGATGAGGGGTCTCTGGGGGTCACGTTATTATGAAAGATTATTTTGATTTATTTAGCAGATGTCTTTATTCAAGGCGACTTATAAAGCGAGTTACAAGAATCACTAGCACAGAGAACTTCCCTGAGTAAGAGGGAGTTGATACCTGCAGGCAGGTGAAGACACACATCAGCATCCTGAGCTCTTGGTCAGGACGACAGCAGCTGTCCTGCTGAAGAGACACTAAGGAGTTCCAAAATATTTAAGGAAAAGGCGCATTTTCAAAAGACACCCGAACAGGAGGAAATGCAGGAGTGCAGTTGGAGTAGACAAAGGGAGGTCACTCCACAGCGCTGGATCAAGAAAGAAGAAGCATTGTCCAGTCTTGGCAACTGGAGGTGGTGGTCAGTAGACAAGCTGAGGCAGAACGGAGTCTTCTGGAAGGGACACAAGTGATCAAAGACTGGGGATGTTCAGGAGCCAAACCATTTAGAGAACCGTAGATGAAGTCAGTCGTTTAGAATTGGAGTGATGCAGAGAAGAGAAGTAGAAGTGAAATGAAGAAAGGAGACCACCAGGGGGAGCTGGAGAGGCCTCACCAGGAGCGAACTGCAATGGTCAGAACCTGAACAAGGAGCTGCATGGCACAGTGCGTGAGGAAGGGTCAGGTGATCCGAGTATTATAAAGAAACAACAGGATTGGGTCACTGAAGAAAAATATGAGTGAATGAAAGAGAGGGGACCAGAGTCGCTCACACCGAGAATCCTGACCGTCACTGATGGACAAAGGGTGACATCTTGAAGAGCAACGCTCAGCGACAAATCGGAGGAAGGAGAATCAGAAGGCAAGCAGGTAGCATATCTGACCGCGACACATTAAGTTTCATCTGTGATGAAGTGGCAGCTGGAGATCTGGGGCTGAATCTTGCGGCTTATAAGTGGGGAATGTGAGGAAGATCTGTGCATCTTCATCATAGAGGTGGTAGGAGAAGCCATGAGAAGAAATAACAGTGCTTAAGAAACAAACGTAGAGAGAAAAGAGAAGAGGATCCAACACTGAAGCTTTCTTGGTTGTAATCCATGATTGTACGGTCATTAGTTATGACATCTCTTCACTTGTCGTAATCGGCCTTTTGTTACCTGTCTGAGTGCACTTGCTGAACAAACAGACCTGAGCCTAATGTTACTCGGTCATGTTCACCTCTTCTGTAAGTCGCTTGGATTGAAGCGTCTGCCAAACAATTCAATGTGACACACCTGTGGAGAGTTTCTGGGGAGAAGACACGTTTCGGTCAGAAAGGTAGGACTTCAGTAGCAGTTTGGCTCTGCTTCTTTCATAAGTGCATAAGAAATGTGACAAATGAGAGGAGAGGAGACCATTCAGTCCATCAGCTAGTAGCTAAACCATCTCAGTGTCTCATCCAGATCCTTCTTGAAGGTTGTCAAGCTTTCTGTCCCAACTCCATGTCTCGGTTGTGTTGGTTCAAAAGTCCCACAACTCTTTGCATAAAGGAGTCCATTCTGGCTTCTGCCCTAAATGCACTTCCACTTCATTTCTGCTGTTGTCCTTCAGTATGTGATTCATCGTTTACAGGTGCCGGTCATAAAATTAGAATATCATGACAAAGTTGATTTATTTCAGTAATTCCATTCAAAAAGTGAAACTTTTATATTAGATTCATTCATTACACACAGACTGATGTATTGCAAATGTTTATTTCTTTTAATTTTGATGATTATAACGGACAACTAATGAAAGTCCCAAATTCAGTATCTCGGAAAATTAGAATATCAATTAAGACCAATGCAAAAAAAGGATTTTTAGAAATGTTGGCCAACTGAAAGGTATGAACATGAAAAGTATGAGCATTTACAGCACTCAATATTTAGTTGGGGCTCCTTTGGCCTGGATTACTGCAGCAATGCGGCGTGGCATGGAGTCGATCAGTCTGTGGCACTGCTCAGGTGTTATGAGAGCCCATGTTGCTCTGATAGTGGCCTTCAGCTCTTCTGAATTGTTGGGTCTGGCGTATTGCATCTTCCTCTTCACAATGCCCCATAGATTTTCTATGGGGTTAAGGTCAGGTGAGTTTGCTGGCCAATCAAGAACAGGGATACCATGGTCCTTAAACCAGGTACTGGTAGCTTTGGCACTGTGTGCAGGTGCCAGGTCCTGTTGGAAAATGAAATCTGCATCTCCATAAAGTTTGTCAGCAGCAGGAAGCATGAAGTGCTCTAAAACTTCCTGGTAGACGGCTGCATTGACCTTGGACCTCAGAAAACACAATGGACCAACACCAGCAGATGACATGGCACCCCAAACCATCACTGACTGTGGATACTTTACACTGGACCTCAAGCAACGTGGATTCTGTGCCTCTCCTCTCTTCCTCCAGACTCTGGGACCTTGATTTCCAAAGGAAATGCAAAATTGACTTTCATCAGAGAACATAACTTTGGACCACTCAGCAGCAGTCCAGGCGAGACGCTTCTGACGCGGTCTCTTGTTAAGAGTGGCTTGACACAAGGAGTGTGACAGCTGAAACCCACGTCTTCATACGTCTGTGCGTCTGTGGTGGTTCTTGAAGCACTGACTCCAGCTGCAGTCCACTCTTTGTGAATCTCCCCCACAGTTTTGTTTCACAATCCTCTCCAAGGTACGAGCAGTTATCCCTATTGCTTGTACACTTTTTTCTACCACATCTTGTCCTTCCCTTCACCTCTCTATTAATGTGCTTGGGCACAGAGCTCTGTGAACAGCCAGCCTCTTTAGCAATGACCTTTAGTGTCTTGCCCTCCTTGTGTGAGGTGGCAATGGTCGTCTTTTGGACAACTGTCACGTCAGCAGTCTTCTCCATGATTGTGTAGCCTACAGAACGAGACTGAGAGACCATTTAAAGGCTTTTGCAGGTGTTTTGAGTTAATTAGCTGATTAGAGTGTGGCACCAGGTGTCTTCAATATTGAACCTGTTCACAATATTCTAATTTTCCGAGATACTGAATTTGGGACTTTCATTAGTTGTCCGTTATAATCATCAAAATTAAAAGAAATAAACATTTGAAATACATCAGTCTGTGTGTAATGAATGAATCTAATGTACAAGTTTCACTTTTTGAATGGAATTACTGAAATAAATCAACTTTGTCATGCTATTCTAATTTTATGACCAGCACCTGTAGATCTACTTCAGGAGTACCTCTGAGGATTTTGAAGACCCCGATAAAATCCCCACGCAGTCTCGTCTGCTTAAGAATAAACAGGCTTAACTCTCCGAGTCTATCGGGGTAGGCCGTGTCCGTAAGTCTCATGGTGCTCTGCAGTGCTGCTCTATCTTTGGTGTATTGTGGTGACCAGAACTGCACACAACACCCAAGATGTGGTCTCACTGGTGCATTATGGGGTCTACATGTCGTCTACGGCTTTGTCCACCCACTTTCTTTTTATTAACAATGCCAGATTGTTTCCATATGTGAACGTTCTCAACTACTGGGCTGCCGGCCGCATTTCACAAGTTGCTGTTGTTTATATTGGTGGAGGGTCACAGTAGGCAGCAAAGTGGGTCGCTCTGACACCCGTGCTCGATCCTCAAAGACACTTATATGAGAAACTGTGGGTGACGACACCAAAATACACCACGATACAGACTGAGCGGTTCAGTAACGTCCGTTGTCCAGAGCTGAGAGGGACACGTTCCTCGGCTGGCCACGGACTGCAACAAGGGGCAGAGCCACCTGATAGAAGTTTAGGATTATAGAGCTCTTAGTTGAAGGTGCCACTCCAGTTGTGTGGCCACCAGCAAGCCTCTGGTCTGATTCAAATGTTAGATCAACGTCAGTGGAGATAGGGGGGCAGATGGTGTTGTCACTGACCCCATATGAGCGATGTCAGGGTCCTGAATGCTAATGCCATGTTCACCTGCTATCAGACAGATGGCAAATACCAGTTTCCCAGTCTATGTAAATGCCCTGAGAACTTGGAACTCTGAGTCGGACAATCTGGAGAAATTCTTCAGGTTGTTTGGTCAACTGTATAAAATAAAAGAATACAATGTGGTCAGCCAGAATTGCATTAGAGTGACATGACGTGAGCAGCGATACACGTTGAATACGTTTTATTTGCTCTCCATTCGTCCTGAAGAATATACTGCTCGTCTTTAATGGCTTTCAGTAACTAATCAACAGCGACCTCGCATTTCTCTGAATGGAAATTCACGTAAACGCATTGAAGAGGGAAGGTGGAACGTCTCAAGTTGGAGCTCCGAATACTTGGAGAGCACATGAAGGCAGCATGCGAGTGCATGGGGCCACAGAAGATCGGAGTGACCAGCCTCGAGTGCTAAATCCAGTCCTCCGTCTCTCATGCCCTCACTCTCATATTTTTAATGGACCGATCCGACATCTTCAGTCTTCTGCGATATCAAACCCCATCCATCTGTGATTTTTTTTTTCCTTCATGTCCTCTGTGGATTGGACACACAAGAAAAAGGGAGCTGCTAAGGTACAGGACCAGCACTCCGCATGCTGTCAGGGGTTTGGGTTCGAAGAATGAACATTTTAGGAGAAGTGAAGCGACGTTCCTGACCATTCCGGCCAACTTCTGACACGGGCTGGGCGTGAGGTGAGATGGGAAGGAGATGCGATTTAAATCAGTTTGCATTGTCAAGCCTGGAGAAACAGAAGGGCCCAACGTTCTTTCCCAGTAGTCATCTGCGGAGCGCGGTGCGCATCTCCTCGGTTTGTTCTCCTGTTAATCAATGGACTGTACTTTGTATCAAAGGTGACAATGAGAAAATACTGAAGAAATAAAGACGAGGAGTAAAGCTGTCGAAAGCACAAGTCAGACCTCGAGGAGGAGTGCGGCGGGAGATCGGAGCTCCTCAATGTCCTTATCGTCACCATCGCCGTGCACATTTAATGATGCATTCAACTATTATTGGAAGCGCCGGGGAATTTCCCAGGAGGAGCTGGAGACGGTTGCTAGGGACCAGACTGTCTGGGCTGTTGCCACCGCGACCCTCGGCAGAGCCGGCGGATGGAGGATGAGCGCGTGTATTATTAGAAGGAGAATCACTCGGTGGGGAAACGTGTCATTGGCTTTGTAGCGTCACTAAGACGCACACGTGTCACCTCGACATTAAAGGGGAGCAGATTAGCAGATGTGCGCACTTCAGGGTCTGCGCAAATGAATGCAACAAATGTGTGAATTAAAAACCCCAATCGAAGGTACTCTACTTATGAAGTGCTACACATGAACAGCATTCTCCATTCCATAAGTAATGGGCAGACGTCTGAAAGGCTGTCACATGACAGGACGGTCTTAAATCGGGTCGGTGGCGGACTGTCTCACTGGCACAACAAGGCAAACACACCATAATGGGGGCTTCCTTGGACGTAAATGACCTGAAACTTCCTCAAACTGATTGCTGACGTCCTCGAATTGGCGGTGCCACTCATGCTTACTGCAGCTCGCTGGACTCCTGGCCGATATTGTGTTTCGACGCTGCCAGTCACGGCAGCAGGGCTGTGCCATTGGATGTCTCTGCATTTTCTGCTGTGATTTCCTCCTTCACCTCCATTTAGAGAAGAACGTTGACCCACGACGGGAGTCAAGAACGGCGGGATGGTATTGCTAGCTGCTTCACTGAATTCCAGTATCTGACGGAATGAGACCAGTAACGGTTCAATATCCGTGCAATCGTCTCTCCTACATCTTCCTCGCATTTTAACACGTAATGTGCTGCTCAAAAATGTCATAACTGTGGCAAATCCTTACATGAAAATCTGACTGTTGAAGCTGTGATGGAATAAGGACTAAGCTTATCTTGAAAAATCTTGAAACTAATCTTGAAAATCTGAACGCCATGTGCTACTTGTGTGTTCAAATCCGAACTGAGTTAGCTACGGAGTCGCATGCCTCACTTACATATCGGTATTATAAACTCATGTATAGAAATGAATTACCACGGCGCCACCTAGTTTTGGTTACGCCCATAACCAGTGTGTACAAGGATGCGTATTTAGGTTGCTAGGTAACGGGCACCGGAAGTCACATTGAGTGCTGTTCTTGAAGTGACGACCCCCTCTACTTGTGCTCTTCAAAGCGTTTCAGGTTTCGGATTCTTTGACTGCGCTCTTGCGATGATTCCTTGACTTTGACTTTGGTTCACGTTTTAGCTTTAGACATTTATTATTCTTACTTTCCTAGTTTGGACAACACTTGTCTTTTTACGTATAGTTTATCTTCTGAGCCATTTTCCTTCTTCTTGCGCTATGAAGGGGCATATGGGGAGGGGTGGCTGCTAACGGCCTCTCGTCTCTCACCCGCAGATCAAAGGACGGTGACCACTGCTGATGTCACTTCCTGTCTTGCTCCGGAGGTCCCGCCTCTTACACTCTGTAAATCACTAGCCTGACGGGGGGCACCAAATGTCAAGGAGAATCTGGTGTTTGAATTTTTCTTCTCAGCTCATTTTTTGGGGTCCCGCTGGTCCCCAACTTTTTGCCATCTTCTTTACAAGGTTAAAAAATAAAATCTGAATCAAAGTGGTAGTGTAAAGGTGGCTAAAATGACCAGTGCTGTGTATGATCTACAAAAATGAATAAATCAGATACCACGCACACCACAATCCAGTCTGTGTCAGAGATCTGAGCCAAGTCTCATCCGACTGGCAATGTAAACGTGGCATCGTCTCATTTATTAGATTGTCATTTCAGAACAAGACCTGAGCGGACTCCGGTTACAAGTCTTTGACTTTTTACCTTCTCGGAAACTCGAATGAAGTGAGGCGCTGACTTACAGCCCCTTTCGGGACTCGCCATTTGGCCTTATTTCAGAGTGACCATAAGTCCGTCGAGAAGTGGGCCGCCTAAGTGCTGTGTGATATGTTTAACCGTTCCTTCGTGAGATTGTTTTGCCAAGGGAACCCCCGATTGTGCTCGTTTCACCAAGTTGTGCTATCAATGAATTTAAAAAAGGCAGAACTGGGCCGCAGGACCAAAATGGTTGAGAAACGCCGGTGTAAGGAAGGCGGTGTGGGCGGCAAGCATAATAATTAGCCGCGGGGACCTGCCAGGGTCAGGCGACACATGAGACCCTGTGAAATAATCGTAATGATAAGACTTATTACTGCCACTGGTCTTGGCAGTTTCATTTTCTTATCGTTTTTCTGTGGCCCTCAGCTGTAAAGACGAATCGCCTCAAATCAGCACATGTCGCTTTGTAAATTCACTGCGTGGAGATCCTGCAGCAGGCTGAGCCCAGCACACCCCTCTACACTCCACCCGTTGCTGTCTTCTTTGTGCCCCTCACATCAGCCAGGCCTTCCGTTCCATTGTTTATTGACCACTGCGTACGCCTCGCCTTTCAGCATCTACCTACACCAAGCGTGCCCGCCGTGCTCACCTGCCGAGGGCGGCGTCGCTCTGAAGGTGCCGGACACCATTTCACCAAGGCTGGAGGAGGAATTCCCACTGGATTTTCTGAAAAATGAAGTTAACACGTCAATTCAAGTCCACAGCAGATCTCACCAGTGCAGGATGCACAACGTCGAGCGGCATGCAGTCTTCATGCGGTCTAACAGTCCACACGTTTGGTGCTGCTTTGTCATCGTGATGTCACCAGATGTTTAGCAGTCACATGATGTGGTGCCAATGGGCAGACCCAGGGGTCTAAACCCCCACACGGCGAACACTGAGAAGCCCCCGTCCGGTTTTGACATACCAACGTTCCCAACGTTATTCAGCGACAGCCCCTAGTTAGGCTTGTGGACAGACGAGGACTCGGGTTCATTTGAGCATTAGGGCTGCCACCTGAGCCACCAAGCGACATTCACAAATGTACCAATAAGAATGTGCGTCCATCTTGAAGGCTCAAACATTTGGCCTTGTTTTGTTCTTCACAAATCGTGAATTAAGTTTGCCCATCAGTCTGTATTTGTGTTCCATGGATTGAGAAGTAAAAATGGAATCTCAAGCTCAGAAATGCAGACATTTAGAAATGTCACACCTGAATCGTTATAATCGGCTGTCAGGTGTAAAATGCAACTGAAGACGAGTCCTCGCACCCCCCTGGCCCTGTTCATAAAAAGTTCATTTCTGTCACACCTCTGTAACAGAAAAACTGACAACTTATAGATGCTCTTTAACTCAGCATTTTCACCTATAATAATAATAATAATAGGGCAGCACGGTGGCACAGTGGGTGGCGCTGCTGCCCCACAGTTAGGAGACCCATCTGGGTTTGCCTCCCGGGTCCACCTTGCGTGGAGTTTGCATGTCCTCCCCGTGTCTGCGTGGGTTTCCTCCCACAGTCCAGGTTAGGTGCATTGGCGCTCCTGAATTGTCCCTAGTGTGCTTGGTGTGTGGGTGTGTGTGCCCTGCGGTGGGCTGGCACCCTGCCTGGGGGTTTGTTTCCTGCCTTGTGCCCTGTGTTGGCTGGGATTGGCTCCAGCAGACCCCTGTGACCCTGTGTTAGGATATAGCGGGTTGGATAATGGATGGATGGATAATAATAATTCTTTACTTTTACATAGCGCGTTTCTCACTACTCAAAGCACTCTTCACGCATGGAGGAACCGGGAAGCAAAGGAATACTGTGCTGGGGAAGTCCAGGACACGCCGGGGGTCCCAAAGCGGGTGAGATGTCCACACCGATACCATGCAGTCCCACTGATCACAGACTCTCAGGCCACCACCCCGCGTCGTCACCCCGTGTCTTACCCATGGAATCTTCCTCTTTTTTGTTCCTGCTGAATTCGGATGTTCTCGAGCTTCAGTGGGCTTGGGATGAAGCCGATCTCGCAGCCCTCCTTGACTAGCCGCCCAATCCACCAGTCATTGTTGTATTTCTGAAGGAGAAAAGGCAGACAGAGTTGATCAGAAGTTGAATATCTGGTGCCCACTCCATACTGCCCACGTCAATGAATGGAACACACACAACTTTGGGATATCAGAGTGAAAGCCCACAAGCACACCTGGAGGTCCTTGAATTAGGGTCTGGGAGCCATCAGGGCAGCCGCCTGAACCACTGTGCCACTGTACCCGTGGTATGATGTGATGTAAGGGTGACATGATGCACCACTGAATTGAATTGAGCAGGCTTGAGAGTGGGCATGTTATATTAGGACAGCAGGGTGGCGCAGTAGTTAGTGTCACTGTACTACAGACCCTGCATGCTGGCTTTTAGTGCTGTGCCCACCTGCCATCTCTGTGGATTTGGCACTTTGACCCCAGGTCTGAGTGAGTTTTTCACCTCACAGATGTGCTGGGTGAGTGATTTGGCAGCTCCAGCACTGGGTGTGTGAGTGAGCGAGCAAGCGAGTCCTGCATCCCATCCAGGGTTTGGGTCTTATGCCCAGCACGACCAGGTAAGGTACCAGCCCATCAGGACCAAGAACTGGATCAGGCTATGTTCACCGGTCCAGCGTTTTGGGTCATCCTGTGGCTCTGCAGGGCCCCCTGCACCTCGAGAGAGGTGAACTGGCATTTTGGATTGCGCTGGGCATGTGAGTGTGTCCTCTGGTGGGCCCCTGCCCAGGACTGACTACTGCCTTGAACCCAGTGTTGTTTGGAGAGGCCCCACCCCAACCACCTGGAACTGGATTAGGCCGTGACATGAGATAACATTTCCCAGCCTTCCTAATCCAATGGGGGGCAGAGCCTAACCCAGCAGCACTGGGTGCAAGGCAGGAATCAAGTGCATTATATTATATTAGATTAGATTAGATTATAAACAACAAGCAAGTGTAGTTAGGAATCTGCAGAAGCTTTGACAACAGGCTGACTTGAATAAACCTCATACAAGGATTGGCACCTGGCACACTGGGGTTGGCACCTGGCAGGTAACTTTTGCCATAGCTAAGTGCAGGTCCTCCAGTAAGTAAACTGTGACTACAAGATGAAGGAAACAAAGTTGGAAATGTGCTTTATGGGATTTGATGAGATTTTGAGTTGCTAAGGTGACAGAATGGTCATATATTAAGTTGGGGGGACACATCAGGCGCGTAGAAATCCCACTCGCAGTCAGGGGGAGGCACCAGGCGTTGGCCCCTACAGGCTTATCCGAGCCTTGGCATCAGCTGCTAACCTGCACAGAGCGCTCTTGGCATTGGGTGCCCTTTTACATCTTATTGTTGCCACGAGGTTCACCTCTTGTTGTGCCCCCAAGTGATGTGTCATTAGAGGGGCACATAATGACTGATTTGCTTTTACTGACTGCCAGTTTTAGAGGGGCCATGGCGCTGCCCATGAGTGCTGCAGCTGCAGGTCTGGACGGGTGCCGAGGTGAGGCGGCTTCAAGTTTTTATGCCTCCGGTTGTTCTCTCATCTAATTCCAAATTTATTTCATTGACTGATATTAAAGTCTTTTTCATTTTCAATCAGTGCAGATGTGGCTGGTCCACCTTTCAATATGTCAGCGGGGTATCGAAATGTGCAAGGTGGATATAAAGCCCACCTGGCAGAAGGCAGCCGTCGTACCTCTTTAATGTGTAGAAAGTCCTTGGCGTCAAAGGAAATGGCCGTGCCAGCTACCGGCACATCCTCATCTAGGGCTCCGCAGTAGCTGACGTTGGTCTTCACCGCAAAGGCTACAGCTTTGGACTGTGGGACAGAAAAGACAAACGTGAGAAAACTCCCGAGTGAGACCACCACCCCACACAACCCCAGCTCGACCCACCTTGGCCCGCTCGAGCTGCAGGGCGGCCTGTTGTTCTCTCTCCTGCCGGCCTCCCTCCCTGTCCTCCTCCAGGGAGACATCCGAGTCAGACGGCCTGCTGGTGTAGGAATCTGCTGAACCCTGGGAGGAGAGAAAGGGGCAGTGAGCATTAGCGGGCAGAGAGCCAGCCTCGGGGGCATCGGCGGGCAGTGAGACAACCTCGGGGGTATCAGCAGGCAGAGAGCCAGCCTCGGGGCATCGGCGGGCAGAGACCCAGCGTCGAGGGCATCTGCAGGCAGAGACCCAACCTCGGGGGCATCTTCGGGCACAGAGCCATCCTCAGGCACTGGTGACACAGATCAGAACTGAGTGTGGCAGAAGGGCCCAGGCTGGGATAGCAGGCAAATGAAAATGAGCAGAAGAAACCAACTGAAGATGTGACAGCAATCTGACGAAAAAGGACAAATCCAAATGGTGACATCTCAAACTCCTTCCTGTCCTGTAAATGTCACACCGCCTTTGCTCGGGCACCGTGGCTCATCTGCTCTCGATTCACTGATGAAGATCGGCCCCCCGTCCACCCCCCACACTCTATGGTCCAAGAATGTGAGTATCGGAACAGGCCATTCAGGCCGACAGTGTCACCATTGCTATTCCCTTCAGTCCTCTGGAATAACATCACGTAGCGGTCTCAGGGTCCCCACGGTCCACCTCTCTACTTATTGCATGTGTCTGTCAAACATTTATGGAAACTTTGTCTCTAAACGAGTGTCCACCAGCATCCCTGTGATGAAGACAGACTTTGGACCATTGACTGGTGTGTCTGCTTTTATACTGATAGCAGGCTACTGCATCTGTGTTCTCTCATAAGTGACAAAGAAAACTGTCCTGTGACGTGACGTGTCACTCAGCTCTCCACATATCAGGTCAGAACTTCATGAGCAGCTACAGCAGCAAAGTTGTGGAAAAGACCAGAGACACGTTCGGCACTGGCCAAGGACCACAGGAAGAAGAACACTGACTGGCAGAAGGTCACGACTGGCCAGGACCGCTCCAGAGGCACCTGAACAGAGCAGGACACTGCACCACTCCAAGGCCAGCTCGAAGATGGAGGCATGGCAGCCGTTGTTTGTCTCTGCCCTCCCATCGAGATCCAGGGACACACGCAGCACCAAAGACCCATCAGCTCAGAAATGCAGTGCAAGAACAAAAAAGCCACCTGATGTGACGGCAGATTGGATTCCCACACTTTGTGGCAAGAGCAGCCGCTCTCCGTTACGACTGTATTGTCACATCACTTGCTTTGCTGCTGCTTTTGGCACATCGAGTGAATGACCTTGTGACGTCACTTGTCTGCTGCGCCATGAACTCCTTCGACTAAACCATCTGGGGTCTGGAGATCACTGAAGAGAGGAGCACAGCGTTTTAACTGGGGAGGACATCGGTCAACCTGAGTCCCTTCAGACAGTGACAGCAGCCACATCTCCATGACAGAGGAAGAATCAAAGATGTGGAGACTACAGAGAAAGTCCTAAGGTGAGGACAGGGACGACAAAACAGTCCCCATGTTCTTGTTGAGCTCATTTTAAAGTGCCAGCTGGGATCACCTGGACAAATTATCTTCTGGAGAGGTCTTGTGAAATAAATAGCCAGCCTCATAAAATACTGGGAATAGCTATGGAAGAAGAAGAAGAGGACAAAGACATCAGGCCCCTTGTAATCTCAGGAGGCTTCGGTGGGTCCTCCCTGGCTGCTCTCCATGGTCCTGATTCAGCCCAGTTCTTCTCCTCTGGACCCCCTCTTTGTCTTTCTTGTAATATGAAGACCCAAACTGAACACAGCCGTCCAGGTGAGGCCTCACTAGAGTGTCACACAGTATAGCGTGACTTGTACTCCAACCGTCAAGGCGCTATATGACTTCACATCCCATTCAAGCACTTCAGTTTATTGAAGTTCAAAGGCCCGGCACCTTCAGCGTTTCCTCACTCGTCGCTCTCCAGGGTGCTGACTCTCATGGAGCCCTCTAGTGCTCCTCAGTTGCTCTCCGTGGTCCTCAATCAGCCTTGATGTCCTTCTCTGGACTTTCTCTGGTGCTGCTTTGTCATTTTTTTGTAATATGGAGACCCAAACTGCACACAGGACTGCAGATGAAGCCTCTCACTTGCACCATATAACATAAATGGTAGAAAGAAATCCAAAATGAAGACAGAAGAGCACTGGAAACAAATCATGGAGAGAATGACATAGATCCCCTGAGGTAGGGAAGTGGAAAAGACCACCCCAAAGGCAATGAAGACCTCAGAGGTCAGTGCAGCCCAGCATACAGAAAGTGGGAGGCACAGGCACACTGCTGAGGTCAGGTACCCCTTAAAGAATGGCACTGGTCAGAGGAGCTGCTGTGACCCCACCGGTCACTCAAGTCATCAGTCTCCAAGGGGCCATTGTGCAAGAAGATCCTCCAAAGATGAGGCAGAATGTTATTTGTTACTTGGACGTCTACAACATGGCACGTGAGATAAGTCATAAAACGGGCCAGGGACGTCACTGACTCACCCAGATGAGGCTCACCCCAAGCCAGCCAATCCCTCAACTGCTACCAGCAGGATGCAGCCTAAGTAGGCCTAAAATGTTCAAAATACAAAGAAACTTCCAGAAATGTAACAAAACGCCCTGCAAGGGAGAGGGTGACAGGAAACCTCTGGCATGTGAACAAAGGGCAATCTTTATAAAACGGAAGATTTATTTAGCAAATAATTTAAGAAAATGCTCAACAGGGCAAAAGAGATCTGCCGAGAATGGCAATCCAAAGCAAACGAGTCCCAAGGCGTGAAACCGAAGGCCAAAATCCAGAAAAGACAGCAAATAAATCACAAACACCAGAAAACCCCCCAACACAGCAACAAACACCCCACAAACTCAATGACCCGCCGCCAAGCCGCACTTAAAGGTGGGGGAGGGGCCAGTCGCAGGGATGTCAGGATGGCCCCACCCCCTCAGGCTCCACCCACAAATCGACACCACTTTAAAAAGACAAAACATAATTAACAACTACTCAACAACAGCAATAACATAAAAATATAAAATAAAAATAAAACATAAAATAAATACAAAGCAGGAAAAGAAAACCCACAAGCCTGGAACACATCGGCCGGGCGACACCAATCAGCACCGCAGCCGGGAAGATGAACGGCGCCCACCGCAGGCAGGCAGGCAGGCAGGAGGCTCACACAACTCCACAGCCTCAAACACTCGTCCGCCGAGCTTCAGGTGAAACCACGAAAGCAGCACAATGGAGCAGCCTGACAAGAATCACGGGACGGCGGAGGGGACTCCCCTAAAGCGTCGCTCCTTTTATAGTTCAAAGATCAGGCGTCGCTCCTACACAATCAGAGTCAGTCTGCAATCCAGAAAGTTCAGAAGGGCGAAATCCAACAGACAGCGAGGAAAAAAGGAAGAAATGAGTGCCGCCATCTTAAATAGAACTGGGGGCGGGGCCTGTGGCTGACCTCGGGGGGGGTGGAGCCACAGGGGCAGTGCTGGCCATTACGACTCCCTTCACTGATTCGACTCTTCTGAACTGCCCATTTATGGGAGTCGATCCATTTGGTTTTTGTAATCACCTTTTAGTCAGGTGGTCCCCTTTGGAGTTAAATAATCGGCGTGCCAGCCGGAGCACATAGACACGCGTGTGCACACGGAGACGGTCCAAGGGCAATTACCCACCAAACCAGGGCTTGGCACTGTGTCCTAATGCCTACTCTCTTCCTGTTTCTGCAGAATGGAAGACTGATGGCCGTCCTACCACTGACATCATTTGCATTGTCCACCCTCCTGGATCCGCCTCTTCCTGCCTGGAATCCATGCAAGCGGAAGTTCGGCCATTTTGAGTTCAGTTCAATTCTGAGTTTCCTTCCAAAAGGATGTGATCTGCGACTTGTTGCGTGTTTTTCCTTGGTTTCTTATTTCACTTAGACAGGGTCACCTTTGGGACGGGGTGGGGGGCACCACCCCCTACACTGTCACGTTTACTTACGGAATGTTCAGCCGTACATTAAACCGAAGTGGAAATCAGTGAAAAAGAAGAAGTCAGGATTACAGTTTGTTTCACTTAGGCCCTCGACTGATCACAACGCTTCAAGTCTGCAGCCCACCCGAGGACCACGAGTTTAGTTTGGTTTGAAAAGCAAATGAGCAACAATCACATGACCTGTCTGAGGGTCACGACGCAGTTTCCAACTTGAAAATCGTTCAGTTGTCTGCCATTGTGAAAACTCAAGAGGAGCCTCAGTTCATAGCTCAGGCCTAAAGTCCTCCTAGCAGGCCTGGGCCTAAAACTGAAAGGCAGGCCTGCCCTGCAAAACTCAAAAAGGGCGTCGCCCTGAGGAAGTAGGCCTCAGACCTCCAGTGAAGCTCAGCGACAAAGGGAGCCTCACCCAAACTCAAGAAGCAGGCTGGCGGCCTGACGGGCCTCAACGGGAGCTCGTGCTTCTCATAACAGCCCATAATAATACTCATAACGTAAAGCTCAAACAGACTCAAAAATATAAACCAAAGAAAATAAAGCCAAACACGAGAGGGTTCCACCAAACTCAAAAAGGACACAGCGCCTTACACTGCCCCCTCCTCACAGCTTTAGAGACTCGGCTCAACTTTTGGCCCAGTTGCTGTGGAGACTGTGTGCCCTCCCAGTGTCACTGTCTCTGCCCACACTGGCACAGCTAATGCAGAAGCTGGCACAGCTGCTTCACAGCTCCAGGAGGCTGGGCTCAGTATACGGCCTGGCCTGGTCCTTCTGGCCATGTCCTCACCCCTCGGCCTGGTCATTACCTCCGTGTCCACTCGAGCCTTTCTCTGCTTTTCTTCTGTGCCCTCAATGACTCGACTTCCTGGCATGTCTTTTCTGTTTTCATTCCCACCAAGATAAGTGCCTTGTGCCCTTTGCCCAAATCAGGCCTGGGCCTGTCACTGTAGCCCTGTACCGTGTCATCTGTCACATCAGTGGGCTCACGCGGCCCCCCAGCACCACTCAGCACCTCGAGAGCTGATAAGCAGGCTACGGTGACATCAGCTGGCAGTGATTCACCCTCCAAATCGCGTTCAGCTCATTGACCGTAACGGAAATCCAAAGATATAAATGGAGACGAGAGGCACAGCCGCCAGCCCTTCAGGGGGCACACACCGACATGCCACATGCTTTACGGGAGTCACCTCCTGCTGGCTGCCTTTTACATTCCGCATTGGCACTTTAACCAGGCAACCATTCCCAGGCTGGCAGGGAGGCTTAGTGGTGTAAATTGGCAGATTCATATCTGAAGAATGATGTCAAGCAAGTCACCTGGTGCCCTGCGCCGGACTTAGTGATAATAGGGAACTGGCAGGCCAGAGGCTTAGAGGGGGGGAGAGGGCACTGCGTGAGGTTTCAATGTCACTCATTGAGTCGAGTCAGGTTAAGTGGCAGCTGACTTTGAAATTTTCTTTCAGTTCTACTTTATGTCTGCTCCCTGTGTTCATCCCTCCCCACATTTGCATATTGTGTGTTGCCCTGTGAGATGCCAGTGTGCAGATATTCTATGCTTTTTTCAGTTTCTTGCCACATCACGTAGATTTACATCTTAGGTCATTTTCCAGTGCACATAACCCAGTCTGCCCATTGCTGACATGGCATTGCACCCAGTGTGGGTAATGGAGAAAGTGGGCACAGAAATAGGATGAATGGACTCATAAATCTCCTGGATACTGATGGGTGCAATGATGGCTGAAAGCAGGTGAGCACTGGTGCCCGCTGACTTTTGGCAGCCTTGGCCCCCCGCTTCACATTTCTGGTGTTAAGGTTTGTGCTGCCAAGTGAAGTGGACATTTAAATGAAATCTCGAATATCCTCAAACCCAGCGGGTCTTAGGCCAACACATGTGACTGGACTGCCCGTGATGTGTCTGGACATCAGAGTGACGGTGACCAGGTGGGCACAGAATATCACATCTCAACGGCCTCATTTGTTCTTTCCTTCACTTTGAAGGTAATGCCAGCTGCCCGCTGGTGGACACCCGCCTGCACTGTTAGGTTTGCAGCTACACAATCAACACATCTGGTGCACCTGAGGGCCACAAAAACAAAGCGGGCATCTTTGGGGGCACCTGGAACTGAGTGCCAAGTGAACCACACCTTAGCTGTCTTGGAGACCAAATGAAGTAAGTGTGGTCAGAGCAGCAGGGCATGAGGAGTCAACTGTCGTAGGGGGCAAATTGCCAGGATGTCAGACTTCCCCGTTGAACACAAGCAGGTAGAAACATCGGGTGAAAAAGAGCGGTAGTCTGAATGGTGGTGAGCAGGGGGCATGGCTGTGGTAGAAGGGGCACAAATGGTAACCTGCCAGAGAAATGCCAGTCTAACCCTCTGTCCTTTCAGTCTCGGATTTATCTTCTTCCCATTCGAGTCTTACAACTGACTCCAAACTCTCTCGCCAAGGTGGGCACTGCCCCGCCATTATTTTAACAACACTTCAAGATGACAGCAACGGTGATTAAGGAGTCGGCTGAAAATTGAATTGATGCCATGCCCTCCATTTGGGCTCACACAGCGCCAGCCTGGTGGGCACATGTCAAGTCTAATAAGAGGCACGGCCTATGCTGTGTTAGCATGACGGGCTCCGAGTGCACAGCTGTACAAAGAAATTACCCTCAAAAGGCGGGCATCTCAGAGAACTGGGCTCAAAGTGGGCTGCCAGCCGTGAATGAATGTCAAAGTGAGTGGAGCCGTTAAAGAAGCGTGTCACCCAGAGTCACTTGGGCAGCCATAACAGTGTCATAAAGCTACTGCGGCTGATGATGAGCCCACAATTGCCCATTCAAGAAACCCCCCAATCTCACAGGTAGATAATGAGCCGACCAGCAGCGCCATTAGGATGCCCGATTTGAAATGCGTGATTACAGTGAAGCCTCGGCGTGCACTCCGTGACCAGAATTCCCAGAGATTTTGCACCTGTCAGTCCGCATTCAGTTCATTCTCATGACGCTCTGGAGCTCACGTAACGGCCGTTCAATTAAGTGTCTGGTGTTCAACATGAAAGACACTATACATAAAGGAAGAGGAGAGAGAGATCTGGTGCTGGGGCTGTTGGGGTCGGCTCCACCACTCCACAAAAAGGGGACCCTGAAAAATGGACAGATGACAAGCGAGGAGTGTCAAGTCGCTCAAACCACCCAGAAATGCCCACCCATTTAGTGAGCCCGCTTAATCCCAATGTAGAGCCCACCCACCCACATATGTGTTTGGAGACGTGCGGGAAACACCAGGGGAGCCCACAGAGCCCACAGCTCACATGACAATCAGCAGGGATTTGAACTGGGAAGGCGTCAGGGCGGACCACCGTGAAGTGCAATCCATTTATTTTCTAAACTATTTGTCAAGTTAAGGACTGGAGGTGGGGGGGAGGTTTAGGGGCAGGACTGGGCACAAAGTTAGGGCTAGGGTCCCGAAGCCTTTCATGTCCCAGCATGCTTTGGGGCCCACTTAACATTCTGGACAGGGATTGGTATCAGCAAGTAGCATGGCACCTCACGACTTGAAATGGAGCTTCAGTGGCACCTGTGGTCAGTAAAGCACATGCTGGACCACCGTCATCATCCAGCCATTTACCAAACCAGATTAACTAGCAGGGGAGGTCTCTGTGATGCAATGCCAGCCCTTTGCACGGCACTCATATGTGCACATTCATGCTGAGCCACATTAGAGTCACCGTAACCTTGGAGAGCACCTGAGAAAAACCCACCGAGGTGTGGGGAGGACATGACCGTGGCCAGGCTGGGACTTGGACCCAGGTCTGCAGAGGTAACTGCTATGCCACCATGCCACCCCAGATCCAAATGCAGGACATTTCCTGAGAGACGGCCCGTCAAGAACTGCGCAAAGTGAGGGCAGCCGAGTCGAGACAGGTAAGCTCTGTGGACGTGGACACCAAGAGAAGACCACCAGCAAGAGGGGTTCAAACGTCTACGATGCTTTGGGTGAGTTCCACCTTCATCCTCACTTGTCTGCCGTGTTGGCGAAGTGTGCCCTTCTGTCCATAAGGCAGCTGAGAGGGCACCATCTGGGCAGTCTAAGGGGGCTCCTCTATTTTGGCACACTTTTATGGTTTTAAATAGTCTGACAGCCATCTGCGCTGGTGACATGCTGGTGACAGGCACTGATTTGTCCTCTGCCGGCTCCTTTTCTATTTTTAAGAGTCATGCCAGCCCCTTGAGCGCCTCCTATGAATTATGAATTCAATGTTGCGCCTTCTGTCACCTCATTCTCAGTAACGTCAGGCTGAGGGTCTGTAGCACGGTGGCCACCAGTCATTTCCAGCCAGTGTCCACAGCCAGGCAGAGATGCCACATGATGTGTTGCCCGTCACACCTCTTCATGCATCAGTGTCTGAGAAGGGGGTCTCATGTCTCACACTGGGCACCATTCCAAATCAATCAATACTACAGGTGGGGTCTGCTAGGGGGCATCACTGCCTGTAGCCTTCTAAATGTGCCCAGGGCATTTAATGTGAGCCAAATGGCTGGCAGAGCCCCCCTGCCAAACAAGACCACCAGGGCTCCCAAACCGGGTATGGGAGGAAACCCCCTGGAGCACAAAGAGTGCAAGAGACCCCCCATGGAGAGTGGAGTCAAACCCTGGTCCCCAGAGAGTCATTTTCTAGGGTGGGTGAAGTGTCATCACAGGGGGCCCCCTGGCCTTTTCAAAACTTGTGCTCCAAGTGGCAGACGAGTGCCGACGCCCACCAGGTTTCCCACCTTCTAAACAGGATGATCCCTAAGGAATTGCCTGGGAAGCACCAGCTGATCAGATGTCATCTGGGAGCAGCGCAGCCTTCTGTCAGCTGGTGCTCAGCTGTGCGTCATATGGATGGGGGGTCTTCTCCTGTGGAGAATCTGAAAATAAGAAAGCAGGTGCAGCCCACTGGGGCCAAACCACGGGGCAGGGATGCCTCATCCTCATCCTCCACTGAGTCACTTGAGAAAGGGGCACGGTGGCAAGCGTTTAGGGTTGCCACCTCATTCACGTCACGGCAGGTTGTAGCTTTGTGACCCCCAAGGTGTGCAGCTGAGGGTACCCGACGACTCTAAACTGGTGTGGGTGAGTGTGCCCTGATCTGGACTGGCACCTGTGCCATGCATGTGTGATGCTGCCAGGATAAGTGGCCTGGGAACAAACGGACCACGAGGAAGGCAGTAAAGGGCACTGCCAAGGCTGGCAGGGATGGATTGCTGCCCGCTTCACGTTCATAGAAATCCTGATGGTGTTTTGGCTTCACTGTGGCTCCTCGGCTTTGCTTTCTATTGCTTTGTTTTTTCTCGTTTTCTGTTTTTCAATCCTCTCCGTCACTTTAGGGTCTCATCTGTCCCGCTCTTTGCAGACTGAGCCCTAGAGGGCGCCACCTGCTGGTTGTGCATATGTGGCTGCCGATGAGGGCTTTCTTATTGATGGCTTCTTGTTTGATGTTTCACTTCAGCGCCTCATCAGTGATGTCATTTGGGGTCATTGGGTGTTTGGGGTCTTTTGAACATCAGACACCCTCACCCGGGTGACCCAGCAGGAGTGGCCAGTTATTGGCCTGCACCTTACTAGCAATCTATGGATCTGCTCTCCTCATCCAAAGCCAACGTGATGCTTTCTCTGCCCTCTCCACGATGGTGCTGACACCTCTTAATGTGCGGCAAAGACCACCACGGCCCACACTTCGCTGTCCAGCTTTTACAGAGACAGTTGTGACAGGATCTTCATACTTTGTCCTTCTCCTCTTCCAAAGTATTGTGAGTTGGCCATGACCAGAGCCCCCCGTCAGATCCAAGGGATGGCTCTTAGATTTGCCCTCATGTGCCAGTCCTGGGTGCCACCCCAATGCTCCCTGTGTACCCATCTGGTGCCCACTGACTGCAGTGCAGATGGCACCTGGTTATGCTGCCATCTCTAGTGACCTTCAGCTAAAGCTCTGAATGTTCTCCTTTGGGTTGACAGGGCAGCCTGTTTCTCCACCTGGCACTGGCAGTGCAGAATGGGAGAACATCAGAAGCTGCCTGGACCAGGGACATCACACGGCGGGGCTCCGGCTGCCCCAGGTCACTGCACGTGGCCTTTTCCCATCCCGTTTGGGGCCCCCGCTCTTTTAACACGACGGCTCTGCTGGTCCTGTCCTCCTCAACGGCTCTTCTAACCTTCTCATCGGGATCACAACCACCCACTCTGGAGACCCCGGCTACCCAGGCTAGCCCCTCCCCTGCCACCAGCTGCCACCAGCATTCCATGGCGAAGTCCTGAGCCCACCTGTCGTGACCACCAGCTGTGCCCCACAGACCTTGAGTCACTGGAGTCCTGGTACTATGCACCCCCCCAACCCCATTTTCTTTCTCATTGGACTTCAAGGTGGGGGTCTTAACTTGTTTGCTGTTCCCATCAAGTGCTGTGCTGCTGAGACTTGCGGCCCCACAGGAGTTAAGAGGCCGACTTGGGGGGTCCAACTGCACCCCGGCCTGGAATAAAACTCAAGAGCCTGCAAAACTTCCCAAGGGAAAGGGGAGCCCCCCAAAGTCCTGGACCCCCTTCATTCAATTTAATAAATGAAAAAATAAAACAACAAGAAAGAAAAATCCACAAAATTCAACAAAGTCCGCGACACCAACAGCAAGACGTCAGACCCCCAAAAAATGAGAGAAGACGACAAAGCAGCAAAGAGAGAAACGCAAACGGGCGGCGCATACGGGGGGCCACGAGCTGAGGACCTAAACACACACAGGGGATCGAGAGGGTCTTTGGACCCCTTCACACTCTGCACACTTCATTGTGGGGTAGGTAGATTTTATTTGAAATGGAGACCTGCCATTTGTACCCACCAGTCTACACTCAATAACCCATCATGGTGACGGTCACTCAACTTACCAGTCCTGGAGCCGAGATGCAGCAGTGCCAGTCCCCATGCCACCTTATAGCTGTCACTGCATTATGTTTATGCTCATTGGGTGACTGGTGACGTTTTTCCATCACACGTAAGGCAGTTTCCACGTGTCTCCCTCGGCGAAGTGAGGCTCACGCATCGGTGGCAATTAAAGCAGGAACAGTCCTTCACCTCTAGGGGGCCATGCGTGACTTTCTGTAGTGCCTTGGCCACCCCAGGTGTGTGGACTATGAAGTGACCTGCTCAGTGGTGAATGTGGCCCGGGGTCTTTGAGACCCACAGTGCCATGTGTAGGTGTGGTGGGCCCGCACTGCATGTCTTTGGGGGTCAGTGACCATGTGATTTTATATAGTGCCTTTCCATAGTGTGGGCTTTGTGTTAAATGGTCACTGCGGCCCTTCGCTCAGGGGGTCTGGACTGTGGCAGAATTGAGGGGCTTTGTGCTTTTAGATGGCGCCTTGGGGCTCGAGGTACAATATCTCTGCCACTAGGGAGTCCCCTTGAACCTGCTGAGGTATCACGAAGCTCCTTGAGGCCTCGGGTGTTTGGCTGATGCCAGGGTGCTGATGCCACAACTGAGCTGAATGAGCTGCCAATCGGCTGGCATCCCTTTAGGCCTCCTTTATTAATACGAAATTTACGGCAGATTAGATTACCGTAATGTGATTAGGCGAGTCTAGGATTGGATTAGGTTTATAACTTTGGTATCGATCTCGACGCGAGAGTCTGCACAGCCATCAGCGGTCAGTCCCCTCACTCTGCCGCCGGCTCACAGCTCGGACCCCCAAAACAAATGTCCCTTTGCTGAACGTCACCAATTCTCTCAGCCTGATTTGCCGTCCCCACACGCCCTCCTCACTCTCGCCGCACGCTTCTCCTAATGAGGCGCGTGATGAAGAAAGCCAGCTGCCTGGTCTGGGCTGACTTGCAGGCCGGGGGGATTATTTCATGTCACTTCGATAATCCCGCAGCGGGGTCTCCTGTTTTCTTGTGAAGATCCTGCCGCTTACGCCAAGGTGGCAGCTGCTGACAGTGTTTACCGCCTCTTCCAACAGGAGCCCACTCCGATGCTCAGTCAGCTTCTATTTTTGTTTCTCGAGTGACGGCTCCGCCATCGGCCTGCAGTAGCCGCGTTTGTATCAGACGTCCGATGTCACTCAGCTTGGCCTTATGGGGGGGCACTGACGGTGACACAGGGGCACAATGGAAAAGAGGGTCTCAAAATGGGGGCAGCAACCCCTACGGACCCCACCCAGTGCAGGAGATAATTAGGGAAAATGATCGAACACTTAAGGGGGAGACAAAAGAGCGGAAGGGCAAAGCAGGAGCCCACCGCACCACTGGGCCAGGCTAAATGTCAGTGGCCTAGTAACTCTGCCACATGGCACGGCCCGTTTCTGCTTTGCCACCCTCATTTATCACCATAATAACAGCTGAGGGACAAAAAAGCTGACGAGCGGCCACTGGGCATTGAAAGCCCACCAAGAAGAAAAGACTCAAACTTGGCCGACGTGTCACCTGCACGCAACAGTGTCACGTATGAATGTCACACTTGACACCAGCAGTGCACACTTACAGACATCTCAGAGAAAGTTGATTGGCAACGTCCTGTTAATGCGCATCTGACACCAGAAAGGAGCAGGAAAAGTCCAAATGTCAACCGGCAGGTGGCAGTGCACATACAGGGGGCTCGCCTCGGACCCTGTGACTGGCCACTTGTTATATAGTGCCTTTCAAGTCACTGTCATTCTGTATGGCTAATGCAGCAGCGACTATAGGAGAGTATCACTGACCTGCTGTACTCCTCGGCTATAGAGTGCCTTTCCTATCTACTATATAGCGCCTTCCATTTCTATCTATAACACTAGAGGCCGTGAAGACCAGTCAGTGTCCCCAAAAGCACCTCTGGCCACCTCCCCGCTGTAACTGCAGAGCAAAGGTGGTCCTCACCACACTATGTGGCATAAATGCCCCCTGAACAGCATGCCCCCTGCTGGCCATGGGCATCACTGCAGGCTGCTGTGCCCATAAGGGCCTCCTGACTGTATACAGATGGCACACTGCCCCCTGTTGGTTCTCATAGCGCAGGCATGTGACACTCATGGTGGCCACACAACCCCTCTGGCTCTGAACTGCTGGGGTCATCGACATGGTGTCATGCAGAACTGAGTCACCACTGCTTAGTCAAAGTCCAGGTGATCGAGTAAAGTGTGGTAAACGCAGGGAGGGTCCCGACTCATTCAGAGCCGTGTTGACCAGAGGGGGAAAAAAGACCACCCAACAGTGGAGCAGAGCAGAAGACCAAAGGAAATCCAAGCCAAGAGGTCAGAAAGACGAGCAAACGAACCTGAAAGGCGAGGACGCGGACCCTTGACGGAGCGAGATCTCCTGAAATCTCTGCGTTCGTCCAAAGTCCTGGTCGGGGGACAATCAGCGTCATGACATCACAGGTAATGTGCCTCTTAGAAACAACAGAGCATTGTGGGAAAAGAGTGAACGGTAATATAAAAGGTGAACCACAGCCGTATTGTTATAAATCGCAAAGTAACGTGTAGAGATCGGAACACGGGGTCGGCTCGAGCCGTTTATCGATTGCCGTCATCAACGACCGTGTAATCGATAAAGTGGCCTCACGACAGGGACTGACAGGCCTTGTAGGCTCATTGGAGTCTTGGATTCCCAGGATTGCCACGATTCGGAAGTGCTCCGCTAGGCAGCTCTGCTCAGCTCCGCCCTCCGTGTATGGCGTAGTCGGCAGGATCACACAAGAGTGAGAGGGGCAGCGGTGGACGTGCACGGGTGGCTCATCAGGCAGGCGAAGCCGACGGTAGGTGGGAGTTTTAGGGGCTGCCACTGGACCCCTGGAATGCTAAGGAGCTTTTGTCACACACATGCGCATAGGGGGTCACCATCGAGGATCTGACAAGGTAAGTACTTCCACCCTGGGATGAGAGGGGGCGCTATCACTGACAAGGACCGCAGCCATGCCATGCCTGACCACACCCCGCCCCGGTATTTAAACAGCAGCCTGGCAGATGTCGGCATCCTCATTTTGACCCGGGTTCGAGACCACTTAAGAGCGGCTCCTGTCTGTTCGTGGCAGCGGCTCTGAGCTTATTGGCTTCTCGTTTAAGTGGGGACTACTGGGTTGGTACCCCAAAATTCTGTAGAACCGGAGTTCTTTCTACACTTTATAACTGGGGTGTACTGGAGCATCAGAGCACATTCCCATGATTCCTCTTCCTTTATCGTCTTCAGGAGCTCATAAAGCTCTTCATTCGTGCAGATGCTATTGAGTGGTCTGCATACAGCTAAGGGGGGGGGGGGCCCACCATGGCAGAGGTGACGATGTGGGGAACCCCCATGTGATTCCACACCTTACTTCAGTCTGCTGTGAAAGGCGCTATATACAAATAAACCTGTGGGCTGCACCAGCATTGGGACCTTCTTCACAAAGCGCCAAGTGGCTTTGGTCCATTCACTCTGAATAAGGGTGGGCAGAAGCCTCATAATGAGTTCACCGTTAGGTTATATAGCGCCTTACGCAGCGAGTATCACCAAAAAGAGCTTTACAGAACAAAGCAAAATAGACGACAAAGCACAGTAAGGTAACAAGGTCGAAGAAAAAGATGTCCACTCTTGTATATTTCTTTGTACCGGCAGCCACAAATCGTTACGTCCATCTGTCAGACTAACTGGGAGATGAGCCAGCCGTCCCACGCCCAGTCCACTAGGCCGCTATGCCCACCTTCAGCCTCATCTCTGTCCACTGGCCTTTGGTTTCCCTGACCTCCAAACACTCAGATCCCACCGCTGACACCACAGCAACCTCATCCATCGCTTCATCTGACAGTGGACTCCAAGTGGAAGCAAAATCCCTAAAGTCCACCGTACTCCTCATGTAAAGCCCCCTGGGATGGCAGAATGACTTTCCCAGATTTCCCACTGCAGGTCTGAGACTTGGTTTTGTGTGAACGCATATGACACACGAGATCAAAGGGCATCCCTCCACCCTTGGGTATAGGGAGAGAACTTGAGTGTCTGTGCCCCCGATACCAGGCTGCAATCTAAAATGCCATCACACCTCACACCTTAAGGACCTCAAAGTAAAAAGCACACAATTCCCTGCCTCGCCCCAAGACACCCACAATCAATCAAAAGGTGCCCTGCAAGTCAGCGGCCTGGTCACCCTGCCACGTGGCTCCTGCTTTGCCACCCTCATTTATCAGTCATCATGAAGGACACCAAACTGCCATACAAAAACTGAAAGACAGAAAATGCTGACGAGTGACCATCGGACATCGAAAGTCCACCAAGAAAAGCAAATTCAAACTCGGCCGACTTGTCACCTGCATGCAACAGTGTCACATTTGAATGTCACACACACTCAGCACCCTGCCATTGTCACTGGATGGCAGCGCATGCTTACTGACATTTCAGAAAAGTTGATCACTACGTCCCGTTACCACGCGCCGGGCACTGAAGAGCAGCAGCAGAGTAGAAATGACAAATGACAGGTGACGTACAGGAGACCCTCTGTCTTCTTATATAGTGCCTTTCACGTCACTCTGTCGGTCTTGTATTCCAAATACATCTATAGAAGAGTGTCACTTTCCTAGCTCGCTGATATATAGTGCCTTTCATATCTGTCTATTATATAGTGCCTTTCATAGCTGTCTGTTATATAGTGCCTTTCATAGCTGTCTGTTATATAGTGCCTTTCATAGCTGTCTGTTCTACTGCACAATTCACTTCCATCCTTCTATCAGTCTATCATGTAGCGCCTTTCCTCTTCGTTTTATTCACCTGTGCTCTGCTCCAGTGGTGGAGTTTCTTTCATGTTTAACCATCTAACTTGAAGTTGAAGGCGTCTGCAAGGAAGTGCTGTATATCTAATATAGCGCCTTTCACTTCTGTGTGCATATTTTAGTGCAACAACGACAATCTAACCGCCAGCTGGACACGTCCACTGGACAGCACTTTCTACCCGGCTAACATGGCGCGTTTCACTCGAGCCAGACAGGTTAGGATATAGCGCCTTTCACTCTTTGACACACGTAACAAAGTAAGCTCTACTTAAACATGGCACTTTCCTTGTCTATCTAAGTCTATCTACAAATCGAATATAGCGCCTTTCACAGCCATATATTAAAGCAAACGTTGAAGACCTGCACAGGAGAGCACTCGCTGTACATTCGTGTATAGCGCCTTTCTCGCCTGTCTGTGTCACTGTCCGGCACGCTCAACAGCCTAACCTGTCACAGGACGGTCCTGTATAGTGCCTTTCATCTCTCTGTCTGGTTCGCGGTCCTTCACGTTTACTAAGCTATGCTCCAGTTGGGGACCTCCACAGGACTGTGTTTATAGCGCCTTTCGTGCCTGTCCGTTTCATGTTTAGCCTCCTAACCTCTAGTTTTCGATGCTTTATAGTGCCTTTCACCCCTGTGTATTTTGCTGCCCTTCGCATTAAATGCGCTAAGCTCTGCTGGGAGATCTTCACAAGATTATTTTATAGTGCCTTTCAGGTTTGACGGCACTGTGCCATACTGTATACAGCACCTTTTATGCCTGCCTGGTTTGCTGCCCCTCGCGGTTACCAAGCTAAGCTCTTGTCGGATGGCACTATATAGCGCCTTTCATTTTTCGTCCATTTCACTGCCCCTAAGCGGGAGACCTCCACAGACCCATCCTGTGTATAGCGCCTTTCACACCTGCCTGCTCCGCGGCCCCTCGCCATTAGCAAGCTAATCTCTAGCTGCAGACCCCCACCGGGTGGCCCCCCTCATGCCACCTCGCCACTTTGACGTGTCCACCTTTACCCGGAAAGGGGTCAGAGGTCTCGAGGGGCCCCCTACGCCCCCACCCGCCGGTCAGCTCGGCCGCCGCCAGCTGCTCCTTCATCAAAGGCCGGGTGGCGGGAGGTAGCGGGGGTCGGGGTGCGGTCCGGTCCTCCTCCGCCGCTTCCTTACTCGGTGGTCCTTTTCTGATGGAGGAGCGCGGCAGGTGCCCCCCGACTCACCGGCAGATGCCCGCCGCGCTCTCCCTCAGCTGTCCGTAGGCCCCGCGTCGCACCAGCGAGCTGCCACCACATCGCGATCGCGGGGGGACGACGACGACGACAACGGCGACAATGGAGACAGAAAAGGAAAAGGCAGCCACTCACCGCCTCCGAGTCTTCGAATCCATGCAGGTACAAATTGTCATACATGGAGGTCTAGTGGTCCTTGCAGCAGCTCGTGATGAACGGGAGAATCAAAGCAACCTGACGGGAAGGGGAGGGGAGAGCAGGCCGGCCGCCGAGGATGGAAGGAAGGAGGGAGGAGGGAGGAGGAGGAGGAGGAGGAGGAGGAGAAGAAGGAGGACCGAGGAGAGCCGAAGGAGCCGCGCGCCGAAGAACCGACGAGGAGAGACAGAGAGAGAGCGAGAGAAGGAGAGGGGCGCACGAGGCCTGCGCTGGTCTTCCCGAGCCTGCTCGTCAGTCGTGCTGCGCCGCTTCATTCACATTCTACGGGGAGGCAGGCGATCCCTGGGGGCGCTCCAGACCGGGCATCGCATCAGCCGTCCAAACGGAGCGGAGCAGCAAAGCGGAGCGGAGCCGCGATGACAAAGCACCGACGGCGGCCGCTGATTGGCCCGCCGCTTCTCCACTCAGCTGGAAGAGCGTTCGGCGAGCGACGAGTCGAGGGGCTGCGGAGGAGAAGGAAACTCGGGGGTAACCGGGGGGAGGGCGGCGCCCCCCGTAGGTGGGGGGGGGGACAGGGACAGAAGAGCAGAGGTCAGTCGACGTGAAGAAGATGCAGCACTTCGCAGCACTTTGCAGAAGCCCTCTTATGAATATAGCGCCTTTTCCAGCCCTTCAGCTTTGTAATACCAGTCAATTCAGTCTTCTGTATATACATATAGCGCCTTTCACTGTACACTTTACAGGTTGTTTCCAAGCCAGGGCTGAGCACATCAGCCTTACAGACCCCCGTAGTACAAGTCAGAAAGCTGTGAAGCCCCTGCTCAGCACACTTTACATAAGCCCGCTCCTCATTTTAAACGTTGCATTTACTTTCCATACTAGAAATCGAATCAGCCTTTTACTTATATAGCGCCTTTCACCCCACTGTACACAAGTCACGTGGCTCTTCCCGGCCTATAAGCCGATGTTTTCTTTCTATAGCGCCTTTTCCTGCCCCCCCCCCCCCCCATTTGAAGGACCTCGACACACATGCATTGCACGTTGCTAATATAGCGCCTTTCACGTGGTTAAGCCTGGCCTGCTCTGAGCACTTCAGCCTTGCAAACTCATGTCAAATCCATCATATAGTGCCTTTCCCGGTCTCCCCCTTTCAAAGACCTCGACACGAACGCTGCACTCGAGTCCTACTGCAGATCAGATCTGTTGTTACTAATATAGCGCCATTCCCACCATTTCAAATACCTCGACTGCTATGTTGCACTTCCGTAATACCAGTCACTCATTTATGTATATAGCGCCTTTTCTGCTGCAGCCCACTTCAAGGACTTCAGAGCACACGCTGCCCTGGTGGGGCGACTCGCTGAGGGTCTCATGAGAGGGGTCGTGATTTACGTTTAGCTCCCGAATGTCTCACACAGCCCACCTAAGCTCTGCTAGGCTTAATACATTAATTGAAGCCCACCAGCCCCCCGCTATCCATGGCGTCCCAACACTTCGCTCTCTCCTCTCGTGTACTTTGAGCTTAGTTTTTATTTAGCGCCTCTCCAAAGTTCTGGAAATCTCCAAGCTCTTTATCTCCGTGCATCTTCTTTCTAAACCCCTTTTTCACTTTCTGACCACAGCGGCTGGGAGCTGCGCCAGTACCACTGACTGCAAAGTGGGCACCAGCCCTGGATGGGCGGCACACTCACAAACCCATTGCAGAGTGACCAGAGGGAGGGCAGCATCTACAGAAAGAACGTGCAGACACCAGCCAGCCCCTCTAACCAGCCCGAGGTGAACGCCCATGGAGGTGGGGGTCTCGGTCTCTGAGTATGTGGTGGGCATCAGCGGATAAAGAGGATTGGGTCCAAAAGGGCCACCAATACTCTGCCACAGGTGCTGCAGGGTCACCTGGCATGTGAGAAGTGGCACCAAAAAGTGGTCACTTCCACTGGAGCCACAAGTGTGAGGAAAAGGGTGAGAGGAAGATGGCAGCTGAGGAGGACGTCACACAAGGTCAAAGGCGCTACATGGAATAAGATTGATGGACTGGTTAATCAGCTGATTGGCTGAACGGACTGCCTGACTGATCGATTAACTGCCTGATTGACTGATCGTAGTGCGGAGGACGGTGGGCGGTGTCTCATGGCCGCTCTTCCTTATTTCTGGCTCAGTTCTTCCCTTCTTTTAATGTGCCGCGCCGACACGCACGCCGACGGTGACCCTGAACGCGGGTACAAACGCACAAAGCCATCGCTCGTCACTCGCGCTGCACAAGTGACGACATCGAGCAGGAGGGCGGAGCCACGGGGGCCGTGCGCGAGCGCGGGACACGACAAGCCGCCGCGTACATGGCGCCATCTGCTGGCCACAAGGGAAAGCGCAGGCAACGAGGTGCGCAACGATTCATTCCGTTCAGTTCGGCAGAAAGATTCGAATGTTTAAATCACCGATTCGTTCGCAACAGAAACAGCAACAAGCAGCGACAGCAAACTCTATTCTAGTTTAAACTTCAGAATAATATCATAATGGTGTCACAACTTTAACCAGCAAACAATACAAAATTATAAAGAGCAAGCAACAAAATAAGTAATTCACACATAATAATAATAATAATAATAATAATAATAATAATAATAAAATAATACAATAAAAGACCTTCTTATCCTTTTGATAATAAATAAAATTTCAACAATAAATAGAAAGTTAAACAATCGTGTAAACAGAACAATAGGCTACAGCAGACATCGTAATAAAGCTGTGAGCGCATCGATCTGTGACTAAATAAAATTGGTGTCAGTTCTGCTTAATCCCCCGCACTTTGCTTTCTGCTGTAATCCGCTGTACGTTTATCATCAGCGAACTGACCTGCGATTTAACGGACTGCGACTCTCTTGTCTGCGCTTAGTGAGTGAACTTGCAGTGGTTCGCTTGAGCAGCAGGGGGCACACTGGCTCGTTCAGTCAGTCCGTCCGTGGGCGACACTCACAGTCACTCAGTCAGAGTGAAGCGATTGGTGGGCGGTGCTTGGTGTCATCCGCCAAGTCAGTCATTGGCTAGTTGTTTTGTTGAGTTTACTGATTGTCTATTTTCCTCAAGACAGCAGCCATTTAAGCGAAGTTAAGATGGTCGTTCCGGACTGCCATATAAAACGTAACACGCACTGCGCACGCGTCAACAGAATTTGCTCTTTAATGACAGGACCAGGACGTTCGTTCAGAGACCAAGACACGTACAAAAGAACTCGTTTGTTCACTGCACATCACTAATTCTGACCTGCAGCACTCGACGTGTTTAAGCGTAAAAACAAATCGAGAAGAAGATCACGCCACTCGTCAATCTGAAGAGCGAAAAGAAACGAGAGCATTGATGAGCTGTGCGAATCGAAATAAGGAGCCCGTTAGGGTGAACCCTGGTGTTGGGGGGGTGTAGGCAGTTGAAACTGTGAAGTGGCCGGCGAGCGAGTAAAGGGATGGGAACAACAAGGTGACACTGATGACCCTACTGGACTGACCCCGTGGTCACGAGGCCTAATGTTAGCACTTACTGAGTGTGACTGGAACTGCCAAGTCGATTCACGAAGAGGGCATTAGACGGAGGCTCTGTCTGCCCCTGCCGCCCCCAGTCACTCCATCCTGATTTCATGATTTGTCGGCTTTACTGAAACTCTTTGACCGAACTTCTCAATACAGTCGACTTGGAACTTCACTTCGACAGCACAAAAGAGAGTGGCAGCCGTCACAGGCGCCATGATGGCCTCCTACTTCAGAACCCCCGAAAAATCTCAACTCGTCTCCTATTGACTTCTCTTGTGACTTATGGGGGTCTCTGCCCCTCCATATGATAAAAGAGCCATCGACAGGCAGATGGCACTCGCAAGACCCGGGAAATAAAATGGAAGACTGAGGACCCCCAACTGAGGCAGACCCACATCAGCAGAAACTGCTACAACATGGACTGAGCCGGGGGGCTTGGGCTGCTCTATTATCTATTATATAGCGCCTTTCCTACGTATCTATCTATCTATCTGTCATATAGTGCCTTTCATTTGTATGTATCAGTAAATACATCCCATCGGTTTGAGCCGACTACCCCAGTTGCTCAGGGTGGGCCGCTCCTGCCATCCTCTACGTTCTTCCTTTGTTCCTCGGGTCGTTGACGGGTGTTTGATTATTCCGATCACCAAGATGGCGTGGCGCAGTGTCAGGAGGAGTCGTTGAGTGACATGTGGAGCGCCTCCTGCTGGTGACCCTCGAGCATTATGAGTCCGTGGCCAGTGTGTGACTGGCTCAGTTTTTCCCTTCACGAGTCGCTGATTTTTGCTGCTGTTCATTTGGATTTTTTCATTTTTGCTCTGATGCTCCTGTCATATTTTCCAGCCAAAATGGCGGCCGAGTTTAATTGAATTAAAAGCCTGCACTTTATCTTTCATTAAACCCCCCCTGCCCCCCCGCTCTCACATACCACACACCTGTGCTATGGGGGGGCTGCCTGGTGGGGATCTGACGTGCTCTGTGAAGCTCAGTGAGAGGAAGGCGCTATATATGCAGTGTAAAGACTGACTGAGGGATGCCAGCAGTGCACAGACATATTGTGCTGTGAAAGGCGCTATATACTAAAGCCCAATGGCAGGAAGTACCCTATGAACCAAAGTGCTGACTTTTGCATTTTTATTTTTATTTCTTTCCGGCACTGCAGGGCTTTCCCATGATTCATACCCGGTGGGATTCCTGATAGAATTTTCTTCCAACCAATTAAAAAAAAAGCAAAGCAGCATTGAAGACCCCCGTGCAACTTCACATCTGGAAAAAATGACAAATGAGGCCATGAGGCCGCTGACACACACACACACACACACTGCACTAACGAGTCCACAAGGGGGCGCTCCTTCATTCACAGCCAGCCACAGCTGCTTTTTAATTTTGGGAGCACCACATCTCACTGGCCCATTTATGCCAGCTGGGCACACACCTGGTGCCCACCCATCATTCATTAAACAGCCCCCTGGCTCACACTGGTAGGATTTTCAGAAGTCAGTCAGGCATTCTGGGAGATGAAGCTGCCAGCCTTGAGCAAGCTCACCTGACTGGCCAGTGCCAAGCCTGGTGCCAATGACCCAAATCAGAATCTGTTTAAAACGGTGTGATGCCCTTATGTCTGAGATTTTGTTTTCTCTCGTTTTTGTGTCTTATCTGCCCCTCCTCACTTGGCTCACTCACACGTGTCGGGTTCAATCTCCATGATTTGACTGATTATGTGACAGTTTAACCTGCTGACCTGCAGCTTGGCATTGTGCAGCCTGACCCGCTGTGCCATCCATCAGGCAACACTCCCTCCAGCGTTGTTCACTCTGCCCTGAGCTCCTGGGCAAACAGCTGAAATTGGCATCTGCATGGCATCAGTCAGAGCTACGTGTGGCTAAACTTCCATCGCACGAGGGCCAGCGTGTACCCTGGCAGCACTGGGCACAGGGCTGGTACAAGCCCCGGGTGTGACGCCAGTGAATGTTCTTTGAGTCGTTCAGCATCTGCTTGGTGGAGGGACAGTCGGGCCTGGGGACTGTCATTTAAAGCCACCCGTCTGCAGTGTGCTCCCTGATTGGCTGAACGTTTAAGATGTTTATCATTTTCTGGGCTTATGTGGCGTTCCTCATTTTTTAAATGGATTTTCTGGCCCAAATTCTGCTGTTAGTTTTTTATTTCCCTTTCCTTTTTGTACGGGTTATTTTCATCTTTTCCAGACCCCATTTTATTTGTTATGGGTGCCACCATTTTGTGGTGCAACATCACCACCAGGGGTGCCATAACCTGTTGTGAAGTGGGTGTGCAAGATTTGTGTAACGGTGCACGTCAGCCAGTCAGCAGTGTGCCCACCGCCACCCCCTTGAAGACGGACTGACGTGCTTTAGCCTGCTATGATTTGTGGGGGGGGGGAGCTGTGGTCACTAAATAGTGAGTGAGCCCCCAGGCAATGCTGGTCTGGGCCCCCCCCCCCCCCCCCATCTTTGCCCGTGGACACCACTATGGAAGTCGGACTGCGAGCCGTGGGCTTGGAGTCCCAAAGCACAGAAATCCAAAAGCACTTCCAAACATGGCCACTAGAGGTCAGGGCGAGCTCTGAGTCTCCATACAGTAAAACGTTTCTTTTCACAACCCAAGAAAACTGAAGCTCCGCAGAGGCAAAACGGAGTTGACTGGCCTGTGACACAAAGGCCATCCCAAGCAAACAAGTCCCCAAAGAGAAAATCCAAAAAACCAAATGTCACAAAATGGAGGAAAAAGTCAAAAAAATCTGAAGTCCAATAAACCACAAAACGTGAGCACAAGCACACCCACCGACTCGCAAGATCTGCGGCAGAGCCTCCAGGATTAGCGGGCAGAGGGCAGTCCCTGGATGTGATTGGCAGGTGGCTCCGCCTCTTGGGAGACCACCCACAAAACACATGGAACATAACAAAGGCCGCTGATGGACGAGATCAAAGATGAAGAATACGGCGCATAATCCACAAACGTGACTTCGAACCCCGGCCAGGCTGGCTGAAACCGGCCGTCTCCACTTGTCGAGATTTTCTTTGGTTCGCTTTCGGTTTTGTGTCATTTTCTGCGGCTCATCGCTGTGACTTTCTCGGGTTTGACTGACGTTTCACCTTCTGGCTCCTGCTTGAAACTCCATCAGCCGTTCCGTACGTCGTTTTGTTTGAATTTTAAGTGTTTTATTTGTTTTGGTTTTTCCATTTTGGGAATTTTAAAATCCGCTCTTTTGTGCCTTCGCTTGACGGGGTCGCTAGGCAGCTGCTCTGGAAGTCGGACGTCTAAAGTTCGCCTCCATTTGTTCCTTCACAGTCCCAGTTTGCGGATAATTTAATTAGAATTCCCGGGAGCCTTTTGGGATTTTGTTTCTTAGACTTTGCTTCCCGATTAGCACTTTGGTCCTTTTGAACGTCAAGACGGACTGTCGGTTTTCACCTCCGCGTGTTTTCTCTTCTCGTCGTTTATCCCTCTGATAAGGCGGCCATTTTGTCTTCTCGGCTGCGGCCATGTTGTTTACAGGTTGCTGTCACATGACCTTTGATGGCCGATCCCGACGGTCTTTACTTCACCTCTGATGCGGACGTTCGACTTTTGGTTTGCGTTTCTCTTTCTGGCTTTTGTTTCTCTCATCTCCCGGTGGGTCACGCACTTCTGCCAGTTCTTTAGCTGGGGGTCCACCAAGGATGCCAACTCCCGACCCCCCTGAGAAAGGCGCTATATAAAGTGCCAGCATACTGTATGTTACTACTGTTTTAAAGGTGATGCCAAGGTCTGTCCCCCGCTGAACAGTTTGCCCCCCATGCCTCCCCGTTTCTCTTTGCTAGACGAGTTTTGTTCCCCATTTTCTCCGTTTTGCTTTGTGCCACTTCTCGAGGTTTTGTGTTTTGAGGGAGTTTTAAACCCAACAGACGAGGGAGGCCTCACCAAGCTGAGCAGAGCTGATAAAGATCACCGCTGGCATAGACGGGTACTCGTGGACGCTGGCACTGCACCTGTCACCAAGGAAGCCTCCTGAAGCTAAACAAACACCCGAGACCCAAGGCTGTGGTGGCGCCTTGGAATTTCAGCGCCATCTTCAGCTTCTCTCCATGCAGATCAAGGGGCTTCACATGCCCCAATTATGCTGTTGCCATAGAAACCACTTCCCGTTCCCTTTCTGACTCGAAAACAACTCTGACATCGCCACCTGGGAGCCCGCGCCAATGGGTTTGCTGGCTTGGAATTTGTGTCTGGTGCCATCCCCTCTTCTAACCTGGCACCCTCACTTCATGGTTATGGGGGGCAGGAAGCTCCCCTAAATGGGGTGCCAGTCCATCAGAGGGCACACACACACGGCCCATTTGGAATCCCCCAATCTGCACATTTTTGGGAATCTCCACAGAGAGAAGCAGTGGGTGTGGGATTTGAACCCGGGACGGTGGGTTCTGTGAGGCAACAGCAATGCTCCATCATGGTGGTGCCCTCTGCTGGTTATTTTCTAGTATCAGCATCACCGTGATGTCATTTTGTGTGCAGCCATGTTGGTGACACCACATGGAAGGTCACTGGCATGACAATAAATGATGGCATTGCACCCGGGCAAGAAGGACCCCAGTCGGCGGTTAACCCTCTTCACAAATGAACCTTCTTCACAAAGCAAATCTACAGCACCACCTTGCTTTGTTTGGCCGAATCAAACTGAGCTTAGCATTTGACAGTTTGTCACAGCCCGCCAGACTTCACCTCCACGACACTGTGTGGCATCTCAGGAACCAAAAAAAACAATCGGGGCTAACAATTTAGGGGCTGCCACGTCCTTACAACCACCACGGGGGGTCCGTGACACCCTCTTAATCATACGTCAGCCACAGTAGTGATCAAGTCAGGCGTGCCAACATGGCAGGATGGACCAGCAGAAAGTGGGCTGCCATCATGCGGTCAGATTTGACCAGACGAGTCCTTAAATGGCGTCTATGCTCACAGCTTTCTTTGTAAAGACATAAATGAGGACCAACAGACTCAAACATAGCTCTTACCCAACTGCAATAGCACGTCTTAATGCCACTAAAAGTAGAAACGGTCCCAAATAGCTATATGAGTTACGTACTTATGTATGCACTAATTTATGTAAATTGCACTGCTGTATGTTGTTTATAGTGTTTGTTTAGTTCTACCTGTTTTCTTATATTGTTATATATGTGATAAGGCACTGACCGGAGACATCTTTTTAATTTCGTTGTACTTGTGACAATGACAATAAAGGATCATTCATTCATTCATTCATTCATTCATTCATCCAGTGGTTGGCAACCATAGGCGAAGCCCAGGGAGGGATACTGGGTTTGCGCCCCCCAAAGTCTACTTTACGACAGTGCCCATCTTGTCCTGATGACGCAGGGTGGACTCCTCTGAGAGTGGCGGTCAGCGGGGTCGGCCATTCACCACATCATCATCACCAAGCAAACACACCAAACACTGTCTGCTGTGCCACGTGGGCAAACAAGCAAGTGCCCAATCAGAATAAACCACAAAGAACAGGAAGGTCCATCTGTGTCACTTGTCCCAAAGGGGAGGGGCTTTGCAAACTGGTACAGATCCACACCTCCCTTTAACTTGCAGGTTACTTGAAGTGAGAAATGATCCACCCATGGTTTGCTGGCTCCGCCCACTTTATTCTCAAATACCCCGCCCACTTTTAGCCGGGTGACCAAGCCCTCCTCTGAATAGTGTGTGGCGTCACTGCTTCTGGTGACAGGCTGCATGTGTTGACTGTCCAGGAGACGGCACTGCTGCCCACAGGTGCCAACATCACAGCTCAATGCCTAAGGGAATGGCAATGCCTGCCATCCTTTCACTCGCCAAGTCCCTTCCTCTGCCTTGGCCGCCTTTGTCTTCTCAAATGTTGCTTTGATTTGCCTGCTTGCCCATCGAGGTCAGCTGGAGGAGAATAAACTGTGCCAGCTCGCCAGGGAGGCTCCACTGAAATGAGTGCGATTTGGGCCGCCTGCTTATTTTAGACAATGCTGTGAAATTGTGGGTTAGGAGCACAGAGTGGAGCTCTCAGGCTCTGAAGGGTGCAGCGCGGGCACGGATTAGCTAAGGGGGCCAATTTGTGGTTCAGAGTTCAAGGATGAGACCACCTGGATTGATTTTGATGGGTAGGGTGGCACTCCATGGCCCCATCTGTATCGTCTCTGCACGTCCTCATTGTGCCCTAGCGTTTCCTCCTGGTTTAGGTTAAGTGGCCGGGCAGGGCCCGAGGGTGCCCTGCCACAGACTGGCACCCATTCCTGGGCTGGCCTTGAACGTGGACGGCTGTGTGGATGTTCTCTTTTAAGACCTGGCATTTGAACCAACATCCACCAACAAGGAAATAAAAGAGCAGCTGAGGTCCTCCACACAGGGCCATCACAGGGGGTCTTTGAATGCACAGCACAGTCCATCCTGGACTGGCGACTTCAGCCCCACGTGGTGATCCAAGAGAAGCAGAATTCAAGTCTGGGGGTTTAACCATCGGGGCATCAAGAAAAGAAAGACGGCAAAGTCCAGAAAGGGGCACCATCAGCTGCCAATGTGGGCTCAGGTACTCAGATTCAAGGGTCCACATTGCTATGAAAGGTCACAATGGATGCCCCTCAATGTCAGGGCATAAAAGGGGGCTTCTCATATTGTGACACTGGCATGAGTCACGCCAACGGGCAAAGTCCAGGAGCACTCGACAACGGCGGCCTTCATGATTTACCAGGTGCCCTTTTACCAAACTTCATGAAACACAAGGCTTTTACAAGACCACACCTTGCCAGCATCTCCACATCGTTCCACCGTGCCCAGGCCCCCAACCAGCCCAGGGGTCCACTCTGCATCTGACCAGCCTGCGAGGTGCGCTTGAGGTTTGGTTATTAAAGCCGTGACTCCCTTGTGTTGGAGATTTCAGTTTAGAGCCCACCTAGTCTGCAGCCCCTCTCCACAGCCCCCCTAATGACCCCCAGATGGTGACCAAGAGGACAGGTCACAGGTACAAGCAGCAGGGCAAGGAGAAGCACTGCTCAATCAGCCGAGGGAACCTCTGGGCAGGACCACCAGGGCACAGGCCGCCAGGGCACTGCCACTGGGAGGAGACCCACAGACATCTGGGAGGACCTGTGGTCTTACTGGGCAAATGCCAGTCTGATGCACCCAGGAAACTGTGAAAATGCAATGTGTAACAGCAGGGGGCGCTCTCCACCTCAGAATGTTGCCAATGGAGCCACAATAAAGTAGAAGCCCAAATTATTATTAAGATAAACAGCAGAGGCGGAGGATCAATATGGAGGAGGACACACAAGGTGCTGCCGCCCCACTGCGCCTGCCTGTAATGCTATTTGAACCCGTGTCTACCAGGTGGGTTGGTTCACGTCTTATGTGTTCCCACCTTCTGCCCCTCCTTCTCTCTCTAGTGAGCCTTGACCCCCAACTCTAAACTCAATCAGCCCCTCTGGCGAACACCAGGCCAGAGCTCCCCCTAGTGGCCCTTGGTGACCCCACGCCTTCTTGTCCAGGCTGACCCTGTCCCACTCTTTCCAGTCAGTGGTCGTGTGCTGCCACCTAATGGGCTGATGTGAAACCACAGGCCTGCTGCCATTCCTCGAGGGCTGCCCCCTACTGGACAGGAGACCCCCTTGCCAAACCTCACGCAGGTCTTTGTGGTTTCCAGTACACCCACTTCACCTACAGTGCCCACTGCCCCCTAGTGATGATTCCCTTCACTAGCAGGCAGAGATCTCTTTGTGTGCCCTGTGCTGCCCCTTCTCCTGTTTTGTACCACTCTGGTGCCACTTTCCTTCCTGGTAACCCCTGTTGTCAAAGAAGAAATGCATTTAGAGACAAAGAGTGGAGGGCTCAATACACGTGAAGGGGTGGTACGGGAAGGCAGCAAAAGTGCCACCATGCCCAATATGAAGAGGTGGGGTCCTTGGGGGAACCTAACAGACGACTGCTGAGGGCATAGAGGTCTGGTCTTCTGTAAAGCTTTAATTTACTGTCACCTACACCAAATAACACTTCACCCTAAAAATGCCCACATTATAAATTCTGACAAAGACACTGGTGCCCCTGACAACTTATCCCGAACATTGCTGGTGTGACCAAAATGCACATGAAGACCCTGGTGAAATGCAGCCCATGAATCGGACAAGCAGGATGGGCAAAGTGCCCCAGGTGACTGCCACACTTGCACCCATGTTACATTTGTTAATAAACTGCCCACCTACCTGCCTGAGGATGAAGCTGGTGGAGGTGGTGCTGCCATCTGATCTCTTTAACCTGCTTCTTCTCGACTGGGTTCCCCTGGAGAGCTGAAGTAAAAAAACACAACAAGGTCAACAAGTCAGAGGAGACCATCGCCTGGCACAGGCTGTGATGCCAACCCAATGACCCCCCCCCCACTAGAAAGAGCCATTCTCCTCACTTCCAGAGCCCCCACTTTCCCTTCTCACTGGTGGCCAAAGTCGAGGGCAGAAGCTGTGGGATCTCCAGAAAACACCTGTTGCAGGTGCCTGGCTGTCTTAGCTTGCCTCTCTGCCTGGCACTGTGTGGGCACATTTACACATCTAAGTAAATCCACAAGCCCGTGCCCAGTCCTGCTTTACAGGTGAAGTCAAAGGGGCACAACAGTGAGAAGTGCAAATCTCCTCTCAGCGGTGCCCAAATTGTGCCAGGCTGTAAATTTAGATCCCGCAGGTTAACCCGACAGACACCTACCATGACATCGGCAATCCAGAGCCCCACTGTGGGCCACGAGCTGTCTGCCACCAGACTCCTCCTGTGCTGCGAAGCCCCCAAAACACGGGGGACCGACGGGGAGCCGCAGGCTCCGCCTGGCACCACCTTCAGTGAGTCTCGTCAGGATATTTCACACAAGGTTGTGTGCCAGCTCAGCAGCAGGTGGTCTCACAGCCTGCCCCGAACCAGCCACTTCATCAGCCTGGGCTCCAGCCTGAACGAATCCCTAACTAGGAGGGTCCCACCCACGCGGACCACCATAAACTTAAATCGAAGTCGCGGCGTGCCACACACGATGACAGTTCAGTGCCAGAGGGGCACCAGAACTCTGACGACTAAAGAAGGCGCTGACCTGACTCGACCTCCGCTTATGCAGCGCCTTTCGTCCAGCGCCCCTTTATCTACGCCTCTGAACGGTAGCCCACCGCGCAGCCCACGGACACGTCCAGTCCACCCCGTCCGCCGAGACGCCACTGCCGTCGTATGGACGGCCGAACCGCGGCGCTCCCCGACTTCACGAGCCTCCGCCGCCGCCGCCTCCACCGCACGCGGTCAAACCTCGGTGTTACCTGGCAGACGGGCGCCGGCGGCACGCCTCCTTCGCCAGTCATCGGCCTGGTGCACAGCTTTCTGGGCATCTCCTCCGACTGACCATCTGCCCAGACCGCCTTGACGTCGACGGGACTGCCGTCCGCTGCGGCTTCCGTGTCGATTGGCGCGCTGACCGCCCGGCGTCTCGTACTGAAGCCTCGGCGCCGAACTCGCGGCTGACTGCACTTAAAGCGACAGCGGGCACGCAAAGCGCCGATGCCATCCCGGGCCGGGCGAGCGCAGGTGAGCAGCCGGGGCCGCGCGGCACGCGAGTGGCACAACCCAGGAGGGCGGTGGCTCAGCAGTCAGTGCCGCTGCTTTACAGCTTCGAGGACCGGCGTGCGACCGCCGCCGCCGCCGAGTCTGCACGTCCTCAATGCGTCAGGGCGTTCGATCGACGGGGACATTTTGGGGGAAAAATAAAGTTAGAGTGGTGAGCAGCTGGCTGGCTGATAGATAGATAGACAGATAGATAGATAGATAGATGTGTAAGGCACTATATAATAGATAGATAGATAGATAGATAGATAAAAGGCAATCATTTAATAGATAGATAGATAGATAGATAGATAGATAGATAGATAGATAGATAAAAGGCAATCATTTAATAGATAGATAGATAGATAGATGGATAGATAGATGTGTAAGGCACTATATAATAGATAGATAGATA
>JANRMT010062816.1:22959372-23048407 GCA_026402145.1 Polypterus bichir lapradei | reverse complement strand
AGATAGAAAGGCACTATAGATAGATAGATAGATAGATAGATAGATAGATAGATAGATGTGTAAGGCACTATAGATAGATAGATAGATAGATAGACAGATAGATAGATAGATGTGTAAGGCACTATATAATAGATAGATAGATAGATAGATAGATAGATAGATAGACAGATAGATAGATAGATGTGTAAGGCACTATATGATAGATAGATAGACAGATAGATAGATGTGTAAGGCACTATAGATAGATAGATAGATAGATAGATAGATAGATAGACAGATAGATAGATGTGTAAGGCACTATATAATAGATAGATAGATAGATAGATAAGGCGCTATATTCATGAACAACTCTAAATTACAAAGGTGCTATATACATGACAAATAGATAGAGAAAGGCACTATATGGATGATAAAGAGATGAGACAGTTACACGGACGTTGCACTTTTTTGACTTCTCATAGTGAGTGAGGAGCCACTTCAATGACCACCAATGTCGTCATCCACCTGGATCATGTGACGGCAGCCATTCTTGTGGCAGTATTCTCACCATTCATTGGCTATTAGGTGGTGAAGGGTGACAGAGGTAGACAGCCAATTAGAGACACGGTGGATGATTGGGGTGCCAGAATGACCAGGCTGTGGTGGGCATTTCATCCAGGTCTCCGGGGGTCACCCTTCTAGAGGAATCTTTTACAGTGACAGAGAGTCAGGACTTTTGGGTTTTGTGTCTCATCCAAAGGACTCCAGCATTTATTTTACAGCCCAGGGTCCCTGTCACCGTACACACGGAGCACAGGGTAGGCGCCCCCTGCTGGCCTCACCAACACCGTCCCATCATCCTTTTCCTGGTGGGTGACCCATGCTACTAGCACTGGCTGGGCCCAGATATGTGCTGGTGCTGTGACTGTTGGCAATTTTGTGTCATTTTGGGGACATTTGCTCTTGGTGCACTTTGATGTGCTTGAGGTGTCCTCCATAATTAATTTCCAGAACAGACTCTGGGGTTTTGAATATCAGGGTACGTTTATAGACTGAATGATCTGCCTCTGGTATAAAGTACATTGTTAAATTGTCATTATGTTCCAGCATGACATCATGTTTTGTGAGTGGGCACCATCACTTCTGGGGGCCCGTTGTCCAGGCACAACGAGGGGTGGAGAGGGGTCTGGCTGAAGAGGTGTGTTTTTGGAGGCTGTGGTATTTGGCACCATTGATGTGATGTCATTTTGGTATCTGAGATTTAGATAAACACCAAGCGCGTCCTTGCGGGCTCGTCTCGGCTTTGAAATGAGCAGCGTTCCCTCTTGATGTCGATTCACATTTTGGGTTCTGACTCTGGCACCAGATCTGGCACTTCCTGCTTTTCGACTTGTTCTTGTGTTTGTCTGCATTTGCCTCCCGGTCCATTTGCTGGCAACACATAAGGGACAGGTAGACATCAGGCATTTGCCCACCACAGGAAGTCACACCGCTTGTAGTTCTTGGTACTTTTTTTTTTGGCTCCTCCCCCAGAACTGGTACTTTTCCTTTGATCAGGAACTATTGTGGGTGGGGCTCAGAAGATGAATTGTGCTGATTGGCTGACCACAAGCGCGGGCGCCATGTTATGAATCAGATAGTAGTCTGGACTTTGGAGTTGTGAGCGAAGCTGGAGTGTCACACTTCACACCGCATCACTCTTCATAGCCCCCCGTGAAGGTGAGATCGCTTCAGAGCAATAGGGGGTGCGGCGGGGGTCCACGTGAACTCCCACACTTCACACAGCCTTGCTTTGCACGTCACATAATGTTCATCAAGGTTACAGCTCCTGTTGTGGCCGAGGACCCCAAGTGTCTCCGTTGTACCGGAACTCATTGGCCCCTGCGGTGGGAATCGCCTGATGACGGACAGGACGGGGCAAATCAGCGAATGGAGCCGACGCTCAGAGAAGCCGCAGCCTGGCGTTTGCTTTGTTTTCTCTCCCCAAACACACAAACAAGGACTTGAGATTTTTGAAAGCGTCACAAAGCCGAAGGGCCGTGCATTCTAAATGAAGCAGGTGGTCCGCTCCCCTCGTCGTCGTTTCCAAGCCTCTGCATTACTCATCGTCATCTCAAGTCCTCGAGAGGAGCCACTTACTGATGTCACTCACCAGTGGCAGTCTGACACCACAACACAAAGCGCTGCGTATTTACGAGGCTTTTCTATTTTTAGGTGATCGAGGAGGAGGAGGAGGATGACTAACACACACACACATACACATCTTGGGCCTTTTCGTGGTGAGCTGTTAGCTTCTGTCAACTTATTTAGGAATAAAGCGTCACTCATTCAGGCCAGGGAGGTGAAAGGCACAGCGTAATCCACAGACCCTTCAGGGCCACCTCGGCTTTTACTGAAATCACTTCAGCTTTTTTGGGTACGGTGGCTCCCGACTCACCAGGTATGAGAAAACCCCCAAGTTACGATACCTCTGGATGTCTAGTGATGGAAGACGTCGCTTTTTTGGGGTCCCTCACCCCTATCTTTGGCCCTCTAGACCCTCATTTGTTGACCATCTTTTTGCAGGAAATGATACCCTTATGATAAAGACAAATCAATGGTGGGGGCTTCAGCAAGAATGACCAGGACTTGAAGTTGTGCATCAACCGTACCCAGGGGTTCACCCCCTAATGGGAGACGAGGGGTCCAAGCGTCTCCTTTAAACAAACAATTGAAAGACATGGCCATCGGTGAAATCAGCCAATGTGGAGGGTCGTCTGATGTGTTCAATGTCGAGGCTGTTGATCACCAATACGATCACAGTTTTGATATCTGATTCTTTACTGGTGGACCCCCCAGGTTCATTTCAAACAGAGGCATGTGAGGTGGGGTGTCATGTGAGACTCTTTCAGGGTCAGAGACTGTGAATGTGATGCAGTATTACTAGCCTTCTATTTCAGTTACAATCGAGAATATTTAGACTTCGGCATTTCGATGGAAGCCCACATTTTGAAGATTTCAAACATGACGCACGTCTTCCTGCTCTCGCTGCCATTTCTTCAGAGCGCCTCTAATTTGGGCATCTTGTGCTGGTTCTGACTTGGTTTGCCTTTTCTGTCAACCAGAACTTGCGCTAAGGAGGCCCCACCCACACACATGAACGTGCTGCAGTGACCCTGCCCACACATGTGAACGTGCTGCAGAGCATGTGGAGGCCCCGCCCACATAAGTGAAAGTGCTGCAGAGGCCCCACCCACATATGGTAATGTGCTGCAGAGCATGCTGGGACGAGGTCCTCTTTCACTCGGCCTGTTGACCACCATCTGCTGCCACAGACACAGAGAGGCCCAAGTGAGACACGGCTCGGCCTTATCGGTGCTGCAGGATTTGAGGTTGAGAAACAGAGCAGCTGGATTGGCTTCGTTTTCATGGCGCGCGTATTACGTCTGAATTTTATTTTTGTGTAAACTGCTTTGCTTTGATATTTTTCTAAAACTTTTAAAACGAAGACCCTTGAGCTATGGACTTGTCTGCCAACGTGTCCCACCCACTGCCTGAAGTCCACTAGAAAGTTCCGTTTCCCAGACAAAGGCGGCTACAACGAGCCACAGCCGATCAGGGCCATGGAGTCCGACGGAGCACAGGTTTGTCTTCTCCGTTAAGGCGCCACCATTTTCATCAGTCGTGTACTCCCACTGGATGAAGCCGTGTTGTTTCTTCATCCACTTGCCATGTGAAATCGTGTCCCAAAGTCTGGCCTTTTCTATCCATTTTAAAAATATTCATTCTGCTGAGCCGGGTGCTCTACATTGGAATTAACAGCATGAAGCCGCACTGGGAAATAAAAGCCCAAACTGTACCGACTACGTCCTCTTTGAGCTTCGATAAAAGAAGATTAGTCTTCCATGTTTGTGAAACAATAAGCATTTAAGCAGTGGTCGCTGGTACGACGCACATAAATACGACAGAAACTCTGAACAAAACCAACCCCGTGACACAAACCGTTTAGCGGGACTTGGCCTTTCGTGGGGAGACCACGCCGGGGGGTGACCACAAGTGCTGATGTGCCACACACACGGCTGGTCCTCTTTTAAAATGGCTGCACCCCATAATCTTGGCGTATTATTGTGTGTAATCCGCAGGCGCACATCGACACTCCACGACTTCGGTAAGTTTTAAGACTTTCGTGTGCCGGCGCTGCCGTTACTTCCAATGTAAAACGCCAGTGCAGGCAACCCGTTTGTAAAATGTACAGAAAACGCTGCACTTTGGTACACAATTTCATTCTACAAATGGATAAACAGCACGTTTATGAAGAAAGAACTTTGACTTGAAAAGTGCCAACGTTATCCTTGAAGATCCCATCAGGCCATTCACTCTTAAACACCTTTGGTGGCGGAGCAGTCAGGCCTGCATGCGGTGAAAGGCGCTATACAAAAACACCACATTGGAACGGACAGCTTGACGGCTTTGCTACCCTCACTTTAAGGTCAATTTCACACAAACATTAGGAGGTTTTTCTTTACACAAATAACGACAGACACTTGGGATAAGCGACCAAGTAGTGTGGCGGACAGCAGGACTTTCAAAACTCGACTTGATGTTATTTTAGAAGAACTAAGTGCAGAGGACTGGCGAGCTTTGGGGGCTGAATGGCTTCTCCTCGGCCAGAGTGTTCTGATGTTTACTCCTCCACTGCCACCACTTTTTGGCCTCTTTGAAGACTCCACGAGTTTTTACTTGGAGACTCACAGCTTAGTCAGGTTTCAACCCAATGCATAACGAGCTCCAGCCTGAGAATCCCTGCCGACAGACATAGTGGCAGAATGGCCTCCTGCAACAACCCATCGAGAGGCGCTTTGCTAAACACACGCGGCCCACTGCCCAACATACAACGGCGAGTAGCAACCCAACATTCTGGGTCACAACCTGCTCTCGAAGGAACTGTGACTTAAAACACACATCACCCCCCGAGGAGCTTCTGATGGCCGCAGGCCTTGACCGACACCATCGGGGAGACGCCATGGAGAGCTCAGTAGGTGGTCCATTCCTGTGGACAGCAGACACCAAGATAAAGGGGACGGCGGTCTTCAGGTGCCACAGGACAGCTTTATGGGTACAGAGAGGCCAAGAAGAAGGAAGCTGAAACTCCGACAACCACCATTCAAACAGATGATCTGCAGGAGGAGGACAGCAGGCTGAAGGGGCAGACTGATTGGCTAATCTTCTTCATTTCATCACACGCACAAGGATAATAAGAGGATCAGGCAGGAATAGCAAAACAGGTTAGAGACACAGATTTGGGGGTACATAAAGGTGGGCTGCAGCAGAAAGGGGCGAGTGGAGAAGAAGGACCTTGAAGACAAAGAAAAAAAATATGCAGCGGCTCTGGGGGGGGGATTGTTCAAAGTCGAGGTCCACCATAAGAAAGCAGCAGCCAAACCTGCCCACAGTCCACTATGTTAGGAGTCAGCAGACGGACCTGGGCTTCTGGCGATGGCCTCTGTGTCACTGTCTTTTGGATATTCTGGTTTGTGTTCCAAACACAAATCGCTTGACGTTAAAGTTACAGAAATTAAAGCAAATAACCCTCAATTACAAATTAGGCAGAGTAACACAGCAGAATAAAACAAACCCTTTAAGGCGAGCGCCATTTTCAAATATTAAATCGCTGTCAATAAATGGCACCAATTCAGCATCACACATTCCATTCTGTATTAACACCAGGAACTGACTGAAAACTGTAATGTAAAACCAAAGTCGGAACATTTCTTGGATAAACTATTGTGTGCGGTCATTTGAGTAATGCACGCCTGCCGCGGCATTAAGAATCATCATTATTATTAACGATCATGAGAGCCGAGTGCCACTGAGGGTTCATTTCTCCGAGTCTCTGCACACCCTGCTGGCAGCCGACGGTTCAATCCAAGACACCAGTATAAGAGCACCTTCCTCCCAGCAGTCCCAGGAATGACATTCTCACGCCTCGTTTTCTGGTCCTTCCATTAAATGACAACACCTTCACATTTCTCCCAAGACGACGGCAGAACGCAGGTTGTGTTTTAGGAGAGCCTACTCACAAGATAAAATTTATTTCTAGTATTTACTGATAAACATTTTACAATGCAGATGTAACAAATTCCAAAAAGAACTGTTATGTTATAAAACCATTGCTTGCAAGATATCATCTAAACATTGAATATAAAGTTTAAGAAACCCTAGTAAGATTTATTTTTCATCCAGCAGCTTTAATTCCTCTTTAATCAGTTTAAAGAAAAAGGCAGCCAGCGGCTAGCAAAATGTTTATAAAGGTAAGGTGCAACAGGAACAGATCCCGACTATCGTACGGCTAATTTACAGAGCGTGTGTACGCGGCACAGGTCCTCACTGACTGTTAATGTCACAAAGTGTTAACCTTTCTGGTGGGGGGTCTGAAGACACACAAACTACTGACTGACTGACTTAACAGACAACATTTGGTCTCTTTTGGCCATCAAAAGTGTTAGTAGCAGGAGGTGATTCAGAACGTAAAAAAAAACGGCAACACGGCTGAATATGAAGAGCATAACAACAACACACTTGATTATTAAACAGGACATTGAAGAGGAATGAGGCCAGAGGAGAAATGTCATTTACAAATTAAATTAAGAGAACTGCTGCATCTGCTCCGTCGTACAGAGAAAACGGCATTACAAGTTAGCAATGTGACCAGCTGTGGACCAGGGGGTGACGACTTGCCAGTCATTTTGTGTTTCTATGCTTTGCATTTTCTTAGGCGGCATCAACAGGGTTTATTTCTGGATGATTAAAAAGAAAAAATCAAACAGCTCACCACACTGTACATAAACACATCGCTTAAAACCAATTACTACATTATCGGTACTGATGATGGAGAAGGTGGTAAGGGATGGATCTTTTAGCAATTGAATCTCAACTAAGAAGAATTATAAAAAAGTATGCCATGGAGTACAATACAGCGTGCCGTACAGGCTTGCCGAGCATTCAAGGAAGGTCTTCGTGTTAAGAATCATCAGCGCTTTAACCTGCAGTGATGTGACATACAATGACAACAGGATCGTCAGCGTCACCACTGTGCCAGCCTGTGAAATAACACGCGAGGAGTGCATGCCGTTCACTGTGCCAGCTCTACAAATGGTGGAGCAACAGGCCTCTCCACTCCTAAGACAAACTGCATTTCCTTCTACAACAGTGCCAGCATCCTAAAGAAAAGCTTTAGGAGTACAAAATGGAGCAGCGTTTATTAGGAATTCTTTTGCTCCAGGAGTTTTATACACTTCATTTTAAATATTTATAAAATTATAAACATGGACTGAAAAACAAAAAACTGCTAAATGCATTTCAGGATCTCATTCACCCAAATTTAAACTTAACCTTCCACCTTGAAGAAACGCCAAGATGCCACAGAGCAGTTTGCAATCACATGATAACATCTTTCTACTTAAATTTTCATGGTCTGCTCTTCTCCAAACCCACTTTCAAAGAAATGCGCGACAGCCGGTGGAGTCCGGGCACTTAAAGGAGGGGCTGTTGGTAATAGGTGGGCTGCGGCTGATGGACCGGGAGAGCTTGAGATGTCACAGGAAACGTGGACGACTGCGTCATGCTGGCATTAGTGTTCTGATAGGCGGACATGTCCATTGCCACCCCCATGTGCTGAGGGGGATACGGCACCGGGCCGCCTGCGGCTTGACTCATGTAGGAAGGATTGAGGCCAGTGCTGCAGAAACAGGAAGAAAACAAAAAGCTCAGCCTAATGGCATATCATGAAACTCTTCACTAATCCGAACACATTCTCAATGAAAATGAACTACCGCAAATATATCCTCACAATTCTGCTGTAATGTTTCAAGACGCAACATTCTTTACCATTTGCAGGATTACTGCTGCACACTAAGATGATAAACACACAAAGAAGATCTAAAATATATTTGAACAAACACAGTACCCCATGTACGGAGATGAGCTTGGCTGGTTTGCGACTGAGGAATTCACTGTCGGAGGAAGTGACCGAAGGGGGCCAATCTGCTCGGGTCCTAAGCTGTAGCTCTGTCCTGGAGCCACCTGCGGAATTCCTGGTGCCATATATGTGCCACTTTGTGGATGACCTGCAAAGGTCTGCAAATAAGAAGTACATTGAGAGATGTGCGCTTATTTATTGAGCTTAATTCCTGGTACATCATTCATGTCTCTGGAAAAAAAAAAAACAAACAAACAATGCATACAGTGGTCCTTCTCTTTAATAAACTGGAGACGTGTAACGTCATTCGCTTGGAGGGCTATGGAGGCTGAGGCATGTGCTGGCAGCCATTCACGACGATCGCTGTAAGAATGAACTGCTTTTTCATCTTTCCCTGCAATTACCAGACTCCATCACTACAGACACGTTATTGTCAGTGACGTTATGCCCAATCACTTATTTTGATAAAATGTGTTCAGAAAGTAGCAATCAATGCAATTATAAAATATTAAAGAGAGCACATCAGCACTCATTACAAAGGAGCCGTCTTTTAGGAAATCCGTGGTCTGACCGTAATGGAAGAGATTAAACTCCATCTTCCTGTCACATATCAATTAGTCCAAAATATGCAGTTTCTTGGACACTCAAGTCTTAGAATAAGAACACGAGAGCTGCTGGGTCATTTAAAGTTTTATCTTCCTGTCAAGAATACAGCATGAGCCGAGGACATGCAAACAAATCCAAACCATAATGGACACTTAATGGCAGTGACTTTGATAACCCATCAGGAAGCTCCTGAAGTTGTGTCATGATTGTCCATTCTGAGATGTGGATATACAGTACCTTCACCTCCTGTCCCCCCCTAGAACAGCAGAACTTTTACAAATTCAGCTGCAGTTTTAAAGGAACATAAAAGTGACATTCCTGAAACTGTATTTCAGTATTTAAATTAAATGTCTCCCTTTCAGCACACAGCACATATTCTTTGTCATCACAAAGTACATCATGTCTTTTAAAAAGGCAGAATATGAAGAATGTTGCACTAAAAGTCAGAACTAAAAAGAAACCTGCAGAACTGATGTGATCATTTAGATCTACTCTGAATTTAGGTCAAGGTCATCCGGCTGTACTTTTCAGTTTTACTGATAACGCGTACAGGAAGAGGACATTTTGGGTCACTTGAGTTCTGGGCGTCTTTACTATCCTGTACATTTAGCCCCAAAGCTGTACCCTTACTCTCAATTCATTGTGGGGGTCTCACCTGCAATGGCACACTTGTTGGCATCTGTGGATAAGGTGCCTGAGGCTGTAGCTTGGAATACACGGGGTACACAGGAGCTTCATTCACCAGCTTGTTATAAAGTTCCAGAGCTTCCAAAACTTTCACATTCAACTCGGACAACTCGGAATGTTTCCTGTGAAAAGAATAGAGAGCTTTCTTCAAAATAAATTATAACAAAGTAATCTTAGCAGAACGCAAAGGAAATATATACATATATAAAACTGATCTGTGATGCTAAAAGTGAAGGTGTCCATTCTAATGTTGTGTGCTAGAGAGTTCACATGAAAAAGCAAACTTTTATTCCAAATAATTTTGAGTCCAGATATCTTTTGAAATTCTGCTAGTGCTGTTAGGACTGCAGGCACAGACTTTTGTGGGTCTGCTATATACAAGACCATATCATCTGCATAGAGTGGTATTTTCTGTTCAAGTCCTTCTCTGACAATCCCCTTTATTTCAGAAGCATTTCAAAAGCGAACTGCCAATGGTTCAATGGTGATTGCAAATAGTAGTGGTGACAGGGGGCATCCTTGTCCAGTACCACATTCTAGTTTCAAGTAGTCTGAAACAATGCTGTTAATACAAACTGAAGCTTCTGAACGGGTGGTATACAGTAGTATGATCCATGTACATATGTTTGGGCCAAACCTAAATTTGTGCAATGTAGTGAACAGGTAATCAATCCCATTCAACCATAATAAATGCTTTTTCTACATCCAAAAATAACAAGATCTCCGGGGTGTTAGACTTCGTCGGTGAATATATTACATTAAACAGTCGTCAAAAATGGGAAGCTAAGTGCCTACCTTTTATAAATTTGGTTTGGTCTTGTGATATTACCAAAGGAAACACTTTCTCAATCCTTCTAGCTAGAACTTTGGAGAGTATCTTAATATTCTTCAGAAGTGAGATTGGTTTGTATGATGCATATTGTAATATATCCCTATTTTTCTTAGGAAAGACGGTAATTATCCATCCATCCATTATCCAACCTGCTATATCCTAACTACAGGGTCACGGGGGTCTGTTGGAGCCAATCCCAGCCAACACGGGGCGCAAGGCAGGAAACAAACCCCAGACGGTAATTAATGCTTGGCAAAAGGTTTGAGGTAGAATTTATTGTCTCTGGCATCTATAAATGTTGCTAATAAAAGAGTAGCTAAATTGAAATTTATTTTTATAAAATTCTGCACGGTAGCCATCAGGGCTATTGCTTTCCCACTCTGAAGTGAGTTTATAGCATCTAGTAATTTTGAGTGTGTCAGAGGTTTATTAGATTGTGTCTTGTCTTCTTTAAACTGAGTAGAATATAAGGACTTATAGCAGCTTTTAAATATGTGCATTATATTTTTATGATCAATAATTTCATCTCTGTGTTGGTAATTACTGGTATTGCATTGCAAATTTCCTGTTTGTGGATTTGTTGAGCTAAGATCTTATTAGCTTTCTCTCTGTGTTCATAGTAATGATGTCGCGATTTCAAAACGAGTTGTTCAGTTTCTTTTGTTGTCAAGCAGTACAAAGATCTGTTACTGGAGGTGGAGGAAATCACATGGAAGGCATTCAAGGATGTTGTTGAGAGTTTTGTTGGCAACCACAGGGCATGAAATTGCATCTAGCTGGTTGACAACACACTTGAAGAATACAAAACCATGAAGTGCAGCAGGATGCTAAAGCTTTGTTCTCTGCATTCACACTTGGACTTCTTCCCTGATAATCTTGGTGTAATCATTGACGACCATGGGGGAAAAGGTTTCACCAGGACCTTGTAATGATGGAAAAGCGGTATATCAGAGCAAGTGGAATCCTTCGATTCTGGTGGATTATTGCTGGACACAGAACTGAGATGCATCGATGCTAAATACAAGCAAAAATCAGAAATAAACCCTTTTTAGCTCAATTGAACTAATGCAATGTTTCGGCATCATTAAACACACTAAATTCAATAAAAATTAATTTCAAGGACATCTAAATTCCATTAAATCAGAAATTATGTTTGTCTTCAGTTTGGAGTGGACTATCCTCATCACCAAATATTTTTCTGGAAACAAAACCATTATAAAAATGGTTGTCCAGTGTCATCAATTGCAGGGCACAAACAAACCCACACATACACAAACTTACAACTATCAACATGTAGAGATGCTTGCTAACCTTACACAAGTCAGAATAGCCTGAGGAAATCCAGAGAGACAGACGAGAACCTGTAAATGAGCAACTGGGTTAGGGACTGAAGGCAGTCCTTGGATAGGCATCACAACAATGCCACCCAGCAGAGTTTGTAACTCTGGTCTGCACCGTGCGCATTTCTCCTGAACTATCAAAATCTTCTGTTGTGTTATACAGACTATGTCCAAGTGAAAATGAGAAATAAAGCATTTATTAGTGGACCTCAACAATAAAACCGTATCAGTTAATCCCACATATACTGAGAAGGTACCACTTAACACAAACTAAAATTTGTGACCAACAATCAAAAGTTTCCCACAATTTAGAAAATTTATGTCAAAGGGAAAAAAAAAAATCAATTTTAAACTTGCAATCAAAGTCGCAACTCTTACCTGTCAATTTCTTCTAATTTTTCATCAATCATTGGTCCCATTTGTTGACAAATATCTGTTACAGAAATGATGTGAATAATTGGTGATTTCTTGTTAGTAACTCGAGAACATATAAAGCAGCTTAAGGCAGGCCAAGTGTGTTATATCACTGGTGCAATGACAGGTTTTGGCCTTCTAAGGCAGCACATTGGAAGATAAAGTCAGATGTACAAATATCTCAGGACCAAACGTACCCGGGAAGAAACAAAAGCCACCGTTTGGTACAACTGCATTGCATAGAAGACTACTAGACACAGGATAACTTTTAAAAATCAAAATCGATAGTAAAAATAAATGGCAAAAGAACATCTTCTTGGCATGCATAAACCCCAAATTCATTTCCTACCCAAAGAATGAAGCTTTATTTGGAAATTGTGTGTCACATTATTGGCCAAAACAATGCCCAACAGGACAACTTTGCATATTTAAGCTACAAATCAAAGTTGAAAGGAATACTCCTTCTGAAAATGATTTTTTTTTACGTTACCCCATGCAGTTTTAAGTTCATGCTTTTGTGGAGAACAGACATAATGAAATTTCTGAGAGTTATGGGAACAACAACAACATTTATTTATATAGCACATTTTCATACAAAAAATGTAGGTCAAAGAGCTTTACATAATGAAGAATAGAAAAAGACACAGTAAGAAAATAAAATAAGTCAACATGAATTAACATAGAAAGAAGCCAATGGTGACCAACAGCAAACAAAACCAAAAACGGCCATGAAAAATTGACCTATTACTCACGTCACATAATCGACACGTCAAGTCTTTGAATCACAATGTGCAAAACACAAGTAGTTTTAGTTAAAATATCGTTAGTGAATGTACAAGTAGTCCATAAACAGGAAGCCCCTTGTCATGGGATTGCTCTTCTGAACTGAGACCTATCACTCTCCCCCTCAATTAATGGTCAAGAGTCCTGTCTTCAATTCAAAAGCATGACTCCATGCAACAGGACGTCCTCTTGAGGGACTATTTGTACTTTCACAGACAATATTTTAGCAAAAACTACTTTGGATATTGTGAACATACAACTGGATGATTTGACATGCAGATGATATGACACGAGTAACGTGAATTTGTTTTTTTTTTTTTAAATGGACGTTTTTGTTTGCTCGACTTGTCCAGTGTTGGTCACCATTGGCTCCCATTCATCAGAAACTTTATGTCCATTCTTCACAAAATAACAGATTTAAACATTTTCCTCAGCTATCACTCTAAACCAAATGGGGTAAATAACGTGTAAAAAAACAGCGTTCTTCCTTAAAGTACCCTTTAAAATTGTTAAATATTTATTAATTCTTTCTTTATAAACAAATAGTTAAACAGTTATTCATGTCTCTGGTATAACACTTTTGTAATAGTATATAAAAATGTACTATAAAAAAAGCAAACCTCAAAAACTGGAAATTACCTTCTAAATGTAAAAGTTCTGGTGAGTCTGGCTGGGCGTCAGCTGGGTCAGTATTCTGCAGCAAATGCAGTGTTCTGTCCATCTTGTCCTATAAGAGTAGCACACAAGCGAGAGGCCAGTGCAGATATAAGAAGCTGAACTACAGCAGATTCTGAATATAATGAAATGCCTGCCTAACCAACAAACAGCCAAGCAAACAGCATGAGGTTCACGTCTAAAACAGGCTGTCAACAGTACTGGTGAGTTAAAGCGGGCTCAGAGCAATAGCAGGCATCCCATCAAAGTCAATGCAGGTTTCATTTGAGCCTCAGGGCATCTGGGAAACGATGAATTACATGACATAAGAAAAGAGAGGAGGAAACCTTAGGACAGATCAGACATTTAAAGATATTTAAACAACACAAAGAGACAGGAGTTCCAGTGACACACTTAGTCTTGCTGCAGCTAAGCAAATAGCAATATAAGATTCTTTTTTAAGTTTTAATCAGCAAAACACAACAGAAATTTAAAAAATGGTATAAAATGACAATTTGAAACATGAAAATGAAAAATACAAGGACTGGTAAAACGTATAAGCGAACAGAAAAAAAACAAAGTCCATGTAAAAATCCCTCATGTGTTTGTGCTGTCCACTACTCATTATAACGTTTGACATAAAATGATAGTTAGTTCTCCCAAATCACAAGAGAAACTCAAGGATCGACAGTTTCCTCATTTTGTTTAAGTAACTTTGCACCCGTTCATCCTGGCTCTCCATTTGTCAGTACACAATCCCCCCACGGGTCCAGACGAGCAGACCACACAGCAACTGAAAGAAAAGGCTGGACATGCCACATCCGAGCCACAGTTGTCAACACTCTGATTTCTAATTGTAGTCAGCCATATGTCAAAGACGGCCTTAAACACTCCTGCTCTACTATTTACTACTGTAGTTTCTTATTTATAAAGATGTGAGTAGATGGTACAGGATTTTTCACTGTTCTTCTATAGACTAACCACTTCCATTTCAAACCATTTAAAACCAAACTATGCCATACCTACCTCATCTATATAAACAGGTTCCGGTTCGATCTTTGATTCTTGCTTTGTTTCATCGAGATGAGCAGTTTTCTCAACAAGCAGTGCTAAAAATTAAAATGAATAACTTAATGACAGAACATTTGTTTTTTGTTTTCCTGCAGTATATTTAAAATTGTAAGGCACCTTTCACTCAAGTTTGACTGGTCTGCTATTTCATTTCATGTACTCGTGGTCTGGAATCCCCACAGATTTTATTTTTTTTTCTTCAGCCGTCTGGAGTTTTTTTTTTTTTTTTCCCTGTCCCCCCTGGCCATTGGAACTTACTCTTATTCGATGTTAATTAATGCTGATTTATTTTGTTTTCTTATTGTGTCTTTTATTTTTCTATTCTTTATTATGTAAAGCACTTTGAGCTACTGTTTGTATGAAAATGTGCTATATAAATAAATGTTGTTGTTGTTGTTGTTGTACTTCTTCAATGCCACTATGAATACAATGGTACCTTTCACTAGTGAAGAGTGTGCCCAAGCACTCTGTGTTAAGTACAGCTGACTGCACACGCAGGGATCTTACTGGACAGACACACGGCAAGTCAGTGCTGCCAACTGAGCCTTCAATTCACGGAGTTAGGAATGGCTGTTATAGTCTAACTTAACACAGCCCACCACAATAAGCTGTCCTAACCAAGAAAACTACATTTAACAAAAAATGCCAGTGTTGATCCTACTAGTTTTATTTTCCACATAATACAACACTAGAATACAATCGCTGTCGTTCCAAATGCTTACCCGGTTCAGGCTCTGAATTTAGGTTGGTCGTTACAAAGTTAGATGGAAACAGGCCGACACCTCTGTGATTTTCTCCTTTCCACCAGTTTGGGTCACTAATTGAATAAACAGGATTTTCTTGTTAAAAGAAACACCAAAACACTCTTTGCCATATCAATAATCACAAAAAGGATTGTAGGGCGCTTTATAAAGTGAAACAGCACTGTTCAAATCCATGTTGAAACATAAAAGAAAATACATAACTCAAGAACCACCAAACAAACCTCATATGCCCTGCTGTACGAGGGGGACATACCTATCGTCTTGTACGATGATAAGCTCTCCTGCTTTAAAGGTCAACTCGTTATCTTCCACTGCCTCAAAATCATACAAGGCACGCACTTTTCTCAGGTCCTTGTTGTTAAAAGGAGGATCTACAGGAGGGATTATGGGTCGGGTCTCTGGCTGTTGACGCTGTTCTTGTAAGGATAGCTCAATAGCTAAAAACGGGAAGAAAAGGTTAAAGGATATTTCCATGTTGTAAAGGAAAACTGTAAGAGAGACATTAAGCAGGCCTGAAAGATTTAAGTCCCTGGTCTATTGCAGAATATAGCCTCCTCTAAACTTTATCATTTTTGTTTTCTTTTTTTGTAGCTATACAGCCATAGCTGGCACCTTTGGCAAATCAACTGTATATGGACTTCTAAAAGAGAAGACAGTAAGAGGAGCAGCTCATGGTCATAATGACTACAAGACAGTAAAGCAAAGTAGACAATCTTGGAAAAATAGCCGAGTGTTTGACTTCCTGACAAACAGACCCCAGGTGAGGAGGATCCTACACTTTGCTCACAAACATCAGCGTTCCACAAGGGTGCTGCTTCAGGCCACTGCTGTGTAGTCTACTCACCTATGACTGTGCAGCAAAGCGCGAGGGTAACAGCATCATCAAGCTGACAGGTGACACCACTGTGACTGGAGTCATCAGCGACAACGATGAGGCGGCCTAAAGGTCACTGAACTCCCAGTAACCCGAGTCTACCTGTGCACTGTACCCACCTGTTGGTTTATGGGAAACTGGACTGAACTTTTTTTTTTTTTATTTAAACTCTTCTTCACTGTAATCATTTACTTATTTATTAATAATTTAGGAATTATTTACTTAATTATATCTCCAGCCAGTCTTATTTAGTTACTGTATATATTTCTAAATCACTGTAACAGTCAATTTCACTTGGCTCTCTCAGTGTATGTGACAATAAAGATCTCGAATCAAATCAAACCTAAAAACACCTGGCAAAAGTAAAGCAGGCATCTGACTGCTATGCCTGAAGTAACGCTAGGATTTCATGTCTAATAAAAAAACAAGTCAAAATATTTAAGTGAATTAAGCAACGTATTCTAACCCAAGCAACGTCTACATAAACAACAGTGTTTTAGAAAAATAATTATTGATGAGGGAAAAAATATAATTACTTATGCCAGCATAGGTTTGATAGATCTATAGTTGGAATATTGAGGAGACTTAAGTTCATACACATATAAAAATAAAAAAAAAATAAAAAAAACACACAAAAAAATACAGAATAATATTCACTATATGAGCACCACAGAGAAAGTAAATGGTCAGCGAGCAGCAATGTATGGAGACGACTGTGTTGGTATTAAGTAGCCCTTGCACTTAAGATTCCCATATAGCTGTAGGAACTCCTGTGTCCTCCCGCGATATCAGGATTTTTCAGGATGATGGGGTACAGTGTGTGTTAGTGTGCAGTGCAGTCACATCAACTGTGCCACCTGCTGCTCAATCACACCCCACTTACATGAAGATGGCCAGAAGCATCCACTCATCCATCAGTCCATCTTGTGTGGCTTATCCTGGTTTGGGTCACTGGCCTGAAGCAATTATTTAAAAGACAGCAAGAGCTGATCTCTTCAGTGGATAAGTAAGGAATAAACAAGAAACACTGTAGCATTCCATGCATGCAGCATCTTACTAATTTTAAGGTAATAAAAGTACAACAAATTTTACTTTTGATTTCTAAAGAAAAACTGAGCACTGTCCCGTTAGACACAATCCTGACCAAGTTAGTGGAAAAATGAAAACGACTGCACTTGCAGCACCCACCCTTACCACACACAAAAAAACTTACTAATAGTAAACTTAAGGGGCCACTGTCTGACATTTGTTAAATAAATCAAAACTTTACTGAAATGTGCTTCATTTTCTTTTCTGTACTACAATACTTGAGGATCACACTGGCCTCATTGTAAACTGTGTTTTAAAACAGTCAGTAATTCTTTCCCCGTCACGGCACACAGACAGACCGCTACATTTTTTAACATCTCATAGTTTTTGAGCTATTTAAGTGCACCTCTTGACTTTACTCACTACATCTTTTTAAAACAAAGGCTGGGAAACGAGCATGAAATTTGCGTGAAATTGAATTCACAGTGAAACTCCCTTCATGAAACTATGGCGTTTCATGACTAACAAAATTTGTTTCATTTATACACAAAGGTGTTTAGTTTAATATAAAAATCTTTCCTTTTTATATTTTACTGTCTGCATCATTTTTTGTCCTTATGCAATAGTAAGAGATTTGTTTTTCTTCTGTGTGAACGACTGAATTAATAAGGCCCTGCTGGAAAACACCACACTGCTGCTGAAAGTTTCATACTGACCTTAAACTTCTGAAATGAAATCAGAGAATAAAAAGATTTTAGCCATGTCACATTTCCAAAACACACCCGCATCGCCCCTTTATTTTCATCTGGACCCTTCTATGGAGACATCTGTGAGTCCAAAAGGGGTCCAAGTTTGCCAATTCCTGAGTGAACAGAATTCCTTGCTTTCTCCCCTGAAAAACCTTCTAGTACCCCTTAAAAACTTTTTAGTAAGTTCTGCATTGTGCGATTGTAAAATCAAATCCCTAATGAAACTCATCCATTTTGGACATCACTTGTATGGATCTTGCAAGATTAGATCACACACTTTGTGGAGAAATCCATCACTGCCTATTGAAATCACAAGAGATGCTTTTCCCACTGCAGGAACTTTGTTTTCAGGATCCATGGAGTTTCTGTACGATGTACCAAAGGCCCTGGACCACCTGTGGTCCCTGACCAGTTTTGTGAGTTGCGTTTCCACTGCACAACATGAACTTTATGCAAAATATGTGACATGGAAAGAAAAGTGAGAAGGCGCACAGTGAGGAATGCTCAGGAGTTCATGGGGACAACCCCAATCCCCTTATTGCTTTCACACACTGCACTTTGTCAGGGAGATCACTGCTTCAATGTAGTGTATGACGTGGTGCACCAGGAAGGCGGCTATGAAGAGTGATGTGGTGGAAAGTGCAGCACTCCAGCTTCACTGATAACTCTCCAGAGTGCAAACTACTAACAGAGTCAGGAGATGTCGCCAGTGCTTGAGGTCAGCCAATCAGCACAACTCACCTCTTCCCACGAAAGCTTCTGGTTGAACAAGTAGGAGCGAAAAAAAAAAAAAAAAAAAAAAAAACCAACAGGACCTCCCGACCAGAAAGTACAAATGGCCCGAATTCCTGTGGTGGGAATGATACAAATGTTCCAGAGTTTCTAAAAAGTTTCTACAGTCATCATCAGGACTTCCTGCGGTGGGCCTCTTGCTGCCTTTGCTATAGGAGCTCTCATAAGCAAATGTCATCAGAAACCAGAAATATCCACATGTAGTTAACACTCAGACATATTCATCACTTATAAAGACGCAATTGCAATTAGTTTAAGTAGATTAGTATTATTTGGCAGAATCTTACCCTTAGCTAAATCATCGTCTTCTGCATTCTTTTGTACTGCATGAGTGCTGGTCTTTGCAGAACTGCCCGGCTGTCAGAATCAGAGAAGCATTAGTGAGTTAGATTACTAGGGATGTAGACATCCTTTTTTCATTTACGTATAAAACTCTAAACAAAAAGCAAGTTCTGACTAAACGGCCAGTTTGATGAAATTGTTGGCTGGAGATCCAACACTTATTTGTTTTTAGTTTCTAAATTTCACATTCCCACAAAAAAAGAGGAAAAACAAAACACCGAGGAACTCATTAAAGTTGCCATTTTCACCTGCTGAGAGGCAGCAATGACTAGCATAGGCAAGGGCAGTACATTTTAAGAAGCCCACCGCTTGCTGACAAAGAAACAAACATCAATGCATCAGATGGGAAGACTCGTCAGCTGCATCTCCAATGGAGTCCTAGGAAGCCCCTTCATCCTGAAAATCAAAGCTCACTGCTCCCTCTGACATCTCTCCTTCGGATCTGATCATCAAGGGTCACACGTGGAACACATTTCAGACCACTGACCTACACATTCATCTATCGAACTGGTAAAAAACACAGTTTTATATTTTACCATGCATTACATAACACAACAGGACCACCGAGAGGTGAGGTCTACCAACACAAATATAACAATCAACTTAAAGAGATTTCATGAGTTTCCAACAAACCAGGAGAAAAACAAAATGTACTGTATATATAAAATGTGAAACTGGAACAAAAGCAATAGTTATCAGACCAACGTTCTCAAATAGGCCGCACACATGTAAAAACACACCAGTAGTACCTGAGAACCTGGACTGGGAAATGAAACACCTTCTTCTTTCAAGGTCTTTATAGTTGCATTGATAAGGCTAAGCTGTGGGTCCTTCTGAAAATCTTCTGCCCACTCCACCATGAGAACTTTCAGCTTCTCACAAACTTTGGGATGAGCCTAAAAAAAAAACAAAAAAACAAAAGCAGTCATAAATCTTGTCTTTACTACATGTGGCTCAGTGGTGTACGGCTAGTCCTCCTGCCTCCTTGTCCAAGTTTGATGGCTTACTGTCCGAGCTGGACATGCATCCTCTAGCTGTGCTCCACTGCCTTTTCCAGGTACTTCAATCTCCTCCCACATCCTAAAGGCTAACTAGGGATTCTAAACCGGCCACATTTAAATGAATAACGGTGTGCATGTACGTACAAGTGTTCCCTCTGCTGGCCTGGCATTCTGTACCAAGTGCCCCCCTCACATCATACTGCCGTGACCAGGATCACTGCAAAGGAAAAAGTGGGCTCACAAAAAATGAACAAATCTCCTTACTACTTCACCAGAAAAAAACAAATGAATGAAACTATTACTGTGCAGGAATGAGCAAAGCACTCAAAGCTGGGTGGACAAAAATGTTTGAAACACACAAAAATAAAAGATTCTCTTAAACTCCACATATTTACATTTAGCAAGATAAAAAGGAACACATGTCTGGCCTTGCACAGTCAGTTTGTGAAGCTCCTTTATTTAAAAAAAAAAACAAACAAAAAAACTTTAAAAATATTTGTTAAAAAAAAAATCAATAGCAGCTTAATAACATTCACTGAAAAAAGGTGTAAATGACTAAACTTTGTAGCTGAATAACCTTAAAAACCTCAAACCTGCTTGGCAGGAGCCAACCAAGTGCCAGCAGAACCAGATTAAGCACTTACAAGATTCCAGTGAGCTGCACTCCCTCTCAGTGGAGAACTAAATGGGACCACCGACAAGACCAAGACAAGAACGACCACATGAGCCTCGGTGGACTGTGTGGCACTTCCCAAATTCTCATTTTGTTGTATTACCAAGATTAATATTCTTTATATGATTTAACCTCTGTTATCACTATTATTATTATTTGTTTATTATATATATCTCATTATTTTATTTAATGTGGGGACCCTTTTTTGTGGAACTTGGTTCAGCTGCAGCATTTACAGTTTTGCACCATATGGTCCGTGGTAAATCCAGCAATGGAAACTTTCCCTTGAAGCCCTAAGCTTGCACTTATTTTTCTTAATGGTGTGTCAGTGTACTGCAGGGTCCACTTGTACAGACACAGAGAGCACCGCAGCAGAGTTGACAATTAATATAAAAACACGTATCTTTGGTATGGATGTGAGAACTACACACAGACACCAGACAAGTTGTGGGACTTAAATTCAGGATGCTGGGCCCATGAAGTAGCAGCAGTAATCACCGCACTCTCATGCTGTCCAACATGACACAACAACAGTGAGAACTACAATGTTATACACATCAGACTTTCTCGTTGACGCTGAAATGACACGGTGCGTGCAAAATGGAAAAACCAAAATAAGCCACAACAAAGGCAGCTGCCCAGTTTCAGGAGCAAAAGCAGTCGGCTGATTTGCTCAGTTTGAAGGCAAATACTTGAACGGTCCCCCTTTCATAAAGCGTCACCACCTGAACAACGCACTGAAGGATGCAAATGCAGTTACAGCCAGGATCCTACCTTATTTAAGATGCTACGAACTTCAGCTGCAAAGTCTCGCGAACAAATTTCAAGGTGGAAAATCTTCCCAGCATTTGAAACACAGGCACCCAGCAACTGAAAAAAAGTAAATATATATTAAGAGCCAAGTAATACTGGGCATACAAATATGAAGGCGGCAAAGGAATGCTTCATTCAAACATATTTAGGCTTGAAATAAAGAACTAAGAAGCATGCAGACTTTCTAAAGGATACTAGTTAGTAATGTGGAATATTGCCTTTCATAAATATGGGGAGAGTGAAACCTAAACTGCTATTTATACTGAACACAGAAACTGTGAAGTAATAAGGAAAGATGAACACTGGGCATCCATACAGAATGCACTTCTGCAGGCAGTTCTGAGGAAATATACATTTACAATTTGTACTCATCATTCTGCATTATATGTGCCATTTCCAAGGGAGTACATGTCTTTAGACAAATGAACTTAAAAGATGGGCAAAACTTTGGTTGCAGGTCCTTCACATTTGACAATGGCATCAAGCCAGGGAACCCTCGACATGACTCAACTTTTGATTTGCCTTTTTCTAAATTTTTTACTATGATGGCCTTTATTGCTGCCACTTTCAGATGCCCGATTGACTTGACCAGTCAGGAATGGGACACTTTGTCTTCTTTCTTCTGCTGTGATGCACTGGCACATGAATCTGGAGGGGACTGCAGAGCGGCTTATTCACTCCATCTGCTGTGGCAATCATTACTTCAGTCCTCTGAGAAGCTGACAGAGCCAGTTGTAGTGACAACTGTGGACGCCTAGGCTGTGACGCCACCTTTTTGACAACTGTGGATACCTAGACCGTGGCACCACCTTTTTCCCGTTACACAGATGAAGTTGGTTGTCTTGGACCATTTTAAAGTCAGTTCTTTCTCTGCACTTACACCTCGCTGTGTCTTTACCTTTGTCTTCTCTGTCCATAGCATATTCCTTCATAACTCTGCTGGGTCATCTCCAGTCTTGCCTTTACTTCTGACGCTGATAAATAAGTCAAGATGTGTCCTTAATGATTCTGCTCTCTTCTGTGCACCTCAAATTGTGACCTCTTTCCGCCTACAGGGCAGAAGCAGTTGATGATTTCAGTAGCAGATGTTTTTGTTTTTTTCTTCACAACTCTAAGAATTTCTACAACATCAGCAGCTGCATTCCTTTGCCATCCACTGAGTTCTCTGCCAGACGCAACGTTTTAATTTTTTCAGAAAATACTTTTACTTGATTGTACTATGGACCTCACTGCATTCTTCTAATTTAAGCTATTTTAGTTACGCAGAGTCCAAACCAAAGAGAAAAAGTGAGAATCCAACTTTACATGGTCACATCTCTTGATTGTGTCCACAAGAGAGAAAAAAAAAAAAAAAAAAAAAAGGGAAATTAAGAATGCTTGGCATAAAGAAAAGTGGGATTACTAATATATATAAATGGCCTCTCCCTTTGTTCCTGCCTTGTGACCTGTGCTGGCTGGGCTGGCATCAGCTCCAGTCCCCTGTGACCCTGGTGTGGATTAAGGAGGTTAGAAAATGACATGACCTGTGTCTTCATTTACATCACATTTGACAGAAATGCCACCAAAGGAATAATCACATACATTACATTTGACAGTAAAGGAAGAGAACAACTTACAGTCAGCGCCTGCATGGCAACATGTGGGACTCTGTGGTTAACTCTTTTCAATATGGACTTCAAACACTCTTTAGCACTAAGAAATTGAAAAGAAAAACACATCAAGTGAGAGGCTTTACTACAGACAAGCACCAAGGTGAATGGTTGACGATTCTCTTTCACTTTCCAGCAAGTGTTCCCAGTTTGAATCATTAAACTCCACAACGAATCAAAGTGCTGAAGTGTTTCTTGTACTAAGAGACTGTACAGGCACCCTCATTGGTTTCTGATCAGCAGTGGCAGGCATAGCTCTGCATGAACCAAACAGTCCTCTCACTCGCCTTTGGGATCTATTGTACGTTAGTGAAATTAATTTTTACTTTCGGTTTCCCTGCTGATCACACTCCAGCCATTTGTCTATTCAACTATAGAATTATTGCGGAAATTAAGCTAACCTGAACATAAAGCGGTTTGTCCATCAAGAGTGGTCTGAGATGGGATGAAAACCAACAGCTTATTTACACTTCAATGCACCATCACAGCCATTTGAACAGAAAAAACAAGCTAACAAATACTGATTATTGGGAACAAAAAGACTGAGTAAGCCAAACACAAGAAGAACACAAGGAGGCATCAGGCAGTTTGAGACGTCCACCTACCCATTAGGGGTCGTTCCAATGCGATCACAGATGTCCATGATGAGGCCCCAGTCGTCCACCGTGTTGTGTTCATTTGTCGCTTTTTCTGCAGGAACAAAGGCAGAAGGATGGCGGTCAGGTTCAGGCACTTTACTGTCACCGTGTAACGTAACAAAATGACTTCTGGGTACGTAAAAATGTACACGGACTGCAAGTGACCGTGAGTGAGCGTTTGTGAGACCAGGAACCCAAGAAATTCCCAGGATGAGTGTGTTGAGGCCCGAATATCCAAAGATGTGAAGAGACCCCAACCTCATGGGGCGCATGTGCGTAGTTATGGAGGACTGAGCAGAGTTAAGTGTCTGCACAGAAGGATCTATAAATGAACCTCACGTGCTTTCAGCTTCTCACGCAGCTAAATACGAACAAAAGCACTGCGAAGATCACTCGTCAACATTTCAGTTAACTGCCTGTGACAGAAATACACCACAGGAAGATTCTTTTAATAAATGTACAAACTCACAATAATAAATTAAGAAAAAATAGTTACATTTATACTAATTTAAAGGCAGCTCTGGTTACCAGAAGTCCACTGTAAAAAATGTCATATTAATGCTTATTGCAATCCATACAAATTAAACAATACAGATATAAAACTGGAACTTGGACTGCAGATATTTAATACAAATACAAATCTGAACTGTGATAGGATGTCATAAAGTCAACCCTAACTGGGCAGCCACCACTCAGGACACAAGACTTTTACCAAAGTTAAAGTTAATTTGAACTAAACTGCCATAAACTAAAACATCTAACTGACTGGCGGGACTGCTGGACAAACTCCTGTGTCAAAATATTTGCATCTCTTAGACACGAGTGTGAAGTATTGAATATCGGAACAAATCCTATTATGGGATGTCATCTACTGTTCAATTCTGCTCTGTACTTGTCATATTACAATTGTACTATTGTGTCGTATTGAGGATGACCTGGAAAGGGGTCTCTCTTTGAATTGCCTTTCCTGAGGTTTCTTCCATTTTTTTTTCCCTATTATGGTTTTTTCGGGGAGTTTTTTTTCTTGTCTTCTTGGAGCAGGGGTCTCCAACTCCGGTCCTGGTGGGCCGCAGTGGCTCCAAGTTTTCATTCTAACTATTTTCTTAATTATCCATCCATCCATCCATCCATCCATCCATCCATCCTCTTCCGCTTATCCGAGGTCGGGTCGCGGGGGTAGCAGCTTGAGCAGAGATGCCCAGACTTCCCTCTCCCCGGCCACTTCTTCCAGCTCTTCCGGGAGAATCCCAAGGCATTCCCAGGCCAGCTGGGAGACATAGTCCCTCCAGTGTGTCCTGGGTCTTCCCCGGGGCCTCCTCCCGGTTGGACGTGCCCAGAACACCTCACCAGGGAGGCGTCCAGGAGGCATCCTGATCAGATGCCCGAGCCACCTCATCTGACTCCTCTCGATGCGGAGGAGCAGCGGCTCTACTCTGAGCCCCTCCCGGATGACTGAGCTCCTCACCCTATCTTTAAGGGAAAGCCCAGACCCCCTGCGGAGGAAACTCATTTCAGCCGCTTGTATTCTCGATCTCGTTCTTTCGGTCACTACCCATAGCTCATGACCATAGGTGAGGGTAGGAACGTAGATCAACTGGTAAATTGAGAGCTTTGCCTTACGGCGCAGCTCCTTTTTCACCACGACAGACCGATGCAGAGCCCGCATCACTTCAGATGCCGCACCGATCCGCCTGTCGATCTCACGATCCATTCTTCCCTCACTCGTGAACAAGACCCCAAGATACTTGAACTCCTCCACTTGGGGCAGGATCTCACCCCCAACCCTGAGAGGGCACTCCACCCTTTTCCGGCTGAGGACCATGGTCTCGGATTTGGAGGTGCTGATTCTCATCCCAGCCGCTTCACACTCAGCTGTGAACCGATCCAGAGAGAGCTGAAGATCACGGCCTGATGAAGCAAACAGGACAACATCATCTGCAAAAAGCAGTGACCCAATCCTGAGTCCACCAAACCGGACCCCTTCAACACCCTGGCTGCGCCTAGAAATTCTGTCCATAAAAGTTATGAACAGAATCGGTGACAAAGGGCAGCCCTGGCGGAGTCCAACTCTCACTGGAAACGGGCTCGACTTACTGCCGTCAATGCGGACCAAGCTCTGACACCAGTTGTACAGGGACCGAACAGCTCTTATCAGGGAGTCCGGTACCCCATACTCCCGGAGCACCCCCCACAGGACTCCCCGAGGGACACGGTCGAATGCCTTTTCCAAGTCCACAAAACACATGTAGACTGGTTGGGAAAACTCCCATGTACCCTCCAGGACCCTGCTAAGGGTGAAGAGCTGGTCCACTGTTCCGTGACCAGGACTAAAACCACACTGTTCCTCCTGAATCCGAGGTTCGACTATCCGATGGACCCTCCTCTCCAGAACCCCCGAATAGACTTTTCCAGGGAGGCTGAGGAGTGTGATCCCTCTGTAGTTGGAACACACCCTCCGGTCCCCCTTTTTAAAAAGGGGGACCACCACCCCAGTCTGCCAATCCAGAGGCACTGTCCCCGATGTCCATGCGATGTTGCAGAGACGTGTCAACCAAGACAGTCCTACAACATTCAGAGCCTTGAGGAACTCCGGGCGTATCTCATCCACCCCCGGGGCCCTGCCACCAAGGAGTTTTTTGACCACCTCGGTGACCAGTCCCAGAGATGGGAGAGCCCACCTCAGAGTCCCCAGGCTCTGCTTCCTCATTGGAAGGCATGTTAGTGGGATTGAGGAGGTCTTCGAAGTACTCCCCGCACCGACCCACAACGTCCTGAGTCGAGGTCAGCAGCGCACCATCCCCACCATATACGGTGTTGACACTGCACTGCTTCCCCCTCCTGAGACGCCGGACGGTGGACCAGAATCTCCTCGAAGCCGTCCGAAAGTCGTTCTCCATGGCCTCTCCAAACTCCTCCCATGCCCAAGTTTTTGCCTCAGCAACAACCGAAGCCGCATTCCGCTTGGCCTGCCGGTACCTATCAGCTGCCTCCAGAGAAACCACAGGACAAAAAAGTCCTATAGGACTCCTTCTTCAGCTTGACGGCATCCCTCACTGCCGGTGTCCACCAACGAGTTCGGGGATTGCCGCCGCGACAGGCACCGACCACCTTGCGGCCACAGCTCTGGTCAGCCGTCTCAACAATAGAGACATGGAACATGGCCCATTCGGACTCAATGTCCCCCACCACCTTCGGGACGTGGTCGAAGTTCTGCCGAAGGTGGGAGTTGAAGCTACTTCTGACAGGGGACTCTGCCAGCCGTTCCCAGCAGACCCTCACAACACGTTTGGGCCTACCAGGTCTGACCGGCATCTTCCCCCACCATCGAAGCCAACTCACCACCAGGTGGTGATCAGTTGACAGCTCCGCCCCTCTCTTCACCCGAGTGTCCAAGACATATGGCCGCAAGTCTGACGACACAACCACAAAGTCGATCATCGACCTGAGGCCTAGGGTGTCCTGGTGCCAAGTGCACATATGAACACCCTTATGCTTGAACATGGTGTTCGTTATGGACAATCCGCGACGAGCACAGAAGTCCAATAACAAAACACCGCTCGGGTTCAGATCGGGGGGACCATTCCTCCCAATCACACCCTTCCAGGTCTCACTGTCATTGCCCACGTGAGCATTGAAGTCTCCCAGCAAAACGAGGGAATCCCCAGAAGGTACGCCCTCTAGCACCCCCTCCAGAGACTCCAAAAAGGGTGGATACTCCAAACTGCTGTTCGGCGCATACGCACAAACAACAGTCAGGACCCTTCCCCCCACCCGAAGGCGGAGGGAGGCCACCCTCTCGTCCACCGGGGTAAACCCCAATGCACAGGCTCCGAGTCGGGGGGCAGTAAGTATGCCCACACCTGCTCGGCGCCTCTCACCGGGGGCAACTCCAGAGTGGTAGAGAGTCCAGCCCCTCTCAAGGAGATTGGTTCCAGAGTCCAAGCTGTGCGTCGAGGTGAGTCTGACTATATCTAGTTGAAACCTCTCGACCTCGCACACTAGCTCAGGCTCCTTCCCCTTCAGAGAGGTGACATTCCACGTCCCAAGAGCCAGCTTCTGTAGCCGAGGATCAGACCGCCAAGGTCCCCACCTTTGGCCACCACCCAACTCACACTGCACCCAACCTCCTTGGCCCCTCCCATAGGTGGTGAGCCCAAGGGGAGGAGGACCCATGTTACCTCTTCGGGCTGTGCCCGGCCGAGCCCCATGGGTGCATGCCCAGCCACCAGGCGCTCGCCATCGAGCCCCACCTCCAGGCCTGGCTCTTTTCTTAATTAGTGACCAGATTTTGCTGTTAATTAGCACTTTACCTTAATTTTAATTGATGCACAACTTAAGACTCGGCCCCCTTAATTACTTCTTTTTTCCTTAACTCTTTCAGGGCGGATGTCGACTTTTGTCGAAATTCAGGAGTAGAGGACGGTAATCAGCTGTAAACTGTGACAAAACCTGCCGTTATGTTTTAGTTTGACTCTCTTTGCTAGAAGGAAAGTTAGCTTCATTGATTTAAACTCGATTCCCTGCATTGTGCATGAGTAGTGACAAGCAAACAACCTCTAAAATACCATCGACATTTGGTGGGACATCAAAGTGAATGTGCAAGCAAAATACTCCTTGAGCAACGTTTGGCACGTTATCGAGGAATTGGACTGACTTGTCGGACTTCGTTTTTGATACAAGTGATCGAAAAAGAAAGTGAGGTACCAGCATCAGCTGATCAGTCCCCAGCTGACTGTGGTGCTGAACGTGTTCATGTAGCTGATGTGCCCACGGCTGCATTCACCTGGGAGGACCACCACTTACGATGACGAGAGGCACAAACCAGATTGTGTTGCACTGTGACTGCCACCGCTGTATTCCCGCTGGCCATCGCTACTGCTGCCAGAGATGGAGAACAGGCGCCAACAGCAGCCACAGCACGCAGCTTATGTCGCGTTATGTGTGAAACCACTGCTTTGTGTGCTTTACTGGAAACTGAGTTTTTAGGAAAAAATAGTCAGCCCTCAAAGAATTAATTGTCAACCACACAATATTTACTGAAGCAAAATGAACCAACAGATAAACAACAACCTGCGTCCATCACACAATAACTGAAAATAAAGAAAGGTGAAGGCCTCAGTAATGTCGCTCTGCTCAGGTCCACAAAACATCTTGACAGCCAGCGCTCTGAAAAAAGAAAATCAACAGTTTTGGAAACGTCTGCCATGGCTGAATGAGCGAGCGCCATGGAACGAAATGACAAAGAGAATTGGCTTCAAATTAAGAAACGGAATGACGTGAAGTTCGTTGGAGTTTGAGGCCTCAACTTAGTTGCTTGTCTGTTGGCTCACTCACTTCACATCAAATTTACAGACAGACAGACAGATAGAGACTTTATTAATCCCAAGGGGAAATTCACATACTCCAGCAGTTTAGGTGCCATTTAAAGAAAAAACAATCAATTCAGTGGTCAGAGTCTCAAGAAAAGTCCATTAAAATAAAGGGAAAGAGTTAATTAGCAGCAAAAACTGGTCACTAATTAAGAAAAGAGTTAGAATGAAAATCTGCAGCCACAGTAGCTCTCCAGGATTGGAGTTGGAGACCCCTGGCTTAGAGAGTCAAGGCCCACTGCAGCGCTCCTTGTGTGATTTTGAGCTCCACAACATGAAATTGTATTGTATTGATGTAAAGCTCTATATCGCTACTGATTTGAACCCTGAAGCTTTCACCCCGTTCTTTTAGAAGGGTCTGAGGTAATTAATATCAGAACAGACAATCAGCTCAAGGAAGGATCACACTGGCTTTACGATTAGTGACTGTGCCCGTAATCCGAGTTACTTCTATGTGAAGAGACCCCCTTAAAGTTTGGGGGGTGCTTGCTGCAAAAAGGAAGAACAGGAGAGAGAAGATGATCACCCAGACAAGACACAAGACCCCGGTGTGCTCTTCTGCTCGCTGGCGGCCAGGCCATGTCCCCCAGCTGGCCCGATGCACACATAGCTGATCACCCAGACTCCCATATAAATCGTCACGATGACAGCAACCTGGAGCAGCGCAGCATTCAGACGCGTCTTCACCGTCACTGGTGGCTTTTCTTTCAAAGGCAGTTCCTACTTTCACTGTGTTTCATGAATTTTGCTTCATAGTAATATCAGTTTTCTAATGTTTGGTATCCCGCTGAAGAGCGTCTGCTGTGATTGAGTGTCACGGGGTCAGGGCTGAGAAAGAGCATTTTCAATAGAAAGTAGTGCAGCAAGCGGTCAGCTGGGTTGGCGACTGGCACAGGTATTGTGACTCCGGTATGGCGACTGGTGTGCCGACACCGTGCTAGTCACTCTCTCTGCTTGGAGCTGCCATCCCCGTGGGCCACTACTTTAAAGCGAAGGTAATGAAGCACCCAAACGTTCAGCTTGCTCACAACATTCAAAGATGACACCTAGCGTTACTAGCAGGGCCTTCTCATCACGAGTGGCACACCAGGCGCCTCACAACCTGCCTTCTAAAGTGCCATGTAAAGCCGTGTCTGTTGGCTCACTCACTTCACATCAAATTTAACTCAAGTACAAATACCAGCGCTGCTGTTGTTATTATTATTATTATTATTATTCCAGCAGCAGTGGGCGTACGCCAAGACGCACACGTGCCGGTATGCCACTCCAGCCCAGGGCTCAGTCGCACAGCCAAGCAGAAAAGAGCCAATCCGGTAACAGAAAGCTATAAATAAAGCGTCAGTTCATCTGGCTATCTGTTAAAGAAGGTCCACTCCACAAATCAGCAGGGGTCTAAGGCCGGAGATGTTAAAAGGGGATGGGTGTTATTTACTTTACAGCACATGACACAAGAAAATGACCGCAGGCTTCAGGCTTGTTTTTGAACTCGCGGTGCCCGATGAAGACGTTCGACGATGTCGGAGCGTTCAGACAGAGAAGGACTCCAGAAGATGAGTTGCACATTTGAATTTTTAAGAGCAGGTTTGTGGTTTTGTGTGTGGATGTAAACACACTCACTGACCGGGCGGTCACCTCTGGATCAACTGAAGACTCTTCTTTAGATCGGACGTGGGGACAACTGTGCGTTAGCCTTGGCGTCCTGTCGTTTATTACTGCGGCAGTCACTGGTGGCTCAGCTGTCCACAGGCTGACCGCTGATGTGGCAAAGCAACAAAGGCTCAGTCTCCATCACTTACTCACTGCCAGGTCTGAAGTGAGCCACATCACCTGTCTTTAGCTGTCATGGACATAACTTTGCTTTTTTTACCCTCAAAGGTGCCCTGGGATTTGCTGTGCATGTCATGGTAACTCGACAATTTGTATTGGTGCCATCGGACGGTGATGTGTTCATGAATGTGTCTGCCCCTGGGCTGGTATTCTGCCCTCCACTGGTTTTAACCCACACATCATCCTGCCAAGAGAGCCATGCAGCCCTAAACTGAATTGAACAAGCTGGAAAGTAAATGGACGCGCTTCAGGAATTGTGAATAGCGCAGCTCCAAAATAAACACTCGGCCAGACTGAGATTCAATCAGAAGAACAAATAGTCTGACTGCTCAAAGCCGAAACCATTAAAAGGCCACATTCTACAGGCCAGAGGCCTCATGCATAACACCGTGCGTAGAGTTCACACTATAACATGGCGTGCAGACAAAAGCGGAAATGTGCTTACGCACAAAAAGAATTCAGATGCATAAATCTGTGCGTTCGCCAACTTCCACGTTCTTCAGCTCCATGAATCCCGATCAGCGTGAAAAGTAACGCACGTGCACGTGCCTGCTGTCCCGCCCCAACTCCTCCCAGAATTACGCCTCTTTGAATATGCAAATCAATATAAATAGCCCTTAAGCTCAGCGTTCTGTGAAAAGACAATGGGAAAAAAGCACAGGGGGAAAACAGAAGGATTACAGCGAATACCAAGTGGAGGCAAAGAAAAACGTACTGTTTGTTGGTTTAAACAGTGGGATAAACAACAAAGGGAAGGTGATCGAGTGACATAGCGTGACGGAGAAACTCGAAAGATCAAGTTCTCAAAGTCACACAGTGCCCGAAATAAAAAAGAAGTTGTCAGATATCAAAGTCAGCGTGAAAAGGGGAGTCGCAGCCCACCGTCTGAGTGTCGTATGAAAACTTATTAGGGTAGAGAGAAAAAAAATAAAACAAAATAGGCACACAGTGGGGAAAAAGCACGAAATGTCAACTTTAATCTCGAAATTTCCACTTTAATCACATAGTTTATATTGTCATTAAAGTAGAACTTCATCTTTAAATCGTTTAATTTACTAGTTTCTCAATCCCACCGTAACTAAAGTAGCACATTAAATGCTTTGTTTTGTATTTGATCTTCTGTGTGCTCTGTGTGTGTGAATCACTACATGCTTCTTAAACGGCCTTTCTCTTCCTCCGACAGGACACAGAATCCATGACATTCGTGATATTCCAGCTCTCTGAATAATTAAAATACTGAGATGTATACGCGATATCATTGTCATGAGGACATGGGAACACAGTGGCTTAGAGATTGTGCGCAACCTTCGATGAAATACTTTATTGTAGCAGTCCTGTCTCTTTCAAACGTACTAACCTCCAATTCCTGTCCTTACTTTTCTTTCTCCAAATACCCAATCGCCACACAATCAGCTCTGTAATGGACGTTAAGCCATCTGTAAGCTCAGAACGCCGATTCTTCAAAACTTTTAAGGAACATTGAAATATCTTCGAAGTACGTGTTTAATTATTCTATCCATCAATCCTTCCAGTGTCACACCAGCACCAGCAAGAATACAGCGCGAGGCAGGAACAATCCGTGAACGGAGCGCCAGAGGCTCGCTAGCGCAGCGAACCTGTGTCCTCACATATTTACTCATTAACAATACAGATTGTTTCAATGAAGTTAAAGTTTTATCTGTAAAATATAATAAACATATTTTGCTGCATTTCATCTTAAAAATGATATCGTCATCATAAGTAAATACGTGCCTTATAAAGTGGCGCAGGGTGTGTAATATTATAACCGTATCGCACGTTTCCAGTGAGGCGATTGTACTGATAAGTCCTAACAGCTCTACGAGGAGCACTTGATGGACTGACTGAGTGCGTTTAGAGTTCTTGGCATGAAACGGTTTGTGAACCGCGAGGTCCGTACAGGAAAGGCTCTGAAGTGTTTGTCGTATGAGAGCAGTTCAAATAGACTGTGCGCATGGCTGAGGCAGCGTGTGCTTGATGCTGTATCCTGATAATCCGATCAGCTGCTGTACTCCTGTGATTCACACTCAGATACAGTGATATAAATACTCCGAGTGGTGCAGTGAGAGTAACAACGCTAAAGCAGCTGTGGTATTTAGAATAGTTTGGCCATTCTGTGGACCATTATATTGTTACAGGTTAATTACAATCAGATGCATTAAACTAATAAACAGTATGCGGTTAGTTTCAGTGTATTTATAAACCCACGTCAGGGATGTGGATCTAAAAAAGAAAGGGAAACAACACAGGAACAGTAGCAGTGCTTTGACGCTGGGTGCCGCCACTCTGCAAAACCAAGCGCAGAACTTGCATACGCCAGGGCATGAGCTACTGTGGAAATGTGCGTGGCTTTATGCCAAGTTTAGGTTATATACATCACGATTTGAGTGTGGAAACAGGCTTATGCAACATTTTTGTGCGTACACACTGTTTATACATGAGGCCCCGGGAGAGTGAACATCATTTGTTCACATGCCAAGAACACAGAGTGGCCCTACGCAAGAAATCCATCTGCGGCTTTTCCACTCCACAGAGTTTTAAGAACGCAGATTTGAAAAGACTATTCAGTCCAACTGTCGATCACATTTGCGTAGCAAACTGCTGGATTTCCTTTGTAACCTTCAGAAAGGTTGTCAGAGTCCACGTCTCAGTAGTTTGTTTCAGATTCCTACAACTCTTTGCGTAAAGAAGTTCATCCTAAACGCCCTTCCCCTTAATTTCCGCTGGTGCTCTTGAGGATGCTATTCACCATTAAGCTGAAAGGAAGGATTCTGATGAATCTCCTTTTTCAAAGCCTCTGGAGATTCTGAAGACCTGGACGAGGTCCCCAGGCAGTCTCCTCCGCTCGAGAGCAAACCAGTTGTATTCGCTGAGCCGGCTGTAGTGGGACACATCCCTTCAGTCGTGGGCAGGGTGTGCAGTATACTGGCACTGCAAGAACTGTTTTTACCAGCATTTCAATCATTTCTGTACCCGTTTTAAATGCCCTCAGTTCTTCATTGGCACTAATGTGATTGCAAACACCGACCCCCACTCAATTAAATAAACGGACTAAATCAAATTTGATTCTCCACAGGGTGAAATCTTCAACACACATTCATATAAAAAGGCTGGAGCCTCGGTAGAGGACAATCCCATCACCACAGCTCCTGGTATTGACCGGCAGAGCGAGACAAGGCAGGGAGAAGCGCTACGAGACGTGGGTTGGGAGATGGGTTGAGCGCTGCCGTACCAAGTGATCCGTGAAGCTGGCATTTTGAAAAGGCGCCACGAAACCAATGACAGTACTGGGGGGCGCGGACCTTAAGGTTTCGGGTCCAGTTAAGACATTTTCAATCATAAGGCTGTTCGGTTAGTAAAACGTACGACGTCCAGCCGGTCAGCCGCCCTGCCATTACCGTTCGAACTCGGCGAATTAATGAATGTAACCCGCGCCGAGCGTTCAACAAAACCGACACCTGATGAAAAGCGTGACCAGTTACAGCACACGACACGTCAACAGGAGGGCGGTCATCTCCTGCTGGACATTTTATTCTCATTATATTTAGTTTTACTAACGCTAAATGGATACAAAGTCGACAATGGCAGTTTGCGGAGGGGCCCGAGTTGACGAGTCACTGGACTGGGAGATCAGCGGCAGGCCACGAAAACACCGGGGAAGGGGAGAGGAGCAAACAGACCCCGCCGGCGGCGTCCACTCACCCACATCTGGATCAAAAGGATTGGGAGAAAATAAAGGCATCTCCGTCTCTTCAGCACAGCCTCAAGCTGCTTCGCCCTTCACACAGTTCAAGATGTTTTGCTTCCCTACAGACTCCGACAAAAAAAAAAACAACACCATCAGCCGTCCAACTCTTCTCAAGTTCACCAGTTGAACTTCCGCATTCTTAGGAGGCTCAGAGACTGCCTGAACGAATCCCAGTATTCAAGCCTTGTTATTGCTGTTTACAGATGGATTTTGATCGAATCTTGTAGATTTTATAATATACATTTGTAACATAATTATCACGAATATTTTTATTTGTTTCATTTTGTATATTTTTTAACGACAGGCATATCCTTGGATGCCTCAGACCTGGACTAGGCCGGCGCGTGATCTGTGGGGTTTAAAAAAAAAAAATAAAGCATCGGGCGCGCGCAGGGGATCTGTGAATGGAGAGCGCATCGTCGTCAGGTAAAGCACGATGTGACTTTTGAAGAAGGTAATTTTAAGTTTATATGCGGACAAAGAGTATCAGAAACGATCACTCGAACAATAGAATAGCATGGCAAGATTACCTGAAAGAAACATGCAAATAAAGCATAAAAAACTTAAGACAAAGCTCCCATTACATTAGCGTGCTGTACAGACTGGGCTCCCAAACCGGGACACTTGTGAGTGGGCTGACCGGACCGGACCGGACCGTCAGGTCAGAGGCTACCCGTTAATCCAGCAAGTGCGCTCGACTCAAATAAACTCGAAGACTCTCAGTTTGGGGGTCGGGGCAGTTGGACATACCCCCATGGAGCATCGGGTGACTTGTGAAAAATGCACATGAAATTTGAATGGGTGGGAGGGGACATTTTATTTAATGCCAGACCGCTAAATATTAAAAAAAAACATCTCGTTTAGGCCCATTTCTGTTTTAACTAATTATGTTTTCGCTCTTCCCATAAAAAACTTTTATCCTCATAATTGGTATGAATATGAAATTCACATGAAGTAGTAAACATCCTGGCAACAAATGTGAACTTTTTACAGCAGTCGATACCATTAATGAAGACAAAAATGATGTCCCACCAACAAGTATTGAGTTTCAGATGCATTTTTATGCACTGTAGTTATTTACACAGGGATGCTGTAACCGTGCTGGTAAAGTTCCTCAGCCACAGAAGAGTCACCCAAACTGTGAGCTGGCATTCCAGCCTGCAAACCAGCAGCTTCAAAGCCAGCGGCAGGGACGCCTATAAAAACGGCAAGCCTGCAGTGTCGCAAACAGAATACCAACTAGTGCAGCAAGCGCGATTAGGCTTTTGAAGGACAGCGGGCCATGTAATGTTAAAAGAATCCATTTTGGCACTTGGCACCAGCAGTCCCACATTGGCGACAGAGGCAGGACAAAAAACCCCAGTCTGATTTTAGCAAGCGCTGAGTGCCACAGAGACCACAATGGGCCTGCTTTGCTTTTTTGAGGATTTGTTGAAGCATCTTGAGGTTGAGCCATTTGCAGCATCAGTATGAGGAGGAAGGTGGCTGCTAGTGACTGTCACCTGTGCAGCACCGCCAGTTACTCCTCCTTCTGCTAAACTCCATTGTGGTTTGGACGCTGGTTTGAGCATCTAGCTTATGGAGCTTGAAAAAGTGTGACAGATTAAGTTGTCACTGACAATAGGTGAGCCATGTGAAGCACGCCACACAGCCAAAGGACAAGGCAGATCATAGGAAGCTGTAGGATTGGGGAGTCCCTATGTCACCTCACCCAGAAGTGCTTACAGACCACATGTGCAGAAGATTGGGAGCATCTCCGGGGTGGCTGAAATAAATAGTAGGAGCTGCCCTACCTTGAATCCTCGAGCCGGAGTCGGAAGGAAAGAGTAGAAAGCTTACAAGAGGAGCAGAGGAGGCAGTGACTGAGAGGGAGAAGAAAATCAGAGTTGTGCTTGTGGCTGTGGTGTGGGAAAGCGGTGGCCTGTAACGAATTGCCTGTGGTAAAGACTCTTAGTACTTTTACGTTTGTGCCCGAGCCCTTGTGTCAGGTGTTTAGGGAGCTGGAGCGCCCCCTGGTGTCCACTGCTGACAAGCTGCATTATTCTTGGATGTGTCACTCACATTATACAGTAAGCTGGCATCCCATCATGCAACTGAGTAGCTTCAAAGCCAGCAGCAGGAGCGCCTATAAAAACAGCAAGGCTGCAATGTCGCAAACAGAATTCCATCTAGTGTGGCAACAGGGATAGCGAGCCCCCTAAAAGAATGAAAGAATCCATTTTGGCACTTGGTGCCATGCCATACCATCTCCAAAGCCTGCTTCGTCCTGAACAGCGTTGCTGTGGGGCTGGAGCCTAGCCAAGCGAGCCTCAGGCACAAGGCAGGAGCTGTCCCTGGACAGGACACCAGTCCTTCACAGCGCTACAATCTTCTTCTGTAATACGCTACCGTGGCTGTCCGTTGGTCTGCCCAGGATTTGAAATCACCTTTGACCTATTGACCTGAAATTTGGTACACGTTACGTCTGCTATCCGCATTTGGGGTGATGATTGACCTCCAAGGTTATTCCTTTTTTTATGTTTAGGTGGCTCTGAGGCTAGGGATCTGCACTGGCAATCGGAAGGTTGCCGGTTCGAATCCCATAAATGCCAAAAGGGACTCTGCTCTGTTGGGCCCTTAAGCTGCAATTGCTCCGTTCCTGGGTATGACGATCATCTGCATCCAGCCCTCCAACCTGCAGGGAAAAAACCTCATACTGTTCCACCCCATCTGAACTACTGTGGTGTGGTGCTGAGGTGTCACCCGTCGCATGGCTGCACTCGGGTCCTAATCTGGGATCCTGAGTTGGTTTGTCATGTTGCGGGTACAGCAATGCGCCGTATCAGCGCGTGCTCCGAGCCTCCTCCTCCTCCTCCCTATTGTAGAATCAACTCTTGGCAGTGGCCAGCAGGGCGGCGCATGTGTACGGGCGCCATTCTCATCCCTACCACCTTCGCCGTCACTTCCCCTTCCTCTTCATATCTAAAGTCTTCAGTCTGCCTCAAGAATGATTTAAGCGCCAGCTTTAGTGAAAAACTAAGGAAAACGTGCTAAGTAATTGCAACGCAAACACTGACTTAATCGGTTTTAAAGTGAAAAGATGCCGACGACAGCAGAGAAGAAGCGGGCTGCTAGGGTGGAGAAGACAAGAGCTGCTCAGAAAGCAGCAAGCGCATCAACCTCTGAGCAAACGTACAGAGAAAGAGGAGGAAAACTAGGAATGTCAAGTCAAGTGGATTCACTGCACAGTATCGTTCTAGCAGTGCATGCACCATTACTGGTATTAACAAGAATATCCATCCATCGTCTAACCCGCTATATCCTAACTACAGGGTCACGGGGGTCTGCTGGAGCCAACACAGGGCACAAGGCAGGAAACACACCCCGGGCAGGGCGCCAGCCCACCACAGATTAACAATAATACAAAACTGCAAATAAAAGTAAACAAGACACAATATAAAGTGTACAAGTTTCAAACTAAATGTTTGACAAAGTCAGGACGAACAATCCAAATCTTAATCAGTCAACTCAGTCAATAAACAGAGCGCTTACTGGAGTGCCCACCTCACAGAATTCACGGCACAACAATACGGACCTGCAGTGCGACAGAAATGAGGTACCACTGGGCAGTGGAGGAGTCGGAATCATTTGGGATGAATATTAAAAAGTCACCAATATTCTTTTGCTCATTTACGTCGAGTATTTAGTATTTCTAATTTTAACAGATTTTCTCTACCACTTCTGTGCATATTTCTTTGAATGAGGAAGACATTTTTCCTTTATGTATTTATTTATTTATTTTTCACTTACCAGCAGGAAATGGATACCCAGTGCTGGCAGGAGTAAAAGAAAGCGCCACATGCGGCCACCAGATGAATTCCCAAACCACAACTTCAACTTCAATGACTAAACTTTGCGTACCCGGGGTGAGACGCTTCTGTAATGAGGCGCAGGGGCAGCCGCTACAAAAAGTTCCTCAAGGGGAGCAAATTCTGAACAAAAGGCAGCGGGAGGCCATCCCTATAAAGAGCGGTTAACGGACTGGTGTAAAGCCAATAAGCTGTCTCTGAACGTAGACAAAATAAGGAGATGATTGTTGACTTTAGGAAGACTAAGAGTGACCATCTGCCACCGAACATTGACGGCTCAACTGTGTAGCACCAAATTCCTGGGTGTCCACCTGGCAGAGGACCTCACCTGGTCCTACAACGCCAGCTCTTTAGCCAAGAAAGCCCAGCAGCGGCTCTACTTCCTGCGTAGGCTGAGGAAAGCCCATCTTCCACCAGCTACTCTAACAACATTCTACAGAAGAACCATAGAGAGCATCCTGAGCAACTGCATCACTGTCTGGTTTGGAAATCGCATGGTCAAGGATCGTACAGCCCTACAACAGATAGTGAAGACAGCTGAGAAGATCATCGGTGTCTCTCTTCCTTCAGAGACATTTACACCACACGCTGCATCCGCAAAGCCACCAGCATTGTGAACGACCCAACCCACTCTGCACACTCACTGTTTACACTTCTGCCATTGGGGATGAAAGGTACCAAAGCCTTCGGGCCCTCACCACCAGAATGTGGAACAGTCAGATTCCTGAACACTCGTAGACCGAGCTGATATCTGATGTAGGTGTGCAGTTCTGCAGTGTTGCACATGGTTGCACATTTGTCTCACATGCACCTTGTTATATATTACATGTCTTTATGTTATGTGTCGTGGATTCCTCGTTGTCCTGTGTTCTGTGCAGCACCAATGGCCCTGGAGGAACGTTGTTTCTTTTCACTGTATGCTGCACTACTGTATATGGATGAAATGACAGTAAATACTCTTGAATCTGTGCTACGTTTAGCAGAGGTGACAGACTGAATGGTGTGGACTTGAATTTACACTGGACAGACGCATATTCGGCTTAATATGTCAGAGGTTACAAAACTGAAAAACAGTAAATTAATAACAATAGCAAAAGTATCTTAAGATGCCAACATCAAAAATCACTACAGTTGACACATAAAGTCTTTTTTGGGTTATTTTACATGTCAATAATAGAAATGCTTTCCTGTTGTTAAAAAAAACTGAGAGACTCAATGAAAGTTTAAAATTGAAATAAACGGGACTGCACCGCGGGTCTGCCTTTTGCCGATTTACAGTCCCAACAGTATAAAGTTGTACTCTTCATGACTGCGTTGCTTTATCGGCGGCTCCGCTAGATGTCGCCCACGTGAAGAAGCGCCGGTCTGTCGCCACACTCTAGCCCAACTGCGCGCTCTCTCTACGGCAGCAGTGTGACAGTTGAAGCGCCGCTCTCTCCTCCAGCCCGCTTTTCCTCTTTGTTTTGTGTGGAACGCAAGGAGGAGACGCGGCGGCCATGGTGGCACCTGCTTCAGGGGCAGCGCGAAGTGCGCACAACGATGTGGTTCCTAAGAAGAGGAAGGGGCCCGGTGCCCTGGCCACGGCCTACCTGGTCATATACAACGTGGTGATGACAGCGGGGTAGGTGTTTGCGGGCGGCGCTGCGACGTGCGGGACAGGGCTTTCGACCTGCAGGGCGGAATTCAGCCGATGAATGAATGAATGAGTGAAGGTGGAATTCGGGGGACGGGACGGCGACCGTCGTCTGCCTCCCCGCTTCACGCGTTGATTTTCGTCGGTTGTGCTTCACGGCGCTCACGAGTGTCGTGGTGAAGTGCGCTTCTGTCACATCTGAAAATCGGGGATCGCCGCTGATGCTTACGGGTGATTGGGATTTATTTTATTGATTACCGTCCTCTTTTCTGGGACATTATGGCGTGCTAGTTCTTACTGGAGACTCGCCTGCATGGAATTCGCGCATTCTTCACTCGTGGCTCTCCGGGGACGTGGAGTTGAGGTTAATTGATTCGATGGGATTGGCTTCCCTTCCTGATCTTGTCAGCTGGGAGTCACTAAAGTGTCACCTTTAGAAAATAATCTGCGTGTAGGGGCTTCAGGTGACTGGTGCGATATCGGACTCGAGTCTCTTAACCCAAACCCGTGTTGCAGTGAAGTATCATTCGAAATCGTCACTAAACAGAGGAGACCAAAGGTCGTGAATTGTCCCAATACCCAAGATGTCAAAAGGCGAATGGGTGTCGAGCTATCGAGGGACGATCGTCAGCTTTAAAGAGAAGCGTCCGTTGTGAATTTACTGAGTCAAAGCTAGCGCGGGCCCGTCATGTCGCGGATGTCACCCTAAATGTCTGGCGACATGTTTGATTTGTCACGAATAGTATGCACTTTGCGGACAGGGCAACCTTTGACCCCTCGCCAGAGCAGCAGCGCTGGTCCCAATCCAGGTGACGTAAACGGCGCCTGTGCCTCCTTCATTTGATAATTTATAAGTATTCAGACCTTCTGATTACACCTTGGGTGGTGCAGTGGTAGCGCTGCTGCCTCGCAGTTAGGAGACCCGTCTGAGTTCGCTTCCCGGGTCCTCCCTGCGTGGAGTTTGCATGTTCTCCCCGTGTCTGCGTGGGTTTCCTCCCACAGTCCAAAGACATGCAGGTTAGGTGAATTGGCGATTCTAAATTGGCCCTAGTGTGTGCTTGGTGTGTTTGTGTGTGTCCTGCGGTGGGTTGGCACCCTGCCCGGGATTGGTTCCTGCCTTGTGCCCTGTGTTGGCTGGGATTGGCTCCAGCAGACCCCCGTGACCCTGTGTTTGGATTCAGTGGGTTGGAAATTGGATGGATGGATGGATGATTACACCTTGGTTTGTCTTTGGTTTATTTAAATCTGTTTGACGCACAGGCCGTTTATTGATCAGCCTCTTCAAAGGGACGGGCCAGGGGTTCCAGATCCTTCAAAAGGCACTCCGGCAGTTGAGTAAAAACGTAGCAGCCCAAGTGTATTCGTGTTAAAAGTTCTGATGAGATTCAAAGCACATCATTCACGGAAAAATAAAGAAGAAAAGTGACAATATACACTCAAAAAAAAAAGAACTTCTTGTCTATGATGTCCAATTTAAGGTTGACGTGTCGTGGTCACATTCCTTAAAGTTTCTGCCTGTTCCATTGGGTTGATTATAGCGTGTTGTCACACCCACCCAGATTGGGACCCGAGTGCAGCGCACTAGAACTGTGGCTGCAGTGCCAGTCCTGCCACCAGCCCCCAAGTGTTCCCTGTAGGTTGGAGGACCTGCTTGCAGATTAACGTCCTACCCAAGATGGAGCAACTGCAGATTCAGGGCCTTGCTGAAGAGCCCAACGGAGTGGAGTCACTTCTGTCTGTTAGTGATGAACGTGACAGTCACACGTCATTAATGCCCTTCCGTCTGGCAGTCTGAGCTCATTCGGCTGTCTAAGTACAGCACTGTAGCAAAGCGTTAAATCGTTGGGGGTAAAGAGAATCCTCCATTATCTGATAGGAAGCTGCATTCTATTCAAATTAAGAAAAACAGGGGGGTAAATTTAACATCGGTATTAACCTAAAAGGTTTGGCTCTTATGAAGCACATTTAAAACTGCAGACATTGACTAATTAAACACCAAACAGCGTGCCGATAACGGCCAAGGAAGGAGAACTGAACAACCTGAGGCAGTAAAATATAATAAAATCAGACCAGCAGTGACCTTTAGGAACAGGCGGCAGAGAAAAGCTGGGGTTGTAATGTCACTCGGGTGAAATGTCCGTGGGCAGCGAGTCCTAGAAGGTGGGTGCTAGAATTGAACGGTCTCCTTTTTACATTTTAATGTGTTTGTTTCTTTGCATGCCACTGCTTCTTTGACATCTTGTAAAGCGCTTTGAGTAACATCCATGGATAGATAGATAGATGGATAAGGCACTGTATGATAGATAGATAGATATATCCATTGTGCTATGATAGAAAGAAATGAATGTTGTTTTGATTTCCCTCTCACCACAGGGGCCCATCGACCAGGACAGTAAGGCGTAATGAGGTCAGGAGTGCCTTAAAAACAAACCATAAAACTGAACCTGCCACACACATGGGGGGCCGATGAGGAGGCGCCAGCACCAGTGACATGGGGTCTACTGGGGATTCTTTGTACCGGTGAGCAGGCCGGCTGCAGCATTCTGAGCCAGGCATAGACGAGATGAAGAAGATCAAGTCAAGCCAGTGTGGAGTGGCGCTAGAGGGGTGGGTGCTGCCCCTCCCCCTGTAAGTGGACCCCAGTTTGACCCCTGACACCGGAGTGCCACAGGGTAGGGTGCCAGGCCTCCTTGTTTGGTCAAACACAGTTGATGGCCCCTGTGTCACGTCGTCGGGGTTACACGTGTCAAAAGCTGTAAAACTGGTAGGCTGAGGTTCAGTGCGTCACAACACGTGCGCTGCCATAGATGGGGGTGAAGTGACGGTAAGTGACTCGAACGAGGACGCGGTGCATGGACTTTTGTTTTGTGGCTAATTTATTTTGTAAGATTGGTGTTTTGGAAAATGTCTGGCACTCAGTCCCCATTTGAGCTTTAGCTTTGGGTTTGTCCGTGAGCCGCACACTTCAGTGCAAGTGCAGGACGACGTGTTCTCGTTCAGCGCAGAGCCCCTTTGTCCTCGGGGAAACTGAGCTTTGTGATGCTCTTGCAGGCTTTTAAAATGGGGTGGCATATGTTGTTCAGTCTCTGCTGCATTGCCCTCAACTCTGCCATACCGGCCAAGTTAACTGGCCCATTGTGAGCTTAGATCTGTGCGCGAATTGGCCCTGCAGTGACCGGGCACCATCTTCTGAGTTGGTTCCTGCCCTATGTGCTGTCGCGCTTGGGTCACAGATTTGCACAGAAACACAGGAGGTTGTAGAGACAGGAAGTTTATTCAAACACTGTAAAGAAACTTGTCTCTTTTTCAAAAGTTTAAACTGTGCTCCTTGACAAGACGGTGATGACAGTTCTGTCTCACAATTAAAAGAATGCAAACATATCTTCCTCTTCAAAGGAATGCACGTCAAGAGCAGGGAAGGTCAGAAAGGGAGAAAGGCAAACAATCAATCAAAAACTGACCGGTGCTGTTCAGACTTTGAAGTCTGCCAAGTACCGCGTGATAGATCAGCTGCAAGTAAGCCTGGCAAGCAGGGGAGCAATGTGAAGGTAGCCTTTCAGAGTCTTTGTTTAATCTGTAGGAGTGCGAACAGCCCCCAGTGCCATGCTGCCAAGACAGGCTGTGGTCCCCGTGGCCCTGAATAGGCTGAAGGGGACTTTGTTCTGCCGGTGACGGGGGGGGGGCATTACTCTGTGATTTGTGTGTGTGTCCTACGCAGGTCCTTGGATGCTTAACCCGGGGACTCTCATGGCGTCCGTCAGTGAATGAGGCTTTCCTTTGTCTTCTGCCACTACAGGCCCATGATGGTCGTGGAGTGGGGTGACGATTGTTTTCTTGGCGTTGATGGGGTCTCCTCATTCCAAGTGACCACCATTTCAGTGTCCTTAACCATTCTTACTACTTTTTAATGTTCAGCAAACGCGCAAAATGAAGATTTCTACTTATTTATTGTTTGGTGTTCAAAGGGTGATTAGTAAAATCCGTAGTGCTGGCCATGCTGTGTATCCGGTGAACATGCAGAGTGTGGCGTGACAGCAGTGGAGGTGCTGCCTTATCATGCACAGCCTACTTGAAATTCCCTTCCTCGGGAGCGTCTGATTACGATGTGCCACGGGACGTGCCTGACAGGAGGTGTCCGCTCCCATCGGATACTTGTGGCCTAACTTGAACCTCATTTCTGTCTCTTCTAGGTGGCTCGTGATAGCCGTTGGCCTGGTGCGTGCGTATCTGGCAAAAGGAAGCCATCATGGTCTTTATTACTCGATAGAGAAGCCCCTGAAGTTCTTTCAGACTGGAGCTCTGCTGGAGGTGGGTTGTGCTGACCTCGATTTTTATATATCTCTTATATATATTTCTCTTCCTGCTTCCTCTTCAAACCCGGCCCCCCCCCCCCCCCCCCCCCCACGCAGCCGACATGGCATTTCTTGATTCCTATTCGTCTTCTTTCAAACCCTTCCCCATGCTGGCTGCGGCCTCCCATACACCCCAACGCTGCTTTTCTCAATTCCTATTCCTCCTCTGGTCTACCGCGTTCCCCGCTCCGCTCTCATGACCCCATTGGTGTCACGTCACCGCCCGATATCTAGCCTGACCGCGTGACCTTTCAATTCGGCCATGTGCGTGCCCGGGAGTCTTTTTCCGTAGCCTGCTGCAGGAAGGTACTCTCTCGACCATTGGCATTGGTTTCGCTCCTTGCTATTTTCGTTATACTGCGACGGTTGTTTCCTAAGCCTAAGACGGGTTTTTGTATAACGTCGCCTCTATTCCGGGATCCGGGAACTGCCTACGGTCAGTTGTACGTGGCTTTTTCTAGTGTTAGATCTTTCAACTCATTATCTGTCGTCTCCAGCAAAACACCAATTCACAACTGCGGCTTTCAAGAAGTATTTCTTTCTTCTTGATTTCTGAATTCCTTTCTCACCATTTTACGTTCCTATTCTTACATCGCCGTATGCTACGGTGGACGTTGGCTAGTATATATATTTATCGCCATTCTGTTCTTTTGTTGTTTAACATTTCTAACTTCTTTCCTCGTTGCCATGTGTCTGTGGTCACGCAGAGCTTCAGGAGCCCAGTGGACTGCCGGTGCCCGTGGTAAAGCCTTATCAACGCAGAGCCAGCCGCATTCAGCCCCTTTGTTAGAGGGGATGGTGGGGATTTTTCAGTTTTGCCGCCATCCTCTCTTTTCCACAACAGGCCTTCGTGATAAGGCTGTTCAGACGCGGGGCTTCTGTTGAGCGTGGATTGTGAGACCACAGCGTCAAACAGCACCCTGGCAGCTCTGGACGGGTAGAACATCTCACCTCAAAAGAGCGGAGTTGCCTCTGGGAGCCCACCCAGCCTGCTCTGGCCCTACTTGTTCAGCGCCATACTGTGGTCCGACCAGTCCGGTTTGCTGTTTGTGCGGACCCCCAGGTAGCTCTGCACCACTGCCATGAACTCCCCCTGAATGGCGACTGCTCTCGGAGGCCCCTCGGCACGGCAGAAGTCCACCATCATTTTCATGGGTTTTACCTCTTGGCAGTCACTCAGTAAAGTTGGATACAAACCTATTTAAATGAACGGATTGCACATTCACTTAGTGCATTCCCACGTACGATGCATTTCTACTAACTTAGAAGGATGCGTTTGCACTAACTGATGAGGGGCCTTTTCTCTTGAAGCTGCGCAATAATTAAGGCGTTGAAATCCAACGGAGTTTTACTGTTTATTCCGAAATGAAATCAGTAAAGCAGACGGTACACAGAAGTAATAAGAAGTATCGGGCAGAGCCGACTTCATCTTCTAGGAGGCCATGCTGGGTTACTGTGTGAGAAGTGACGTGTGTTACATAGTCCGATTACTTCTTAGCGTAACTCAGCACTTCTTCTGTTGAGCTAAAAATAGCAGCGTTACAAAAAAATAAAACCGATAGATACATAGATAGATAGATAAAAGGCACTATATAATAGATAGATAGATACTTTATTAATCCCAAGGGGAAATTCACATAATCCAGCAGTAGCATACTGATAAAGAACAATAATAAATTAAAGAGTGATAACAATGATGGTATAACAGACAATAACTTTGTATAATGTTAACGTTTACCCCCCGAGTCACATAGTGTGGGGTCTCCTCAGTCTGTCAGTGGAGCAGGACGGTGACAGCAGTCTGTCGCTGAAGCTGCTCCTCTGTCTGGAGATGATCCTGTTCAGTGGATTCTCCATGATTGACAGGAGTCTGCTCAGCGCCCGTCGCTCTGCCACGGATGTCAAACTGTCCAGCTCCGTGCCTACAGTAGAGCCTGCCTTCCTCACCAACTTGTCCAGGCGTGAGGCGTCCCTCTTCTTTATGCTGCCTCCCCAGCACACCACCGTGTAGAAGAGGGCGCTCGCCACAACCGTCTGATAGCACATCTGCAGCATCTTATTGCAGATGTTGAAGGACGCCAGCCTTCTAAGGAAGTATAGTCGGTAATCAAGTCGTGCGGTGCTGCTGAAGCTTACGGCCAACACTCCAAAAAATAAATCAATCAACTTTAGCAGGCGCGTCGTTTGTTGTGTGCACTCCGGCCTTGTTGCATGCAGTCAAATGAGAAGAGCTGAGTTAAAGTTCATTTGATCCTGCATGGGCTCAGGCTAATCGGCGCAGTTTGGGGTCGGCCTCGGAGAGTGTGCTGTGCGCCTTCCACAAGCAGAGGCCCGCTTAGAAAGTGCCAGGCGGGGTTACCTGCAGCCATTGGTTGTTGCTGCCGGCATGATGAAGCGGTGTTGAAGCGTTCACAGCGCGAGTCACAGCACACCTTTCTAAAACGCCAGCAAATGATCACGCTTGTCGTCAGTTTCATATGTGGGCTTAGGGTTTAATTTCAGATGCTGACCTGTGAAATGTCAAGCTTTTCATACCAAAGAACAAAACGTAATGCAGCGTTTGGAATGTGTGCCATTTTAACCCTAACCCTAACCCTAACAAGTAGCCGTATAACACATTTACATCCTTATTTTTTTTTTGGTACGTAATGTGTAATGCAACTAAGTTACTTTTAAAAATTACACTCCCTTAAACATTTCTAGCAGGAACGTCTGACTTGGCTAAAAACTTGTTAGCAAGTTGGGTTTGTGGCCATGCATTTCAACATCACGTGTGAGGCTCTAGGGGGCGCTGCAGGACCCTAACCCAGACTCCAGTAAGCAGACTGACTGCCACAAATGCCTTCTGCACTCCATCAACTCCAGACATGTGCCACTCCGCTCCTCCCGTCCGACTCTGACTGCCCGCTTTCTTTATACTCGACCTGGCAGTACATCTGGTGTGGTAGAACCTCCCCCTAGTGGCACCCGTGGACCCCAACAGAGCTGCTCAACCAAAACTACAACTCCCATGGAGCCCTGCGGGTGTCTGAACAGGAGGCGCGCCAGAGGGAGGTCGCCACCCAGTGTATTGGGGACGCACGTGGCCCTGGAGGGCCGTTATCCCTCCATCCATTAAAACAGCTGCCCGACCAGGAAAGATACCGACCTGGTCAGGATGCCCATCCACCCACACCCTTCCATTACAAAGGCCTGCCAACCTCGTAAGGAACCATCCATCCCAGCCAGGATGCCAGCCCACCCCTACTGTTTTTTTGACAAAAGGCGACAGCTGATAACTAAAAATTGTATCAATGACTCTGTACATAAGGAGGCCTTCATTGCAGAAAGCACAAATATCGGGGAGAACAATAGACTTTTAAGAATAAATGTTTTAGTTCAGTTTTGTATTGTATTCTCCATAAGCAGAAAATGTGCTGTTAAAATGCAGGGCAGCCTGAACGTGTGCTTGTGTTGTGTGAGTTTGGGTCACAGACATCTTCAGATCTGGAAAGTTCTGCAGTGTTCTTGTGCCCGCTGCTCACTTTACTACACTGCCCGTGACTCCATAAGCCTGAACTGGGCAGCGCTGCCAGCGTAAAGCCTCTTGGAATGGACTGAGCAGGTCCAGAAAATTGACGAGAAGATGAGAGGACTTTTTAAATCGATGTGCTTGGTTTGTGTGCCGCCGATGTTCTAATGCTGTGCCCGCCCACGCTAAAGCAGCGGCCATATTAGGGGCTGTAGACGCATTCAGTTGTGATGTCAGCATAATTTGAACTGTAATCGTTGATTCAACGGGTTTGCCTTCTTTGTGGCAGAGTGTGTGTTTTAAAATAAATGAATAATAATAATAAGGACTGTAAGTCGCCAGGTTGCTGGTTCAGTTCCTGCCCTGATCCCACATGTGACCCTGAGCCATTCACTCCACTGGGCTCCAGTTATAAAAGCGTAGAGTTGGGGCCATCGCTATATCTATGTATAAACTCCAACGTCTGTCTGTCTGTCCGTCTGTCTGTCTTTTAACGAGAGAACGACTTCACGGATTTAGATTGGGTTTTTTTTTTCTCTCTAATTTGCTTGAATATTCCGGTTGGTTCTATGACTTCTCTCATTGCACACTTGGCTTGCGGCACCGATTTATTCACGCTAATCTGAGAGAGAGGCTGCAGGCTTAGGGCAGGGGGAAGTGGGCGGGGCTCTCCTCAGTCACACGCCATCCTCTACCTGCCGCCATGTGTTGGAGCGCATCTTGCCTCCTCTCAGCTCGGGTTACCTTTTTATTGATTTTTAAAGTCTGTCCTGTTTCACTGTTACGGGGGGGGGGGGGGGCACCTAGTATGACATAAAAGGCTGTTTTTAACTCTTTTTTTTATTTTTCTTATTTGCAGATTTTACACTGTGCTGTAGGTAAGTGATGATAAACTTCACTCTTGCCTTTTTCAAATGGCGTAACACTTCAGTTCACCCTGGTATGTCCTCCTCATCTCATAAACTGCCTGAGTGCCCCTAGACATCCCTTCAGGGGTTTGCTCCGGCATATTGGAGTAAGGACAGCTGATGATGATGATGATGATGTAGCGATATTGTCACGTGTATGCCTTTCCTTTAGTTTTGATCTGGTAAGTGTGTCTGTCGTCAGTCCTCCATCATTTTGATTCTTAAATTGCATTGGACATTTGGCGCCACTGTGTGGTGAAAGGAAGTACTGCACCCCGATTTGTTTGTTAAAGTAACGCCTGTGCGATGGCAGCACCTGTGGCAGGTTTCACACACGGATGGCACTTCTATTTGAGTGCCCGTTCCTCTTTCTGTGCCCACAGTGCCTCTCAAACATACAGACTGTTGGTTTTTTGCCCTTATTTTGGTGTTGCTTTGAGGAATTGGCTCTTGTAGGTTTTTGCCTGCTTGTAGTCTTAAATGAATTTCTAAAAAAGAACGAACTTAGGATTTAGAAACAGATATCATCTGCTTTAGACCCGTGGCCAAATGGACCCTCTGGGCAAGACGTGTGCTTCATTGTGTGGACACTGGGGGGCATCCCAGACCCCAAACCCAGACCACCACTGCACAGACACCAGTTCCGGGTTCAAGCAGACCCTCTTATTTGTCCTCCTGCTGTCCCAGCTGTGACCCGCCTGCCTGAGCCGCAGTGGTCCCTTTTCATGCTGCTCCTGGGAGGCCAAACTGGGCCATCTGAATGTTGGCCATGAACCATTTGTTGAAATGAGGAGGACGAGGCATTTCATTGCTATCCAATCGATGGCACCTCGCGCTGAATATGCCCAACAGAGCGGAACTGCTGGGCCAACAGAAATTGGCTTCTGTTCTATCAGGGGCTTTCAGACTTGGGACCCCCTGTGGCTGCAGGTTTTTACTCCAACCAACGTCTATTTTTAGCTGGACTCGTAGCTTAATTTAGCAAGCCGTCACTTCACAGTTTCTGTGTATTGGGGTCAGCGTAGAACTTACAGACTTGGTTGGCTCCATTTGTATCAGAATGTACCAGCCATGTGCAGCGTATGCATGTATGTATGTGACATGGGGGTCATTTGGTGCTTTTTCATGATCTTCATTCTGCTTTTCCAGATCTCCTGGTTATTAAATCTGGATTAAAGCACCTTTATTGGGTTTGCCGCTGACGTGAGCTGCGGTCTTTCAGCATTCAGTGCCATTTGCCGCTCCACGCGTTGTTAATTGACATAATTAGGATTGTGGACGCTAGGGGTCGCTGTTGCCCCTTTAGCCCCAACAGACAGACGCACGGGACACGGGGTTAAAGCAATGAGAAGTATCTCAATACGAGTGCCGTCAAGCACCCCAGCCACAATAAACGGGCAATTCAGCAAACACAATTCTCAATAAAGAGTCCAGTTTTCTCCTCCACACCTCCCAGCAAGCCGTGTCCTACACCTCCCGACTTCCAGCTCCCTTGCTGGGTCTCCCACAGTCCTATAAATAGTCCTCCCATGTGACGGGTCAGATGGAGAACCCAGGTTCTTTAATCAGGGTTTCCATTGTCATAGTCTGGGCTTGGTGAGAATTTGTTCTCCCACCATCTCCTGCAGCATCCCCTGGTGGCACCCATGGTACCTGGCAGGGCTGTGCCCCATAGTGCCCTGTTGGCATTGGGGGCACCGCAGCAGTCCAGGGAAGCTGCCATCTAGCGTCTTGGGGGAGGCAGTGTCCTTGATCAGCTGCCTTACCCCATCCTTCCATCGCAGGGGCGTCCTGACCGTCTCTTACAGGGTAGACTGAAGGGAGCAAACTACGCAACAAAAGGCAAATTAGTAGGAAAACAACAAAAGAACGTTAAGAATTTAAAGCTGTGGCGAACACACGCATTTCTACACGTGAAAATCACACTGCTGTACTCTTCTAAACGAAAGATAAAAGCAGAAGAAACGGCTCACAGATGAGATGCGGTCAGTTAGAGGTAAGCTGACTCGCCGATTCTGTTAAACTGGCTGGAACAGAAACCTGCAGCCGCATGGAATCCCCAGGACGGAGTCTGAGGACCACTGAATTATGGACTCCCATCAGGCTCATTCGGCAAATGGTGAGCCACTCGGTCCTCATTGTAGCTTCAGTTCACCTGCTAGCCTAACGAATTTGGGGTACTCCTGAAAGACCAGAGCCCGAGTGCATTCATGACACGTCTTTTTCACATTTGTTTCTGTTGTTTTATTTCTTGTAGGAATTGTGCCATCATCGGTGGTACTCACAGGGTTTCAGGTGATGTCTCGTGTGTTCCTGACCTGGGCGGTGACACACAGTGTGAAAGAGGTACGAGTTTTTATGTCAATGATGGCAGACGTTCTCATCGTAAAACTCCAAAGCCCTCCCGTGTTCTGCTCCATGCACTTCAGTGGCTTTGTCAGCACAATTACCTGAGAGTCCCGGGCGCAGTTTTCCATTTGTAGCCGGCATGAAAGTGGAATCTGCATTACTGAGGAATAAAACAAATGAAACCTCCAGCTGCCACTTTAAGCCAATTAGGTTTAGCTGAGCGTAACTTGCTCTTCGTAAGCGTGAGGAGTGTGTGGGCTGGACGAGAGCCGTACTCCGTATGGCCACCAAAGTAGAGAAAAGACACCAGAAATGAGTGCCAGAAGAAGAGACGAGACGAGACGAGCAGCCAGGCCAAGCCAAGCGTATTGAAGGCCAGGCCTCTCCTTCGTAATCTGCAGTGAAACGTTTTATTTGTGGCCGCTGCTGACATCACTTGTCTTGAAGCGAGTGTTCCAGGACTGGGTTATAGCAGATGACCAAAGCGAGTGTGAACTGCAAGTAGGCAACCATGAAACCAATGCCAGCGCATCAGAGCCGTTAGCAGTGAGAAAGGGAAAACCGTCAGGCACTCACCGAGGGGAGTGAGCCGTCATTTCACCAGCATTATGGAGAGATGTTAACAATTGGAGAGAAGAGGCAGACCCCTGCAAACCAAAAAGCTCCTGATGTTAATAAAAACTGAGCTGGGTATTGGCGCAGGGCATGCACTCAGGTGCCCCTCTGGTAAAATGTAAAGTTTCCCATTAAATTAAATCCGAAAACTGACACTCTGCTTTGGTGGCTAATGTCACTTCATAATTCTATGATTGGGGTAAGTTTGTTTAATAAATGCTGAAGGGTAAATGAATTATGCGTAAAATGAACTTAAACTTCGATAAAGGACGCCACTACAAGTGACAGCACAAGATCAGAACGTGTCTGCGCCCCGCAGGACTCCCGAAGGTAACGTTTGTTAAACCTCACGTGCTCTTGTCATTCCTGCCTCAGCGCTCAGTCCCTTCACGTGGATAAAAAAAAAAAAATAAAAACTCGGGTCCGGTTCAGTTTATTTGTCATTGCGGCCACATCTGGAGGACAGCGGGACGAAACTGCGTTTCTTAAGACTAGAGAGTGTGGCGAAAGGGAAAACCACGAAAAAAAATAATAAGGAGATAGAACCAATCTGCGCTGGGCTGGTGCCCTGCCCGGGGTTTGTTTCCTGCCTTGTGCCCTGTGTTGGCTGGGATTGGCTCCAGAAGACCCCTGTGACCCTGTAGTTAGGATATAGCAGGTTGGATAATGGATGGATGGAAACAATACAGAGACGGCACTAAATTCACAAAATCCAACCAACACCCGAGTTAAAAATGTAAACCAGACATTTCAGTACTTCAGTTAAAATTAAATAATCCGATTGTATAAAAACTGGCTTGTTACCGTATCTACTTGCGAATAAGTCGGGGCTTGATTTTCCGTATAATTTCCTTTATTTTATAATGTCGGTCGTGTAAGTCGAATGCGGTAAACTCGCGCTGTTGGTCCAAGAGATTACGATCTGCTAACACCCGCCCACCTGAGAGTCACCACGGAGCACACAGCCTTTTGTTTTCTATTGGCGCTTTTCCACTGCATAGTACGGCACGACACGGTTCAGTTCAGCTCACTTTTGGGGGGGTTTTCCACTGGGAACAGTACCTGGTCCTTTTTTTAGTACCACCTCAGCCGAGGTTCCAAGCGCGCCGAACCGTTACCAAAACATGACGTGTAAACTCTGCTGGTCACTGATTGGCCAGAGAAAATCGTCATTACTGCGTCACTGAGCTTGCGACACGAGACACAACAGACCCGCTAGATTTTTAGCACAGCCAGCAAAGCATTTTAATGTTACACTGGCAGTAAAGTTCATTTTATGCTTTGCAACAGTGATAAAAGTTAGCTAGTGATGTGCTTTTTTTAGATGCTTACCCTTGCGCGTCGTCGAGCTAAAGTGTTGTCGTTGTCTGCGTGTTGTTGTAAAAGTTCCAAAACTCTCTTGTTTTTTTTAGCTGTGTTTTCTTTGGCTGCCATCAGCCTCTTTTGAAACAAACTCCTTCGTCTTGCTGTTAAAAACATCCACATGCCGAGAATGAAGAACACCATTCCGTCGATATGCTCCATTGTTGTGTGTTTGTTTGTGGCGCGTTTACGATGATGTCACGGCAGTAGAGGCGGCGCAACTATAACGACACGTGAATAATCCCGCCCACTCTAAAGCGGTACTAAACTGCAGTCGAAACGCAAACCGAGCCGAACCAAGGTGAGCTGTACTGAACCGTGCTGTGCCGTACTATGCAGTGGAAAAGCGCCATATGTATTGTGCCTACGTGACCACACGGTATTTAATACCTAAACTATTCCAAAGTGATGTTTGCACGGTTTTGTGTTTTTTTTTTTTTTTTGTGTCTCACACCCTCATACACCTTTATTTATCGTAAGAGCGTCCCGTATCTACAATCAGAAGAAAATACGAAGCTGGTTTTAAATTAAATGTCATTGAAGTGGCAAAAGAAATTGGTAACTGAGCTGCTGCAACAATATTTGATGCGTCTGAGAAACTGATGTGAGACTGGAGGAAGTAAGAAAAAAAAAAAAAAATGAAGGGTCACATTTTTGAACGGGCGTACAAGTCGGGCTCTGATTTTATGACTTCAAGACCCGACTTATTCATGAGTATATACAGTATATGCTTGTCACCGAGAGTTAGGAAAGAAGCCAGCGCACATTCTGGCCGTTCTTGATATCTCCTACCAAGATGATGAGAGAGCAAACCGCTCATGAGGGGGGTCTCTCACAATGCTGCTGTCAGTAGAGGGGACAGAGACCCCCATAAGCCTCTCAGCCCTCCTCCGCACTCGGTGCCGAGACTCCCTGCTATTTCCATACCAAGATGTCTGATGCAGCACGACGGGACCCTCTCGGTGGTGAGGATGGGATGGGGAAGGGGGATTGTCAGTCGCTTCAGCCTCCTCAGGACGTGTAAACTCTGCTGAACTTTCTTGACCTGGCGTGTGTTATTGAGAGTCTAGGAGAGACGCCCAAGAATCTTGTGTTACTGAGCCCCTGATATACACATAGCTGTATAAAGACTAAATGTGTGTTTGTTGCATAGACAGATGAATAGTCAAATTCGTATTTGCATGCCTAACTGACAGGTGACACTTGATCTCGCTCAGCACCACTGTAACAACAATGTATTCAAATGTAGACTTCCATGTTATTCACAAGAAACCACAGGACGCCCTTCTTCCTCCCGTGTCTGTGCTCTGATGTCGAGGATGCTGCTGCCGAAAATGTAGCGATGACAGTTCACTGAGAGGAGTGGAGAGGCTCATTGCCGCTCGGTTCGGGCCCGTAACTTGCTCCTTTATCTCCATTGAGCATCAGTGAGCTTGAATGTGAGCTCATCCACCTCGGCCTTTTCTGAACCCGATTTGTTTTGTGCCAGGTGTGTTTCTGATGGCGTTGGGGTCAAATCAGAGGCCAGCGGAGGACCAACATCCCCAGGCTACAAGTGAGGTGGTGACTGCAGTGAAGGTTCTCAGGTCAAACTCTTGTGTATCTTTGGAGCGTCGTGACATGTTAAATAAGCTCGGCCTGCACTCCTGTGGCGTCCTTTTTCCTGAAGGCTTTCTTGTCCCGTTTACAAAAAAAAAAAAACAAATTTATAATATTTCAAGAAGTGTTAGTTTCCCCTTTGACGTTTTCACAATAAAAAAGAAAAACATTCAGCCCTGACAAAATGGTGACAGAGGGCCTGTGCACGTGTGTTTTTAGAAATCGATTCATGATTTTATGATTTGAAGAGGACTTCTCCCGTCACCGACCACTTTAGACCACGTGGGCTGTGGTGGCCAGCGAGCTCTTGGGCTTTGAAAGAAGCCCCCAGATAGTTGGCGTGTGAGCTGGGGGTCTCCTTCAACAGCCTTCTGTGTATAGAGGGCCTGAGGTGGCGACATATCTCGGTATGGAGTCTGTGCCAGAGGGCAATTGTCAATGTAAACACAATACGGGCTATGTGAAGTGGTAGGAGTGCCCACGGAGTGGTGGGTACACTCTGGCTAATAAGTGGAGTGATTGCTGGGTTATTGTTGCTCCGTTTGGGATTCTTCTGTTATTTGTCACTAATGTCCCCATTGGGCTCAAGTGCCACATCAGCAGGTGCAAACTTAAGTAGTGTCACATTTAACTTTTCTAACCTGATTTCTGTTGCACTGAATGGAAGAATCCATTTTTTTCCCGTAATTCTCTTTTTATATGCCCTAACTTTAGGACGCTCTCCGAATATTAAATATTCTCATCTTACGAATGTCCACGCTGACAGGGTCCGCTCTAAACACCCGAGTCAACGGTGATGGCAGATTCTTTGCTGGGTTTTGATATGACTAAAGGAGCAGCCCGGATCTTTTTATCTCCTAGAGTAATAAAACGCGCCTTGTTTCTGGTAGGACTCTGCCCCAAGCGCTCACTTCTGTCATGAAGCCTCAAGTCTGGACATGCTTAGAGGGGGCCGAGCACCGCTGGTTACGCCCCGAGTGAGCCAGAAGCGGACCACTGAGCCGTATGTGAAATGTCGTCATTTACATAGGTGGCAAAGGGAAGCACATCAAAGGCGTGCACGGCAGGCTTTATTTGGCTGCGGTGGGCACGCCTGTCGAGGGAATGTTGAGTGTGTTTGCAGTCTTCATTTGGCGTCCTCTTACACTTTCTTTTCTTTCTTTCTTTCTTTTTAGGTCCAAAATGAAGACAGCATTTTGCTTTTTGTAGTCGCTTGGACAGTAACTGAGATAATCCGCTACTCTTTTTACACATTCAGCCTTCTAAATCATCTTCCTTACCTCATTAAATGGGCCAGGTAACCTTTAAAGAAATTAACTTCTCTTTGTATTCATTTAAAAGGACAACTCCACCCAAAGATGATACGCTTTAATATGTTACGTACCCCTGGATGGCTGAAGAAAATGTAATCTCATGTTTAGTGCACAACGTTGGTAAAGTAGAATTGGGGTCTGTGGTGACCAACGCTGGACTACAGCAAACAACAGCAAGACGTCACGTTACTCATGTCACCCACTTGTGTGCTCACCATGTCCCCAACACGTATAGGTTGACTGTGATGTTGTGAAGAAAGCACACTCATGAGCTAAAATGGAGCACGTGCAAAGACGACCAAGCATTTGAAATGAAGACCTCACCGCCCCCCCCCCCCCAACCATTCGGTGGCCCCGAGTCCAGCCCAATAACCACCTGCTCATTGGCTAACATTGCATTTCACAGCGGGCACGAACAGAAGGGACCTCAGAGACGCTTCAAGAAGCAGAAGGTCGGCCCACCCGTGCCCGCTGCTAAACAAGTCCAAGGTGTTCCAGTTGTTGGATTTGAATAGAAATGTAATGGCGGACTGCAGTGGGCTGGCACCCTGCCCGGGATTTATTCCCTGCCTTGCGCCCTGTGTTGGCTGGGATTGGCTCGAGCAGACCCCCGTGACCCTGTAGTTAGGATATAGTGGGTTGGATAATGGATGGATGGATGTAATGGTGGAAGGCGGCTCTACGATTGAGATGCATGGTCGTGTCTGAGCAAATTCCGTTTTAGTTTAGAAACCAGCAACGGCGCACTGAGAGTCCGCTTGACTTGGCCATTCCTAGTTTTCATCCTCTTTCTTTCTCTGTCTCTGTTTATCATTCGTCTGCTCAGAGGCTGATGCGCTTGCTGCTTGCTGAGCAGATCTTCTTTTCTCCACCCTAGCAGTCCTGCTTCTTCTCTTCTTCCGTTGCCATCTTTTCACATTAAAACTGATTAAGTCAGTGTTTGTGTTGCAATTACTTTGTACGTTTTCTTTACGTTTTTTAACAACTTCAATCTGCCTCAAAAATGATTTAAGATATGAAGAGGTAGGGGAAGTGACGGCAAAGGTGGTAGGGGATGAGAACGGTGCCCGTACACATGTGCCACACAACCGCCCTGCTGCCCACTGCCGAGAGTTGATTCTACAGGGTGGTCCAGATCTAATTATGCAGATCCAGATCGTCTGGATGACTTTGATTTATGCGGGGACGATTCCAGTTCGGCACGAAGATGATTCTTCATGTCGTCAGTTTGCACTCTTCTCGATGGCCCGGGATTTTTCGGGTGATTTTCTATGTAATAAACTTAATAAGTTATAGCACAATGAAAACTGCATAATTAGATCTGGACCACCCTATACAATAAAATAAAAAGAGGAATAACCTTTGAGGTCAATCATCACCATGAAAGTGGACAGTAGACGTCACGTAGTATGTGTGTAGCAAATTTCAGGTCGATAGGTCAAACGGTTTGTGAGCGACAGGCGATTAAAAATCCTGGACAGACAAACGGACAGCCACGCTAGCGTATTATATTAGAAGACGGTTTATTTAATTCTGTTGTGGTGAGCAGACAGCTGGGTAACTTTTTTCCTGTGGCTTACGCGACGCAAGTAACGTGAGTTTTTCGATGGACGCTTTGATATTATTTGTCGCTGTTCAATGTTGGTCTAGAAAGAGTCCCGCTGGTTTCAAACTTCTGCTGTGTCGCAGTCCTCGAGGCCGCTGGGCTCCTGGGAACGCTCACAGATTTAGAAATGCTTTGATCTGCGGGCCACGATCTGACAGTTTGACCGCCGTGGTCTTCAAAGTGTTTCTGTGAAGGTTGAAGACGAACGTAGCGCAGTATGGATTTATGGTTCTTAATGTCGGCCAAATCGTTTACCATTCAGTACAACTTGACAACATTTGGTAAGGAGTTCCTTTTAATCAACAGTTCTGTTAGTGATGAAGTGTGTGTTAGTAGGGCACCCTGCGTTGAAGTGAGTGTTGTGTTTGCTGTGCCTCGGCCAGGCTGGCTGGTTTTGTTATCGCGGTTCCTGAGATAGGAGAGTGAATTGAATTGTTGAGTTCACAGGTTGTGACGTTTCTTTCTTTTTGTGGCCTTTTGCAGGTACACTCTGTTCATTGTTTTGTACCCCATGGGTGTCGCAGGTGAACTGCTCACGATCCACGCAGCTTTGCCGTACGTCCAGAAGACCGGCTTATACTCTGTGAAGCTGCCCAATAAGCTGAACTTCTCCTTCGATTACTACACATTCCTCACCCTGGTCATGATTTCCTACATTCCAAGTGAGTATTGCAGGGGCTGGTTGGTGGGTTGGTTGGTGTGTGTGTGTGAAGCTCATTCTCTGATTTCTTCACACCATTGCATGTTCACAAGAATGGAGGCTCTAATCGGGTAGCTCTGTGTGTTCAAGTCTCAGGCGCTGACTTTAAGGCCAGCGGTCCAGCATGGCAACTTCATTCAACTGGAGCAGGAATCGTTAGCCTAGAAGACAAGTCCACTACCTCCTGGAAAGGGCCATTTGGGACCCCTGACTCCCTCTGTTGGAGAAAATAACGGAGGAAGGAGGCAAAGAGAAAAGAGCACACTTGGTAGGGACCCCCCTCATTTAATTCGTCCCCCTCCCAACACTGGGCAGCAAACCCACTGGAGAATAAGAAAGAAATAAAGAAAGAAATACATTCAATCACAGGAATGGACTCTCAAGACAGCAATGTACCGTCAGTAATAGCCAAGGGGTCTCCAAAGGGTCAATGAGCAGTTCAGGCCAGAAGAGCTGGTCAGGGTCCTCCTTCCTGTGCCCTCCTAAGGCCAGAGGGGCATACCTGGTATCCAGTACTTTCAGCAGTGGGCATCCAGTGGCACTCATTTCAGAGACTGAAGTCTTATATCCCCGTGGGGGAACTTCATTGACTTCCAATGTGATGTCCTGCTTAAGGCCATGGCTGTGACAACAGGGGGCGCTCATTGACTGCTGTGTTAAGAGCTATCTCACAGTCCTGTATGGTGCCCACGATACCACTGCAGGAATTCGGTGGTCTCCCTGTAAGGCTGAACAAGACGACTACTTCCAGTTTAAGGTGCACTCGGGTATCCTGATCTAGAAGGTGGCCAATGCCATGCAGTGTTTTATTGTAATAGTTCAGCCATCTTTCTTTAACTTGTGATTGTAACCTGCTGGCTTCTTTCTCTTTCTCTTTTTCTTTTCTTTTTGTTTTGTGCAGTTTTCCCTCAGTTGTACTTCCACATGTTGAGGCAGAGAAAGAAGGTGCTGGCAAGTGGAGAAGAACACAAGAAATCCCACTAAGGCTGGTGTCGTCTGCCCCCTCGAGCCCCCCGGCGCACGGCAGACGTGTCCGATTAGTGTTAGTGTTCAGAAATCCAAGGTAACCTGCTGTAAAGTGCGTTGGGTTTGCAGGAACTTTAGAATTGAGTTCATCGTTTTGTGTTGATTCCTTGAAAGAGCGAACGCCGACTCCTCTGCGGTTTCAAATAATTTATTTCATGCCAGACTTTTAACATTTCCCTTAGCTATTTAGTTTGCTTCTTCAAGTTTGTCACATTTTAATTACATTCCAAGCATACAAATGCTAAGATTTGGTTTGCACACTTGACTTGATTATTTTTCTTTTTTAATAAATAATCGTTTGGCTTTTGACACAATGTCATTTCCAGAACAGATTACCTGTTGTTGATATTTTTTCCTGAAAAGGAAGTAATTTTTAAGAAAAATGAGCATTTTGTACTCTGGGTAATTTGTCATTTAGTTTATACTGTACACCATAAGATTAAATATATAAATATATATATTTTTTTTTTTTTACAGATTAACAATGCAATTAAATCTTGTAAGTAATGAATTACTGTACATGCCAGCAACTTGTATGTTTCAGTTATAATATTTTGCTTCTTTATAATTGTATGAATTAATGACCGAAAACATTTGATATAATGGAACGACTTTGTGAGATTTTTTTTTTTGTTTTTATCCCTTACTAGGAAATGTGGAGTTAAAAAAAGAAAAGAAAAATGAATTTGAGTTCTAAACCCGAGGCTTTCCTCCCTCATCCTGAAGACGTGTGGCTCTGAATCGGCCTGCGTGTGTGTGTGTGTGCGTGAGAGAGAGGACATGTCAGCCCCCTGGTGGACGTGTGCGTGCGCCTCGTCTCGTGACCCCCCCGGCCCCCCCAGGCTGTGTATGTGGGTCACTTTCAAAGAAAAGCAAAGGCACAGCCAGGTCTATTCCTTCTCATTTGTCGCTGTGACTACCGTGCCACCGTAAAAGGGCCAAGGGAGTTAAACACGCAGGACACCACAGATGAACTCGCTTTAAGGGCGATTCTGTGGGCCACTTTACTGGCAACGAGAGTTCGGATGTCGTGGAATAAATAATAAGGCTCCCTCAATAGAATAGGAGAATTGTGACGTATCACTTGTGACAAAGTCAGCTGCGTGGCGTGAGGAGGCCCTGTCTTAGGTGGTCCACTCAGAGGCTCGTGTTTTTTTTTTTTGTGGAGGTTTTTCTGATTTCCGGTCCCACGGCTCTCGTTGTGCGGCAGCCACAGCGTTTGTGTTACGGCGGCACTTTCATGTTTGTGCTCTTTCAACATGTCTGTCGGTTTGGTGTTTTCAGATTGAACTTTGCCCTGTAAAACCGTGCCAGTCGTAGGCGGTGAAGTACGCGTGTGGCTTTCCCCGTCTGTGTGGTTTACAATTCGGTCAAACGGACGATTTACTTTTCCACGGGTTACCAAGTGAAACGGGCATCCCAGGGGCTATAAACCCTCAGGGAGTTTTAATGTCCGAGTTTACTCCAGTCGAGTCATTTTGATGGCGTGCCGCTCCAATTCCTGCCTGTCACTTACAGTGAGTGACGCTTGGCCTGAATTTTAATTGTTGTTTTCGTTTTGTTTTTTTTTTTATAACTCCTTATTTGAAATTCCTGGTAATTTACGCTCACGTTTCAGACTGTCAGGCCTTACAGATTTTGTTTTTGTAAACTGTCCCGTGTTCAGATTGCTGCTGGCTAGTCACCTTTTTTTATTCACGTGAAATTCGAATAGATAGCGGGAAGGGTCGTAATAAGAAACTTTTTTATAAACTCTCGCCATGTCGGTTTGGTGGGGAGTGGCCTGCTTCTCTTCACGCATTTGGATTATTTGGTGCCAACATTTGCATGTGGCCACAAGCAAAATAAAGGGCAGACTGTATATAAAATAGCAAGTAATAATATATTTACAGAAATCGGTTGTAGAATTGCCATGTGTCGTCCTTTTAAGGTCTGTTCATCTTTTTGTGGTTCTGCGGGTGGCGTTTTGCCGTAAGTGGTGGGTTCTGCACTGCCCGGCTGGCCCTCTGACAGCTCGTGTCCGACTCGTTTCCTAACGTGGTCTCCGTTCAGGCCGTCGTCACGGTGGTTTGGAGACGCCCACGTCACGCCAGATGCCACAAGGCGCCACCCCACCAGCACGCTGAGCTTTTCGTAACGCAGTGAGTAGTACACACACTCACACACACACGCACACACGTGCGTCTTTTAAACTATTTTTAGCCTTTACCTCATAGTGTTCTGTGTTCCTTGAAAATGTCTTTGAATAACAACAAGTCTGTAAGGTGATGTCAATGCGAGTAGCTCAGGATGAAGGCCTCAGCAAAATGTCCAATCATTAATTAACGGGGCTGCGTTGTTAAAGCTGTGACGGGAAGACGCCATTCAGCCCTACAATCTCGATCATCCAGAATTGTGTCAAGTTGACCGCTGAAGCTCCCTGACGTCCAGCCGCTCACCGCGGTACTTCGGCATTCATTCCATGTGTTTGGGCTTCTTTGTGCGTAAAACTAAACTTTTTAACATTTGAGTGAAATCTCCTCGTAGCAACTTGTCATCGGTGTCCCCACATTAATTTATTTACAGGTCACAGCCTGGACCCCCTGCACTGATTCCCTCCATCATTTGAAACTCTCAAAATTTATTTATAAAGCACAATTTTAAAAACACCATAAGTGTAAACCAATGAGCTGCACAATAAAATCCAAAAAATATCAATAATAAATCAGTAAAGACAAAAATTACATAAATACTAAAACAAATCAGTTAAAGGAACCGATTAGAAGATAAACAAATTACAAAAAAACAAAGGATATGAAAAATAATGAATAAATTATTAATACAATTGATACCAAAGTTACTCGTGTGCAGCTAAAAGCAATCGAAAACAAGTGCGTTTTAAGTCTTGATTCAAAGATTTGAGTCTCCACTCTGTTGAAACTGCGAAGGTTCAACTCCTTCAGTCTCTCGATCCTCAACGCAGCCTGGGCCTTCGATCCTCTCTCTTCATCCCTCCGGGCTTTTCTTATACAGGGTGGTCCAGATCGTCTGGATGACTTTGATTTATGCGGGGACGATTCCAGTTCGGCACAAAGACGATTCTTCATGTCGTCAGTTCGCACACTTCTCGATGGCCTGGGATTTTTTGGGTCATTTTCTATGTGCTAAACTTAATAAGTTATAGCGTAATGAAAATTGCATAATTAGATCTGGACCACTCTATATATGTGAACATCTACAGCTGCAAGTGTGTGTGTCTGTCTGTCTCTCTCTCCGGCCCCCCGAAGTGTGAGGCTACAGCGTGAAGCTCAAAGAGCCAGCAGGGCGGCCCCAAGTTAGCGAGTCGGAAGAAGAACGAAGTGTGCAAGGCAGCAGCATGAAGCTGAAAGAGCGAGACTCTGTCGCCAAAGTGAAACCGGCGAGGAAAGACAGACTCGCTTAGCCGCTAACACATAAGCGAGGCGAGCGCGTCCACAAAACGAAACCTCTGAGGAGAGCGAAACTCGCTTAGCCGCTGATAGGCGGGGGGGGGGGAGTGCATCCACAAAACAAAATGGCCGACTCTGCATTTCAGTTTTATTTTCAGTGGTTTCTAGGAGTCCGGGCTTCTTACAGCACGCGCTTACACAGCTAGTTCTGTAATAAGAAGTCTTGTTGTCCCCACAGGGTTTGATCTCTGCCACCTCTGAGAAACGGGCAAAGCATTTACTGTTTCATGTGCCAAATAGATTCTGGTAGAGAAAACTATTTTTTATTGTGAGTTTTACTCATAAACAAAATGTATGTATCAGCTTATTAATATAACGCCCTGATTTTACGTTGGCATCAGGAGCAAATGTTGTCACTGTGGCAATCGGCATGTTTAAGGTCCAAAAAATAAAAAAGCCAAGCAAACCAAAAAGGTAAAGTCACCCCTGCGGTCAGTGAAGACAGAAGGGAGAACAAAAGGAGGCGCCCTGGCTATTGTCCTCAGGCCTGCGCGGCTTTTAAACCCGCCGTCCTGCTGCCCCCTAAGACTGATGGGCACCGTCATGAGAATCAAAACCAGTGAAAAGAGCAAACCTACAGAAATATAAAACCTTTGATTAACAAAGGCGTTTATAAAAACGAGACAATGAAACAGGCCAGGGACGGGGTCTGGTCCAGCATCACCACCAACATGCAGCATGACCAGGCACTGGCAGCTCGAGACCTCAGAGACTACAGGTGGACATTGGGCTGCAGTGGTCACCCCACAAATGAACCCCCCATACCCAGCAAGTCCTCGTTGTGTCATCTTTAAGTTGTGCCTCTGCATGTGCTGGGGGGCTCGCCAGCCCACTTCTATAAGTGAATAATCTCGTCTCCTACCAACTCCACTTTACAGCTGGTGGTCTCGGATTTCTCAATTCTTGGTGTTTGTGATCATTTTACGAGGAGAAGAAGAGGGTCCAAGTGTGGCCTCCAGTCACCAGGCCTAATCAGCTCCTCTTTTGGATGAAATCAAATTATTCTTCATTAAATGAAGATCAGAGACAAGAACATGGAACGGTGATGAGAAGAATGACACATTCGGCCATCACCCCGGTAACCCTGAGGGGGAAGGACGGCCAAAAAAAAAACAAAACCCCACACTCTGTGATGTTACGTTGGCCTAACGAAGCATCATGGGGCTCTGGGAAAAAATCTGCACTTGGATGGGATTAGTTTTATCTCCAGGAAGTGGTGCTTTTCTCTGAACCTCCTTAGTTAATGTATGCGTACTGTCAGTTTGGACCACATTAGCACCCCCTGTTGATAAGAACAATGTGACTGTTCTGTGGTTGAATAAGGGAACATCAAAGGGTAATGTAGTTATTGTGCATGAAGTGTTTTGGGTTGCAGTGGACGTTAAAATTACACATACAGTACATAAGCATCTGTTTTTGAAAACGCATGAAGAGACTAATGCAGTGGTTGGCTAAACAGATAAAATGCCTTGAGTGGCTTAAGAAGTGACGCGAGTGTCATGCGCACAGGGAGACGTGTCAGTTGTCACATATAACAGCCGAACTTAAGAGAGATTTAAAGACGAGAATGTTGTGGAAATGAGACTTTTATGTGGGTAAGTAAGCTGATGAACCAATCAGAAGTCAATGTTAGATCTTGCAAGCCAACAAACCAATCGGGGTAAATGTCAAGATCAGTTGAGCACGGCATCAATACGTGTGAGCTGCTGTCACTGTGCGGTCACCAGCTCCGCCCAGGGCTCCGTCCCTTAGTGGATTGCTGCTTCCTGAAGACAAAATAAAAGACGCAATGAACGAGTTTCCTCCTGCCTGGTTCCGGACTCCTAGAGCTCCCAGCGAGGGACGATTTCTTTCTTTAAAATGGTTTTCCAATTTCATTTCTACCACAGTTTGCACCTCCAAAGGGGACAGCCCCGCACCCACTGGCGTTTCTATATAAATTGTGTCTGTCAGCACGTTGGCGGACCTCTGTGGCGATTGGCGCGCACAATAAAACGCCAGTGCTTCTTAAATTTCCACATCAGGCTCTGGGTAAAGTAACTCTCACCAGAGGACCTCTGGAGCTTTAGTCCTGGTCGAGTCGCTCAAGTGACGGAATTTTACCGACCTGCTGATCCACATGGGACGACTTTAACCCGGGGTTATTTTTTGTTTTTCCTGTGATGTCAATGTGTTGTCTGTGAAAAGTTACTGATATGAGTGATTCAGATGGGACTAAAATTAGTGAGCTCCTCCAGTAAAAACGACTTCACAGCACCTCCTGGTGTAACTCTAAGCCGTCCCAACAGGGCCGACACTGGCCAGGTGGCAGATTCTCATGGAAAAATGGGATCACAGCGAAAAATCCTTTGGCGAATTTCACCGAAATTACAAAAATGTGGACTAGCATAACTCTGATGATACTGAAACAAGAATTGTTGGTGTGACATCAAAAAGTAACGTCCAACAGCAATAAGAAAAATTGCAAATTTAAAAACGAAGAGGGTCGACTCAGAGCTTGAATTGGAGGACCCCCACTTGTTGGGTAATTTAGAGTGGCCAATCACATCAACTAATCAATCACTGCATTTTATTTAGCGCCCCTCAAAATAGGGGGTAGGCCCATGACCGCATCAGTTTACGCCAGCCTCTCCCTTCCATCGTGGTCGACCTTGGTGCCGAGCTTTCCGTATTGTTGTACTCTCACTTGCTGGTCACCATGTTCATGCCAGACTAAGGTGAGAATACCTGAGGGTGAGCAGGTACGGCGTAGGCAGCGGTGAGGGCACAGCTAAGCCGTTTGTCACATTGGATGCCAAAGCAGCAGACGGCCTGCTAAATCCCAGGCATGCAGGCTTTGTTTTTGTTTTCCGCTCTTGGTGGCCAGGAGTGACCGCCATCTGTCCCCAGCTTTGTCATTTTGTCTTTGACAATATAATACAATACAATTTATTTTGTATGGCCCAAAATCACACAAGAAGTGCCGCAGTGGGCTTTAACAGGCCCTGCCTCTTGACAGCCCCCCAGCCTTGACTTTCAAAGTAGACCTGGAAAAACTCCCAAAAAACACTTATAGGGGAAAAAATGGAATAAACCTCGGGAAAGGCAGTTTAAAGAGAGACCCCTTTACAGGTAGGCTGGGCGTGCAGTGGGTGTCAAAAAGAAAAAGGGGTCAATACACAGAACAGAACAAATCCTCAATACAGTATAACAATAAAAATATTACAAGTAGGGAGCAGAATTTAACAGTAGATGATATCCCATAATATGATTTGGATTTGTTTAGAGTCCTGGAGACCTCCTCCATCAAGCTGCCTCCCCCATTTGGCCATTCCACAGCTGAAATAACGCTAATCCGATGAAAGGACCCCTCTTTCCCACAATTCCTGCGATCCTTCATCAGGGTTGACATTACCATAGGCAGGCAAAACAACTTGGCAGGTGGGCCGTGGGCACCAAGTGCCACATTTCAGTGCTGAGAAGAGAAACAGAATAGGTGAGGGTTAGTATCCAATTATAACTATCATGTTACTTATGTTTTAGTGCTAATGACAGTCTGTACAGTTAATCAGCAGCTCTAGTCAGGGTGTGCTAAACTGAAGTAGTGAGGGGCATCTCTTATAGTAGCGGGCAGACCAGTCCACAGTTTAGGGGCCCCCTGTAACTAAAAGCTCAACCTCCCCCTGTTATTTTATTAATCCTGTGAATCATAAGCAGACCGGCATCTTGAGATCTGAATGTGCGCTCAGGTTTGTAAGTCATGATAAGTTCAGACAAGTAAGCCGGACCTCGGCCATTTAATGCTTTATATGTTAAAAGGAGGATTTTGAAATCTGCCCTAAACTTAACCGGGCGCCAGTGTAAGGACTTGAGGACTGGAGTTATGTGTTCGTATTTTCTTGTTCTTGTAATAATTCTTGCAGCAGCATTTTGGATCAACTGGAGGCTGAATAAAGAACAGTTTGAACATCCAGTGAACACCGCATTGCAGTCGTCAATCCTACTAGAGATAAATGCAGGAATTAATTTTTCAGAATTTAGAAAACACCTTAATTTCCCAACATTTTTAAGATGGAAGAAGCCTGATTTGGACAACTTTGTGATGTGTGCTTTAAATGACCTGCTAGAGATAACGCCGAGATTGCAGGCTGATTCAGTAAAACTGAGTTAAACGATGGCAGAATATCGTTGTGATCAGCGTCACTCCCTCCAACAATTCACATCTCTGTTTAAAGACGCGTCGTCCTCATCCATCCACTCCTTTAATTCACTAAAACAACTAATTAAAGACAACATCAGAGAAACTTCATTTGGTCTAAAAGAAGGTAGAAGTGGCTGTCATCTGCGTACGAGTGACGTGTCCTAATGAGAGACCCCAGTGGACACCTGTAAAGTGACAACAGTGACGGTCTGAGTACGGAGCCCTGCGGGACACCATATCTCACTTCGTGTGTAATGATGGAGTCCTGTCGGCACATTTCTGTACGTATTGGAATCGATTTGATAATTAAGAACTAAACCAAGCGAGCTCAGTCGCGGCCTGTGAGCCCAACGTCGTTTTCCAGCCCGTTCAGTAAAATCGAATGGTCAATGGCGTCAAATGCAGCGCTGAAGTCTAACAGCATCATCACAGTCTTTGACGCCGGCCACGAGGTGAAGGGCTGGTGTCGGTCCTCCTGAAGGTCATTTCAGCTGGCCGTGTGGATGTCACACCCCTCGGGGTGAGGGGGCTCCGTTTCTGCAGGCAGGTGTGTGTCGCCGTATTCTTTCTCCTGCCATTTTCTTGCACTTCTTTCTTTTTGTCAAAATCTCTTGTGATTCTCCCAGCCCACTCCCTTCTACTGGGGTCCCCTTCTGCGTCGTAGCTGCACCTGCCCACCCCCTCAGCTCCCTGAGGACCCTTCTAGCTAAAGCGGGAGTTACTGCTTCAGCGGCCACAACTATTTTTAAACCTTTTTTGTTTCCTAAGGGTAAGCAAAGGCCGCTGCAGCTTTGTATTTGATTTTGTGGTGATTTTTTTTTTTGCTTACGCCCCCAACATGCCCATATTTCAGACCTGGCTAAGTGGGTGACAGCACATTGACCCCCTTTTAATGTGAGGGTCTGCCCTTTGAGGTTGTTGAAGAGCCAGTGAAGTAATGGGATGAAACCTGAGGACGTACTGCCAATGGCGCTGCAAAAATAACGAGGTCTAAAGTGAAAGTGCATAACGGGGGTCCTACAGCACACTCGTGGACTATGACAGGGACCCTTTTGATACCCATACCTCGCTAAACGTCACGTCTTAGTTATGAGGATCTTTCACGGTTAAACTTGCGAATGTTAGGTGCATCGGCGATTCTAAATTGTCCCTGGTGTGTGCTTGGTGTGTGGGTGTGTGTGCCCTGTGGTGGGCTAGTGCCATGCCCGGGGTTTGTTTCCTGCCTTGCACCCTGTGTTGGCTGGGATTGGCTCCAGCAGATCCCCGTGACCCTGTAGTTAGCATCTAGCATTTTGGATAATGGATGGATGGATGGATGGACTTCTGTGTTAAGACATCGGCTGCTTGTCATCTGCCTCGACCTCCAGCGGGTCACTTTGACTTTGCCACCTGGGAGGCGTCCCTCAGCTTTTAATCTGATTGTTCACTAAACTGAAGTTGGCGTGGAGTGCCGCGTGTCAGGGGTCCATGGCCTCATCAGCAGATCTAGAAGGTGCCGTTTGTGTAGTTTTAAAAGGGCGACTCGGACTTTGAGATTGTGGCTCTGCAGACTTGTGACAGACAGCCAGAGCGTGCTTAATGGGGGGATTGGCTGGCAAGAAGGTGGCACCTGGGGCATCATGAAAGGTGGCAGCAGCAAGGAGTGAAGAGACGAGGACAGCAGCAAGACAATTCAACATTTTAAATGGAACCTGCACACTTGAACCTGGAGGGATGGAGGAGTAAAGCACTTTTTAGAATTTGTGTGTTTAATTAATTGATTTATTGATTGGCTGTGCTACCCGTCTATGATGGGTCGAAATGCAGTGCAGACCTCGGCGTATTCAGCGTTAACGTTTGCAGTGCACCGTCTACTGGAATGTGTTTTGTAGTGCATGCAGTGATAGAAGGCACTGCATCTTTCATTCCTACAGATGGTGCATCAAACACGTTAGCTCTGCTTTTAGTCATGCCATCCCACAGGACAGAGACGGGCACACCGATACACAGACACTCGTCCCTTTGGTAAGGTGGGTTGTTTTAACAGAAGCTTTTATTCTTTTATGTCCTTGGGTTTTATTTTGAAGGCTTGGGTGGATTTGGGGTTTTAGGGTGGGGGTCCGATGTTCCTTGGCTCCCAGATTCACTCGAGTGGCTCTAGCGGTGCATCCCTCCTGTGTGAACTGGAAGCTTTTGGGCTGTTGTGTGGTGAGGTGTGGCCAGGGTCCGGTAGGTGCCATCTGTGACGTGGGCTTTGCGAGTGTGGGCGTGTGCAAGGGCAATGAGTGGCCACAGACCACCCAATGGGTGAACCGGCTAATTAGCATTCATGTGCAAGGCCGGTTGGCGCGGCCAGGCCACGTTAGTCCTCCGTGGTAAGGTCTGTGATGGAAAGACGAGAAGGGGATAGAAAGAAGAGCAGACCCCGGAGATGGAGGACAGTGCTGCGGGGGGCTGATCACACCCGTTGATCGCCCTTGTTCCAAATCTCGAGTGGTCAAGTGGGTGGGATGGAAGCGACAGGACGAGGGAGTCGGGCTCAGAGTGACCCACCGTTGGGGGATGGCAGTGACGGGAGTTGTGACGTGGAGACGAGAGGGGGCACTGGGGTCTTGATGAACTTTTGGACTCTCCTGGGGTTTAACTTCCTGTGCCGCCCTCTTTTTATCGATGACTTGGTGAAGATTTTTGAATGCACCTTTCATTTTGACGGCTGCCCCGACACCTGCTGGTGTGCCCCGACTTGCCGTAGTCCATCCTCGGTTATGAGGGCCGCTGGCGGTGGGCTTCACACGGACTCGCCCAGGCAGAAGGACGTTGTGCTCGACTTGCCTCAAGCTCTCCTTCCTGAGGCCGATGGCAGCCGCGCTGTGCTGTGCTGTGCTGTGGTGATGGACGATGCCGCACATTTAAATGTCTGCCTTCATTTTCATGGCGAACTGCACCTCATTTGTCAGTCAAATCTCCAAACAATGGGACGTCCTGTTGAGGCAGATGGCGTCGGGTAGAGAAGTGCCTGAGGTCCTGAGTGACCTTCCATTGTCTTATTATCATGATTTGAGAGGCGCTATAAACGGTAAGAGACTGGCTGTCCTGTAAGGTGCTGATTGGTTGAACTGGGATTAGGAAGTGGATGGTGGGGGTCTTGTGCTGGAGCCCTCTGAAGGTGGTCTACACCAGGGGTTTGTAAAGTTGCTCTGGGCGCCCCCTGTGGCTGTGAGTTTTGACTGCAGCCAGTTTGGATATTTGACGAGTTGTTCTTTTTCTGCTCCGAAGTTCATTTATCACCAATGATTTACATCACTGGGGTTTTTATTTTATTTTTTTATTGCCCTTTTTCTTTGTGAAAATCACAGGATTGAATAAAATGTGAAGCAGGTGCCACGGTGACCGCCAATGGTCTGCGTGTTAATTGGTAAGAAAAGCTGAAATAAGTGAAACAATTGAAATAAAACAGGAAGACGAAGGGGAGAGGGGTGGAGAATTGGAAATGACTTGTCGGGTCGAGCCCGAGGCGGGTAAGGACAGTGGAAAGGAAAAGTGGAAGGAGGGACGGGCAGACCGATGGCAAAGTGCACTGGAGTGCGAGCCACAGGACCCCCAGCCCGAATCGGAGGACCCCGTCTAAGGTACTCACTTGTTGGGTAATTTAGAGCGGCCAACCAACCAGTCACTGCATTTTATATAGCGCCCCTCAAAATATTACCAACACACCACTGCATGGAGGACACGGAGGTGGAGTGGTGACAGAAAGGGACAAAACCTTCTGCCAGAGCTGCATGTCTGTGGGTGGTGGGACGGAGACCACTCAAACACGCTGGACCTGGGTGGTCCTACCCATTGTGTTAATCACCAGTTCAGTTGCCATTAAGGAAGTAACACGTGAACAAACATGTCGGTGACGGGGCATTAAATAGAGCAAAAGGGCCGACCGTCACTGTCCGAGGGGGCTTCCCCACGTTATGTCTGGATAAGCTGTGACCCGCTCTGTGTGACCCTGAGTGGGCAAATTTACAGTATATAACTGGATAAAAATGTGCACATGCTGGCACAAAGTGTTTGTGACTGTGCCCTGAGGTGGACTGGCATTCAGTCCAGGGTTGGTCCCCGCTGATCTCCTATATGCCAGGTTACAGTTGGCTTTCCCATCTCGGCTTCTTAAGGCCTTCTAAGGTTTTTCACCTGGACTTCTTAGTGCCAATTTAGGTTGCCAAGCATTTTAGATCATTCACTTGGGCTCCTTAATGCCCATTTAGGTTATCCACCTGGACCTGTTGGTGCCAGTTTAGCTTTGCCATCTGGCTCCTTGATGCCCATTCAGCTTCTCCCGCTGGGCTCTGCAGTGGGTGACCATCTGATGCCGTTATTCTCCTCCGTCCTTTTCCTGGCCTGCCGCCTCGGGCAGTTTGAGGTCAGCAGGGCTGAAGGTGCTCAGCTGGGCCCTTCTCGGTGCCCGTTTCCCACGGTGCTCATTTCATCTCTGAGGGCGCCGTCGGGGGACACGCTAAACGAGCACTTTGGAGATGGCATCTCGACGTTTGCACGCAGCTATTTGAGGATATCTCGAAGTGAGCAGGATGTCGCTCGAGATGGCACATGTGCATTCAAGATGTCCTGATATGGACGCCTTATCAGCCGTGTGTAAGTCATTAGATCTGACTGTGCATTTCCTGAGGCCGCCGGGTTTCTCCATCTCCAGGTTTCCCCTTCTCTGTCCCCACTCGGCCTTTGTGTCTTTTCTGAGTTTTTGTGTTTTTCTACTCTGTTAGTAATATTGTGAGGGGCGCTATATAAAATGTGACTGGCCGGTCCGAGTTACCCAATGTAAGCAAACATTGGCCGAGTGCCCCCAGTCCACAGTGTCAAAGCGGACGCAAACCTCAACGGTCTGTTGACCTAAATGACAATATCAGCAGGACTCAACGCTGTGCCCACCACAGACCCTCAAAACAAGATGTTATCTGCCCGAAAAGCGTCTCTGCTGATTTTACCCTAATCTGACTGATGAGTGGAAACCGAGGGGCTCTGCAGTGGATGCAAGAATACGAAGAATACGGTCAAACAGTCGTCAGTCTCGGGCTTTACTTTATATAGCGCCTATCGGTGAGAACATCTCAGCAAACCAGCGTATGTCCTCTAGGCAGCCTCCCGTGTTGTGTGTGCGATTAGCAGGCCACTGGGCTCTGTGCAGTTTCTCAAATATGGTGGGCTCAGAAAGTCTCCGGACCCTTCATTCAGTACATTCACTAAGCCCGCTTGTCTACAAGTTTTGCACACCTGGGTTTGGCCAGCTCATCCCATTCTCCCTGGCAGGTCCTCTCAAGGTCTGTTAGACTGGGTGGGCAGCGTCAGTAAACTGCCATCTTCAGGTCTCTCCACACCTGTTCTGTGGGGCACTCCAGTGTTGTCTTGACCGTATGTCCCCGGTCATTGAGCCATCGCCCCAGTTAGAGGGGCTGTGGGGACTCTGGAGCAGGTCTTCTTCAAGAGTGTCATTCAAAGGTCGGACCAGTTTCGAGGTTGGTGCACCCCCATGGCATGCTGATGCCACCACCACGCTTCACCGCAGGTGACGAGGAGGGTGTGGCCTTCACCAGACGTAGGGTTTGAAGTTCTGCCCATCAGACCAGAGACGCTGCCTCCTCTGCTCTCAGCCCTTTAAATGCCACCTTATTTGTTGCACTCAGGAGTGGCTCCTGTCCGGCTAAAAGACTATGAGTGCCTGAATGATAGAGATGGTCGTCCTTCTGACAGGTTGTCACATCTCAACAGAGGACTTCTGAAGCTCTCTGTCAGAGTGATCATCAGATTCTTGGTCATCACCGTCACCAAGTCCCTGCTAGATCCACCATGTTGGGTTCAAATCCATCACCGTCTGTGTGGACTTTGCATGTTCTCTCAGGTTCTCTGTAGATTTTCCTCCAGGTAGTCGCCCAGATTCCCAAAGGCAAGCACATTAGGTTGACTGGCTATTCTAGATGGGCCCTGTGAGGGACCTGCATCCCACCCCAGGTTTGTTCCTGTGTTGTGCTGCTGGGATGGGCTTCTGACCCCAACCAGAACCGAGTTTGATGAAGTGGGCTGGTTACAGCTTCAGACTTTAAACCCTGAGGTTGTGGGTTCAAATCCCACTGCTGACATTGTGTGACTCTGAGCAGGTCACATCACCTGCCTGTGTTCCATTTGGAAAATCCAAAGAACTGGGAGCACTTGGAGCTCAAATGCTGTGAGTCGCCTCGAGGCGTCAGCCAAATATGTAAATAACAGTAATAATGACGTCCATATCTTAACGTTTGTTCCAGATCCCTGGAAGGGAAGCCATACTGGACACTTAAGGACCATCACGCGAGTTGCGTGTCGTGTCGTGTCGAGTGGACGGAGTGCACCCACTAGAGATGAAGTGTGCGTTAAAAGCCCGCGCCCTACAGGGAATCCCGAGCGAGGAGGTCTGCCATCGGGGTGTATCGATATCGGTGCGGGGGGGGGGGCCCCCCCCTTTAATCGATCGGCCTCGAGGCGTTAATCGATTCCAGCTGTTCTAACACGTAACACCCGCCCCCACCTTCGCGCCTCCCTCTCTCTCTATTTTTTTTTGTACCCCTCTCTCTCTCTCTCTCTCTCTCTCACTCCTACGGGGAGAACAATACTGACAGGCAAGTACGCCAATGGAAGGCAAGCAAGGAGAGACCCGGCCAATCCAAAACGCAGAGCCTGCTCGTGTGGGCGGAGCCAGGACGAAAAGCGCGCAGGAATTGGCGGTCCAGAGATGACCAGCCGTGTGGAGTCAATGGAGCGCTGGGACGCGTCGGCGGCGGTGTAGTAGTAAGCGTTGCACGGGGGACGCGGCTGGTACGTTCGCTGCAGTTGTGTTATCATTTGGCGGCGTTGGCAGTGCAGCGACGGTTGAGGTAGATTGGCTGCTGCGGCGTGTGTGTGTGTGGAGAGAGCGCCGTGTCGAGGAGCAGCAGCAGCAGCACCAGTTACCCACCTCGGCGTGTCCGCAGCTTTTTTTGAACGGCAGCACAGGCGCCTTAGCGTTGCTTCATTTTTTTTTTCTTCGTCCAGTTGTTTATGCTGGGAGTTCGAAGACGACCTGCACGCAGCAAGGAATAAAAGTAGCCGCAGCATGCCCACCGTCACGCCGAGGAGACTGAAATGCGGGCAGGTGCACCTGTCGTGACATTAGCGGAGAGGTGGCCACCGCACGATGTGACGACGAGCCAGCGGCGGGCGACACTCGTGCCTTCAGCCGGCCTGGGCGGCGGGCTCGGGGCTTGATGGTTGTGGTGGAGGGTAACACGAAGACGGCGGCGGCGACGATGAGCATTGAGAGCTGCCGCTCGAAAGCGCCGCTTCAGTAGCTGGGCGTTTCAATTTATTTTTTTTTTCTTTCCCGAAGCCTCCCGTCGTTGTCAGCCCTTCTGAATTCCGGAGCCTAAGCCAGCAGCGAGAGGTCCTGGCCGGGACGCCAGTCCGCCAGCGGGCGCCCACCGACACGCCGCGCCTACGAGCTTCACGGGTGGGACGGCTGCTCGGTGCTGGGCGGATTCTTCTCGCTTCTTGTTCTTTCTTTTCTTTTTTTTTTTTATGATATTTGGATCTTTTATCTGGGGAGATCATATGACTTTAGGCACTGAAGCCCCCCATGGGGGAGGCTTGTGCTTTTCAAAGTGAGTTTCACCAAAGATGTCAAAGTGAAGAAGACTCCATTCTTATTTCTTCTTATTTCCATGTTTTGAAAGAACTGAGAGTGGGGGGCCGACCACAGACCGGACCCCCTGGATGATTTTTACTTTTGGATGTGCCTCAGTGGAATGTTCAGGTTGGATTAAGTAATAATGTGTCTCCTCGAAACATTTTAAGTTATTTATTTTTTTTAAGGTACATTTCTTGAGTTGGAGTGCCGGGTGCTTCTGTCATGGGATTGCCTTCTCGTTGCACAAGTGGCTCTTTTGGGCTTGGATCTTGAGATTGTGCCTCTTTAGACTCCCTGCTTTTGCTCAGCATGTCCAGGTCAAACAGCGTAAGCCCCCCTGGGTTCAGTGCCCCGGGACCCCGAACCGGAACCGAGCACCGCTCGGCTTGGGATGAGTCAGAATCGAGAGCCAATGGCTACCCCTACACGGAAAAGTCGTCCACAAAGAAAAGCTCGAGGGCTAGCGGCAGATGGAGAGATGACGACGATTTTGAAAGACCGCCCGGCAAGACCCCGGCCATCAGTCGGGTGAGTTTTAGGTCCAAGTCTGCGTGGCAGGATCACGGCGAGGAGATCTGCATCAACAGCAGACCCAGTCCCAAGCATCCCGACGGAGAGGTGAGACCCCGATCGGTGGAGCTAGGGCTGGAGGAGCGAAGGGGGCGCTCCAAAGCCGACGAAGACCCTTCCGAGGTCAAATTTACCGCGGCGGATTGCTGCAACGGCGTTATGCAGATCTTCAGGTCCAAGAAGTTCCAGTCCGAGAAGTTGGAGAGGTTGTACCAGCGTTACTTTTTCAGGCTCAATCAAAGCAGCTTGACCATGCTGATGGCCGTGCTGGTGCTGGTCTGTGTGGTCATGCTGGGCTTCCACTGCGCGGGTGGGGATTACAAAGTGCCCTATGTGGTGGTCTTCTCAGTGGCTATTTTGCTCATCATTCTTCTTATGATTATATGCAACAAAAATGGATTCCACCAGGACCACATGTGGATCGTGTGCTACCTTGTCATCTTGATCGTCTTTGTGGTGCAGATCGTTGGGGTTTTACTCGTGGAACCCAGAAGTGCCTCCGAGGGGATTTGGTGGACGGTGTTCTTCATTTATGTCATTTACACTCTGCTGCCGGTGAGGATGCGGGCCGCCGTCATTAGTGGAGTTGTTCTCTCGGCCATCCACGTCACCGTTTCTTGGAAGTTAAATGAAACGGACAGCTACCTCTGGAAGCAGGTAAGCACTTTCTCCTTCTGCATGCCACCCTCCGCCCTGCCAATGCCAGCTCGGCCGCCATCTGCCCTGCTGGGGACCGCGCTGGACTTGGTGCGCAGTTGTCGAGACGCGGGCTCTGCTTTGTGTTGGCAGTCGGTGAACTCTGGCAGAAGATGACGCCGCTTCCAGTTCGGCCAGCTCTCATCTTCTCTGCTTGTTTACGGTAACCATGACGTGCGTCTGGGGGGCAAATGTCAAGTGGCCGAGGGGCACGTCGGCCCACTTCTCCGTGTTGACTGTCGAGTCTTAACGGGCTTTAAGTGGCCTGTTTATTTAATGGAGTGCTTTGTTTAGGAGGGACGTCTCCGTTCGTTTGTTTGGACTCGAGTGGAGTTACACAAACCACAGCTGGTCCAGCCTCGTGGAGACGACCTGTTGAGCGGGCGCTAAGTTTCACTTAAGAGTAACCGGGGACTGCTGGGGGGCACACAACACGTGTCCATTGTTTAGTGGAGCCCACCCTCTTTTTGTGGTATTTTTAGGTGTTTCTCTTTATTAATAGAATCGCCGTTGCAAATCTCGGAGCGAGCGTGCGGCGGCCGCACAAAGTCCTTCTCACAACTGTACCTTGAGGCTTTGGATGCAGTCGTTCAGTTGTTATGGAAACCACATTTCTATTTGACAATTAGCGGCGTTACGCCGATGAACGCGCCTCCCTTTCCTGGCTGCAGTTTGTGGGGGTGGAAGGACTGGGAGAGCAGACACAGGCAGGCGCACGAGGCGATTTAAACGCACAGTAGTCGCATTGTGCCTCCTCCTCCTCCTCCTCGCTGGGTTTGGTTAGGCGAAGGTGGATTCTTGTAAATTCGCTTGTTCTGCCCGCTGCGCCGTGTGGCCCTCGAGTTCTCTTCTTGAGGTGACCCCCCCGTTCTTGGCACCGTTTCTGCTTTAGCCCTAAGGGTATGGGGGGGCTGCACTTCTGCTGTTATGTTGATGCGAGTTACATAGCAAAAGGAATCGGGGGGGCATAAGTTTAAGTGGCTACGGCGGGTCCCTGAGGGCACTGCCCTCTGCTCTTCTGTCACTTTGTGCGTCCCCCTGGTCTTGTTATTCGTAGCTTTGGACTGCTGGCTTATCGTTGTCACGTGGAAGATCGTCAGTCAGTCATTTTCTACCCCGCTTAGTCCTGAGCAGGGTTGTGGGGGTCCACTGGAGCCTGTCCCAGCTGGCATGGCAGGAACATCACAGTGCCAACACACCCTAACCACACACTAGGGCCAAACTCCAAGCCATTTCAGTATTTAAAGTAAAATTAAAATCTGGAAGGAACAGAACTCTTTAAAACTCGGCAAAGCCCAGCTAACTGGCACAAACGCTCGGCTTAAGAACACGAGCGCCGTCTCGGCCGCCCTTGGCGATGATCTCATCAGGCCTTTCTCTACTGCACGGAGTCCTGGTGTCATTTTTGATTTCTCCTTTGCTTATTCTTCTTGCGTCCATCACATTAAGAAATCGCCTCCATAATGTCTTCTCCTTTTATGATGCCCCTCATCGACTCCTGGCGCTCCCTCCTGGCAGGTGCCCCTCAAGATGGTTCAAAATGCTGTTGCAAAAGTTCAGACCGGCAACAGCGGGCACATCGCCACCATCCTGCTGCACCTTCGCTGGCCTCCCTGTGACTTCCAGGATTCTGCTAATAAACTGTAAAGCTGTAAATGGCCCTGCACCGGATTACACCTCCATGACCTCCTCCATCATTGGGCCCACAGAGGTCCGCCGACTCGGACCAAACTAACCTGCGCCCTGAGTGGCCGAGCCTTTGGGTTCAGCATTGGACTCATAAAGGCGGTGTTAATGCCACCTGTTGGAATGATGTATGCATTACATATGCCATTGGAAATGAAATTTGTAAAAGCTGAGTTAATGTTTGTGATGCACCATCTGTTGGAATGAAAGATGCAATGCCTTTTATTACAAAATAAATTCCAATACATGGTGCGCTACAAATGTTATATCTATGTTGATTACTTTGATTCCATCCTACCTTAAGACTAATTTATACTTCTGCATCGCACTTACGGCGTAGCCTGACTCCTCAACAATGTGGCTATGCCTCACATCACCACGCACCCTACTCGGACCCCTACAGTGCCGATTGGCCAGTTTGATAACTACATACTGTATTTCATGAAGTGTATTTTCTGTTTGCCGCCTCCTTTTCTGAAGTAAACACGGAGCAGGTTGGGGAAAAAGCAAATGTAGACGTTGATATGACACCTCATCACAATCTGAGGGCAACCAAGACCAGTTTGGAAGTTGGCGAATGTATGAAAAAGTGAAAGAGTACGAAGAATAAAGTCCGCTGTGCCTGTGGCGTATCTACGGGGTAGCCTGACGTGCACCTCCCTCCTCAACAATGTGTCCGCAGACCCCTGGCAGACCCCTGGCAGACTTGTGTATAACAGGCTTGTGGAGGAGACGCCGCCCAATGAGGTTCAGATAATCACTTGTGTGTCTGTCACGCTGTTGCTAATCCATGACGCTTGTGCGCTGATCAATTCAGATATTGCTACCGGATATCTCCTAATGTGAGGGGGCTGGGGCGGGCAAACTGGGAATCCTAAAAGGCAGGTTTTCATTCCAGCCTCTTCCTTAATGAACTGCTGCTAACGGAGCCGACATCTTTGACTTGCTTTGTAGGATTCACAAATCAGAAGTCCCCCCTTCTGCAGGCCTGCCATTTTAACTCCATCCAGTTTCTTGGTGTTAATGCGGGGGCGTCAAACTCGCATCCAGCCCTTGGACCCTTCTAAAGCGGCCGGCTTCGTCGGTATTCAAGACATGTCACGTGCAGCCGTGATGACCTTCATTTTTCTCGGAGTCCCTTTTAACGTGTCTTCCATGTGTAGAGTTTAGCATTTACGCCTGGCACTCGCGCTTACAGTATGTGCATGGCGACTGACTTGGAGTTAGAATGGGAACGGGCTGCTGGTGGAGACCGGAGAAGGACAAGTGACTTGAAGGTGACACGCCAGGCCTGCCTTAAAGGACTTTAGCATGATGGCAGAGATGTGCCAGTCACATGTGCCACTGCCAGCGCTCCACTAACTGTTTATGCTCCACAGATGTCGGGGGCTGGCCTGGTGCCCTTCTGCGTCTTCCCTCTTTTTTTTCTTTCCCACAGACTCAATTGTTGTATGTGGATAGAAGATATCCTCGTGTGATAATTGTGACCGCTCTCCATCTCTGAACATTTACATCCATTTTGTAATGCACTCAAGTGCTCTGTGACGGTGATGCATGCCAATGCAGGTCTGAACGGATGGACTCTCCTCGCCTCGTGTGACTTTAGTCGCTCTGTAATTTTTTTTTTTTCTTTTCACTTAGTCCTGCTGTAGTGACCTGAAGTGACCGTAATGATCAGGAGACGAAGTGTAGTCTCAGAACAAGACAGAATTGTAACCACAGGTCTCAAGTTCTATTTAAAACTTGAGGCACCGAAACGAGAGCAGAGCTTTAAATACAGGGAGTTATCGGCAAAAAAATCACAAACTGATGCAGGGATTATCTGTAAACTCAAAAGAGGACCTGGCCGCCAGTCTCTAGACTTGTCACACCAAAGACATCAGATGTCACGACCTCAGCAGCTGGACTTCAGAGTTGCCGGTGCCCATATGTATACAACACGGTGTTGTCTCAGATGTCGCCTCATAATTCATTTTTTCTTGTAGGTTGTGGCCTGCTTTTTGTCATTTGTGTCGGTCTCTTCTATTGTTTCTGCCAGTTTGGCGTCCCTTTTCACAGAGCTGTGGCACATAAATGGCAAAAAGGTGAGGCCTTTAAAAAAAGGCAGAATCTTTACTGGACTGACCCAAAAAGAGGCCTCAACCCCGGGAAGCCTGACCCTAGGAAATCAGGAGGGTTCAGGCCTGTCCAGGCCTCAACATAGGCAATCGGTTTTTATAGTTCAGATTATCTTGAAATATTTCTCACGAGAGGGCCTGTCCTGTCCTGTCCTGTCCTGTTTTATTGACTTCCAGAATTTAGGCCGGCTTCATCACTTCCAACATCTCTCTCTCGTCGGTCTCCGGCCCAGGCTGGACTTTGTGTCTGTTGGGTTTACGGCAGGTTTTGTTTGCATTGTGTGGTGGTTGGGTGGTTGTTTGGGTTCAGATTTTTGTATGGCAGAGGATCAAGCGAGGACAACTTTTTTGTGCATATATTTGTCTGTTTTTCTTATTTATGAGTTCATTGTATAGTTTGGGGACATTTCTGTGATCTACGTTTATATATTTTATACATACTCACTTTCTAGTATATTCACCTTTCACCATTTGATTTTGTGATTTATGGTCACCCCTTTGTGTCTGCAGAGAGCTGCCCGTCGGTGTCGTCTGTGGATGTATTCTGGCCTGTGCTGGGTATATAAAGGTGAGTTTGATACCCCTGTGCCAGGCTGTGTCTTGTCAGTGCCCTCATTCTGCCACAGCAGACATTTTGCAAAGTTGTAGTTTTTTTTTTTTTTCTTTTTTCTTTTTCCTAAGAGTGCCATCCAACTGTCTTGTTTCCTGGAGCAGATCAGTACTTCACGTCTTCACTCTTTTCAGAGGATTACATTTGATAAAGTTAGCCAGTCACCTGTCGGCTCCTTTTTATGCCTCATTGTGGGGGGAGATAAGAAAAATGAAGGGTTGTGAGTCTTAAAAAAGCGAATCTCTTCAAATGAAGACAAGAGGAGTCTGTGCCATTAGCAGAAGGGATTGGGCGCTAATGGAGAAAGTGGCCACAGCCCTCCAGGATCTGAGTTTAAGCTTTCAGGACATAGAGTATGGCTGTGACGTCACCGTCACCACACAATGGCAGTCATTTTTACCATAGATTGGCACAGAATGAGATATGGCAGTTCAGGGTGTGGTGTGCAGATGGCTGCAGAATTGGCTTGGACACCCACAGGAGGCAGAAGGTGACGGGGTGAGGAACCTCCTCAGAACTGGCTGATGTGAAGAGTGCTGACCAGCAGGGCTTATTTTTAACACATAGAAATGATATGGATAAGAATATAAGTAACAAGCTGGTTATGTTTGCAGATGGTACCAAGTCAGATGGGTAGTCTGATAATAGAGAGCTGACAGGCTTGGGCAGATTTGTGGCTGATAAAATTGAATGTCAGTAAATGTAAAGAGTTACACGCAGGAAGTAAAAATGTGAGGTCTGAATACACAATGGGTGGTCTGAAGATCAACAGTCCACTTTATGAGAAGGACTTAGGAGCCGTGGTGGGCTCAACTGGCAGAGAGTGTTCACTACAATACAGTACCATTTTATTATTGTGTAGCCCAAAATCACAGAAGAAGTGCCGCAATGGGCTTTAACAGGCCCTGCCACTTGGCGGCCTCGACTCTCTAAGAAGACAAGGGGATACAAAAAAAATGGAAGAAACCTCAGGAAAGGCAGTTCAAAGGGAGACCCCTTTCCAGGTAAGTTGGGCATTCAGTGGGCATCAAAAAAAAAAAAAGGGGGTCAATACAGTACAATCCACAGAACAGAACACAAGTAATCCTCAATACAATACAGAAGTACAATAGAAATATTACAAGGACAGAGTAGATTTCAACAGTAGAGGACATCCCATAATAAGATTTGGATTTGTTTAGAGTCCTGGAGACCTCGGCCATCAAGCTGCCTCCTCATATTGGCCATTCTGTGGCTGAAACAGCGCTGGGCCAGCCAATCCGATGAAAGGACCCCTCTACCTTAAGATTCCTGCGATCCTCCATCAGCGGTGACTTTACCTTAGGCAGGCAAAACAACTTGGCAGGTGGGCCGTGGCACCAAGTGGCACATGTGAGTACCGAGAAGAGAAACAGAATAGGTGAGGGTTAGTAACAAACTCTGACTATCGTGTTATTTGTGTTTTAGTGCTAATGGATGACAACAGAGATGCAGTCTGTACAGTTAATCAGCAGCTCTAGTCAGGGTGTGCCGAACTGAAGTAGTGAGATTTAAAAGCTGAGACCGAAGGGGCATCTCTTATAGTAGCAGGCAGACGACTCCACAGTTTAGGGGTCCTGTAACTAAAAGCTCGACCTCCCACTGTTATTTTATTAATCCTTGGACTCGATAGATAAATACTTTATTAATCCACAAGGGGAAATCCCCATACTCCAGCAGCAGCATACTGATAAAGAACAATACTAAATTTAAGAGTGATAACAAAGCAGGTATAACAGACAATAACTTTGTATAATGTTAACGTTTACCCCCCCAGGGAGGAATTGAAGAGTCACATAGTGTGGGGTCTCCTCAGTCTGTCAGTGGAGCAGACCGGCATCGTGAGATCTTAATGTGCGCTCGGGTTTGTAAGTCATGATAAGTTCAGACCAGTAAGCTGGACCTCAGCCATTTAAGGCTTTATATGTTAAGAAGAGGATTTTGAAGTCTGCCCTAAACCTAACTGGGCGCCAGTGTAAGGACTTGAGGACTGGGGTTATGTGTTCGTATTTTCTTGTTCTTGTAATAATTCTTGCAGCAGCATTTTGGATTAACTGGAAGCTGAATAAAGAACATCCAGTGAACACCACATTGCAGTAGTCAATCCTACTAGAAAGAAATGCAGGAATGAATTCCCAGAAAGTCAGTTCAGAAGCCATTAAGAAGGTTAACAGAATGTCAGGTTATATAGCGCCTTGATGTGTGCAGTACAAGTCACAGGAGGTTCTGCTCAGGCTTTATAACACACTGGTGAGGCCTCACCTGGAGTCCTGGGTGCAGTTTGGGTCTCCATAAGGACATAGCAGCACAAGAGAAGATCCAGAGAAGAGAGATGAGGCTGATTATGGGGGGCTACAGGGGATGAGTTAGGAGGAAAGATTAAAAGAGCTGAGCCTATACAGAGATGAAGAGGAGACCTGAGTGACTGAAGGGTTTAAAATGAAGGGCATCAGTCCAGTGGATCGAGACGGTGAGTTTAAAATGAGTTCATCAAGAACACGGGGACACAGCCTTAAAGCGGTGAAGAGTAAGTTTCACACACGCATTAGGAAGGATTTCTTCACACACAGAACCACAGACACTTGGACTAAGTGACCATGTACTGTAGTGTGGTGGTCAGTAGGATTTTTGGAATTTTCAAAACTCCACTTGATATTTCTTTAGAAGGTTTAAGTGGATCAGACTGTCAAGCTTTGTTGGGCCGATTGGCCTGCTCTCATCCAGATTGCTGTAATGTCTTAAAAAATTGGAGATCGGCGCCTCTTCTGTGATTACGCAATGTCGTCGTCGTCGCCTCAAAACTCCACAAGTGTTGTAGCTGTGAACTCCCCGTGGGATGCGCCCTGGCCCAGCTTCTCCTGAGGTTATTTATTTATTATTGAAGGTTAACGGCTTTGTGATCTTTACTGAGGTGTGAATCGGATGTGGCTAAAGCGCCAGAGGTCCTCCGGTAGTCTTGTCTTTACGCTGCCTAACGAGGCCAGTCTGAAGAGGCCTAAGGACACCCGTGGCTCTGACCAGCAACTCTACAGAGAGAAATCTGGGGTCAGCTGGGGTTATGAATCTCACCAGAACATCTCAATCGATCACGGCTGCCGTGTAAGGCAGAGCGGAGGCAACGACCGTAGCCGTGGTTAAGGGTGAAGTTCACACAGACGTTAGAAGGTTTTCACCCCCCAGAGAAGGACACACACGTGTGGTGGACCTGCAAAGAAGCTTAAGCCTCACGGCTGCCAATCCAGCACACACACCAGAAGCGACTTTAGTCCGCATTTCTTAAAACGTTTGGGTGTCAAGAGTATGAGAAGGGGGTTTTAAAAAGTAGTATGATTAAATACAAGTAATACTTAAAAAATTCAAATGTTATTAAAGTATCAAAAACCAAATTTGTTGTGGACAACCCCATTGAAGAAGATACCAGTGGATGCCCAGAACTTGTTGCTGGTTGCGAAGGGACCCCCATGGCAGTTTAACGTTCGGGACCCCACAAATGTAGGTGTGCCACTTGGTGGACGGGGTTGGCAAGCTTTGTTGGGATGACTGGCCTCGGACTTGTCCTAACATTAATAATAAGGCCGCTTATTTACTAGAATGGACAGTAGGGTCAGACTCGGAGCAGCTCCTCCTAATTCTGTCCTGGCACAGTTAACCCCCTACTGTATAGACTCCTAAAGGGGTAACTCCTAAAGATAAGAATAAGAATTAGGGTTATTAATAATAATAATGATAAGAAGCAGCAGCCCTCTTTTCAGGGTTGTGCGAGGGTCTGCGACCGCTTTGGCAGGCAGATGAGTGCGTGTTGTGAATTTCCAGTAGGCTTTCAGGTGACGTCCTCGTGTTTTATTCTTACGTCTAACAGTTTAAATCTTTTATCAGACTTTGACTTGCTGTGCCTCTGGCAGCCTCTTTTGTAGATGTGAAGGTAAGCTGCATGCATTTCTACATTTTTTACTTTTACTTTCACTGTTATTTTATGGCCCCCCCCCCCATTTCTGTGTAGCTCTCAGTGCGCTGATTTATCCCAAAGATCAGACGAAAACCCCACCTAAACGCTGTTGTTGAAAACCACTGCCAGAGAACAACACTCGACCGAAATGGACTTGTTAGGCAGTTAACGAAGGAGAAAGCTGAAAAGAACAAATTCCAAAGCCCAAAAGTGAATTCAAAATCCTAACGGCATAATCATGTGGAACACAAAGTGACTAATTACTCACAACGGCAGGCCCACAAAGCAGACGCAGAAGACTTGGGAGACGAGGGAAGTTTACACACACCGTGACACCGAGGGACAGCTGAGCTCGCGATTGTGCTGCCTCAGGTGGCCTCAGTATAATTAGCAGCACACCTGAGTAATTGAAAAAAGGAAAAATAATAAAGACGTCCAAAGGGACGCTGAGGGAACGAACGGCAGCAGGAAGAGCAGAGCCGGTGCCGGAGCTCCAGTGACAATATGACAGGTCTGCTCAGTGCTCTCCTCTTACTGTATATGGAGCACCACAGATCATTGTGGCAGCGGGGGGGGGGGACATGCAGAGTGACCCCCAGGATGTGGTACTTGGTCCATCACGCCAAGGAAATGTGCAATGGCCGTGCATTTAGGAGTAAATCAGAAGGGACTGCTTTGTTCACACACCAATTTGCACTGAGTGTCCTAAGGCAGCTCCACTAAAAGGGGAAACGCCATTAAAAAACCCCAGCTAGACACATAAAGGCCCACATAGAATCTTTATGTATTAATACAAAAATGATCTGTAATATTGAGAAGTTCCAAGGCGCACAAAAGGCAAGTAGGAGTTTCCTGCAAAGACAATCCAAAGAGAACAAAGTCCAAGGTGGAGTCACAAACGGAACACCCGTCCAAAAGTCCAAGAAAAAAAATGCGAGAAAGTGCCACAGCGCGAGTTCTTTGAGATGAACCGCAAGGGACTGTGGGATGGCCCCACCTTTATAGAGCTGAGGGCAGACCCTTGTAACAATGGGCAGATGGACCCCCAAAACACAGCATATGACACAGAGAACGCAGTAAACCTCTCTATGTGTAAAATCCAACCTCTGTCTGTCTGTCCGCTTTTCACGAGTGAACTACTTCACGGGTTTAGATCTGTTTTTTTTTCTATAACTTGCTTGAACATTCCGGTTGATTTTGTGACTTCCGTCATCGCGCTAAGAAATAGAGTTCACTTACAGTTCCGATTAACTTGCACGAATCCAAGAGACGCACAGCGGGGTGCAGGGGTGGGGGAAGAGTGACGTCAAGAGTGGGGAGCCCGGGCAGGACCCTCCTCACTCGCGTGCCCGCCTCCGTCCGAATTGGTCTACCTGTCGCCACGTGTTGGAGCGTTTAGCTAGTGGTACCTGTTTGTTTGTTGATTTTTAAAGTCTGTCCTCTTTCACTCCTATGTGGGCGGAGCTGCAGGGGACGATCAGTAATAAATAAAACTAACATTAACATAAATTAAAGACTCGGGAGTGAACAAAGAGGCCATAAAACAAGGATCTGAACCCCAGTCAGTCGTATGCACAAAACACATCCATTTTTTGGAAGGAAGTGGCTAGGATGAAAACCTGCTGCCACCGCGACCTTCCAGGGCCTGAGTTGATACCCCTAAGGCAGGAGGTGTCATGAACTTGGGGTCCTTTCACATAATAAGTCCCAAAGTGACTCAAAAGTGCCATCAAACCCTGGCTAGTAACGAGTGGGAAATATTAGAATCTTTTATCAGTAAGAAATGTATTATATCAAAAATGTTCTGAAGCATTGGCGCCAGCAGACCCCCGGGACCCAGCAGTTAGGATATCGCGGGTTGGATAACGGATGGATGTTCTGAAGCACAAGGGCACTCCTTAGAGCACAGAAGGATTTGTCCAAAATGGCAGTTCTGCATCAAACAAAACCCCAATACGCAGTGTGAGAGCCATTTTCCTAGTTCTATAAGATTCATAAATACACTGTAAAAATGTCAGTAAATTTAACGGTAAAAATACTGTAAATGGTGAAAGTTAAAGACCTTTTCTGAAAAAAAGGAGAGTTACCTTATGTTCTACTGAAAATTACCTGTATATCTTAAACAACACATTTCATTATTTTTTACAGCCAAGTTCTGTAAAATCGATATTTTTCTACCTTCAAAATATGCTAAATACCGTTTATTAATGCATTACAGTTATACTGAAAAAATCTGTCAAATTTACAGTGTAAAACTGTTAAATAGCAAAGGTAAACAACCGTAAAATGTAAAACGGTAAATCACTGTTTCAGTAAAACCGGTTACGATATTTGCATAAGGACACGCCCCTTTTACCATATTGTTCCTGGTGAACCGCATACCCTTGAATAACAGGGAGAAAAACTTAACCTAAGTCAGCAGACTTATTTTTCCCCACGTGCTGAAGGTTTTTTGAGGTTGTGGAAGCTGATTTATGGTGGGTTGTAGTCGATAAGTAGGACACCATACACCACAAAAGAAAACTTTACTTCCCCACCAGACAACGTGCCGTACCTTCCTTGAACATTGAATTGTTTTCAATGCGTATAATTAAATGGCACATGCTTGCTATTGGTTGTTGTTACTTTACTGACGCAAACTGTGTACTGGGGTTTGACCCTGACAATACATATTGTTTATTGATTATCATATTTAATACACAACATGAATATCTGGTTAGGGTTAAACATTCCCTTCTGTTGGAATTTGTTGCAAAGAACAAATAGTTTTTACTACAAAATTATACCGTAGACCTAAAAGTATTGTCACCTTATTTATTACAGTAAAATTTTGGCAACCCAGCTGCCAGTATTTTACCGTAAATGTAACATTTTTTTTAAAGTGTACCGTAGACCAAAAAATATTGTCGCCTTCTTTTTTATGGTAAAATTCTGGCGACCCCAGCTGCCAGTTTTTTACCGTAAATTGAACATTACGCATATTTTTTTTACAGTGTATCTTACTAGATGACAATGCGTAACTATAGGAGGTTCCTGTAACCCCCCCTAAGTACAATTGTATTGGTATATTCCTGCCATTTCTGAGTAAACGTTATTCTTCAGTTAGTGGCAGCCTTGCCATGTGTAAGGTTTTTAATCGTGATCGTGATCGATGGCCTACGGGCTCTTTGACGGTGTGAAGTAAAACTTGTTTAAGTGCCGTACCGTACGCTTAAAGCGTATAGAAGAAGAAATTAAGAACCTTTAAGTATAGAAATAAAGTTTCTCAAGAAAAGCTAACTTTAGAGAAGATACATTTTTCCTTTTTTTGCCTTTTATTCTACGTGTGTAACTATTTTTTCTTTTATTCTTGTGTGGATTATTTGCTTTTAACTTTCACTAAATATTTTAAAATGAACTTTTGGACTGTGAGATTTCTATCGACTCGCATTTTACCCGTGCTTGTCAACACCTTACGCCTCGGCGGCTACACGCAGAATTAGATAGATAGATACTTTCTTAATCCCAAGGGGAAATTCACTTACTCCAGCAGCAGCATACTGATAAAGAACAATATTAAATTAAAGAGTGATAACAATGAAGGTATAACAGACAGACAATAACTTTGTATAATGTTATGAAAACAAAAGAGCACAAAGGTCAAAAATACAGAAAATCGGTGATCAAAAAAAGAAGAAATAAATCGCCAATGCCAGACATTCAATGAACCGCAGGGGACTTTGGGTTTTCCTTAGTCTTTATCAGATTGAGGGCAGTCGATGGGCAGGTGGCCTCAACCTCTACTAGAAGGACCTCCCAGAAAACACATGGCACGTAGAAGAAAATACAAAAAACATAAAGAAACAAAGCAATCGAAGATGTTAACGTATAAAAAAGAAATAAACAGAACAGACATAAATGAGAAATTAGCACCCCTGCTTGTGTGGGGACGGGACCCTGACTGGCACATCTTACCCATCAGTCTCTTGTGCCCTGCTCTTTTACCCAGCACTCCTGGCTGTAGAGAAACACCGTGGGCCTGGCAGGCAATGCTTCTCATGTTGAATGCCTGGTGGTCTTCGCCTGTCTCGGGGAAGAATGAGTGCCCTTTGACTTCAATTGATTTTCACAGGCTGGCACAGGTGGCGCTATACCGCTGTTAGTCACGCACACTGCGCTGAAACGGACCTTGAATGTCGTGAAGAGTGTTAGTAGTGGGGTGTTGTACCGTGTCAGCCGTGATGGCGGCAGTGAGAAGTCCTCCTGAGTTTTAGGTGGCACTGCATGTTGCTTTGTGTAAAATGGAAATGGAAGGAAATCGAACCAAATGTAAAGACGCTGCCCCTCAGTGGTGCGTGTTTATTTATAGTACATTAAGAAAGAGATTGGTAGTGTCTTTCTATGAATGTCAAAAGCAGCGCCTTTCATACGCACCGTCGTAATTATTTGAAACTAGCAGAATACCCGCGCTTCGCAGCGGAGAAGTAGTGTGCTGAAGAAGGTATGAAAAAGAAAAGGAAAAATTTAAAAAATAACGTAACATGATTGTTAATGTAATTGTTTTGTCATTGATATGAGTGTTGTTCCCATATCTATATATATATATCTCTATATCTATATCTATATATATATATATATATATATATCTATATCTATATAT